>VZRU01000137.1:0-90520 GCA_013398155.1 Pedionomus torquatus
TGAAGGCAGTGCACAAGTAGGAGAAATATGAGCAGTTGTTTTGGCAGCACAGAATGGAGCAAAAATTTCACATGTAGTCTCTTATGCTGTGTGGGTCAGTGCCACACAGTGGCTCTGCCAAAGGGAAGCCTTAAACTGGGAAGTAAGTGGATCCCCAGTTTGGAGAAACAAGGACTGGCAAGCACCTGCACTTCTCAATTTATCACACTTACTGTTCACAGATGTCAGTTTTAAAACTCAAAGAATCACAAATCACAGGAGTTACATAACCCCATACTTAACCCCATATAGTTTAATGCAGGAATTTCACAAATCTTAAAGAGTAATGGAATTGGTTCAGATTTGGCAAGACATTTCAGGTTCCCTCATGCATTCTTCTCCTAAGGAAAGGGAAAAAATAAGTAATCTTAAATGTACTATTAAAGCATTCACCTCCATTTTTGTTCCAAAGAAGACAGGAAAGAAGAGTCTTTCAGTCCCATACACTGAGGAAATTTTCTCTAGGGCATAACAACAATCTCAGACCAAGAGGGAGGGGAGCATGGCTGGCTGAGCAACTGCAGAACAGGACAATGCAGCCTTGACATAGCCAGAGAACTTTTGTGCACAGAAAGGCATGAAGAAAAGCATTTTTTTAAGAAGCAACAGAAAACCTGGTATCCAAAACCTGACCAAACAGCTCAAATGATGCTAAGGGCACGAGCAAATAGTGTCATTCCAGCCCAGCTCATAGGTCAGAGTACTTTGTGCAGAGCAGACTTTAGATGCTGGTACCGCAGTATCATCCCAGAAATTGTTTTGCTGCTCTCATCATTCCACACACTACCAGCATGAAGTCCAGTTACACGGTTTCGGGTTAAGCCAAGTTTTGGTTGTCCAGTTAGATTATGCTTCCTATTGCTTTAATTTCCAAAATCAGCAAATAAGGAACCATAATTAAAAATAAATAAATCCTTCTACCAGGGCCATGAAGAATACAGGCAGTGCAGAACATAGCATATGTACAGAAGAGGACTTTTTCCTTTGGAGTGCCCTCAGACCTCCAGAGTACAAGAGCATCAGTGCTTTCTATTAACAGGCCCTAGAAAGATTAGTAATTGCCAGCAAGAATAGTAAATATTCTAACTTGAAAATCTACATACTTCACAGATGAGGACATGATCTGAGTAAACAAAACCTATATCATGTAGAAATGGTAAAAATACTGAGCAACCATTTTCTGTCTTGGAGCCATCTTTCCTCCTGTCCCCATTCTGCATTTGTATACATATTATATATTCAGAGTTGACAAAATCCATAGTCTGGGATGGAGAAAATAAAGCACAATGTCTTCATAAAAATTAGATTTAATGAAGTCCCTATTGTTACTGATTTATTTCCTGATGTCCTTCAGTGGTAATAAACCTACACCCCTTAACACACTTGGAAGCCAAACAAAAAATGAAATCAGGAAATTTCTTGGCTGCCATCTACTGTTCAAAACTTTTCTATGTTACAGAGAAGAATAAAAAAAAGAAACAAACACAAAGAGCACTCACTGACATCTCCAGATTTTCTCCTCCTCTTTGCTGTTCTTGGATAAAAACAATATCTTTGGACTGCTGTTAAGACCCATTGTTTTTCTGTAGGAATTCTGTATATGTGTTCACCTTTTAATCAGTACCAAGAATGAAAACCACATAAGCTTGTAAAGTTAATGATACACTGATCTGGGAAAGAACACTGTAGTATTTCAATGAAAAACTGCACTTGTTAACAAAGTTCTACTAATTCACTAGAGAGCATAAGAGAGTGATTTCAGCATACAGCAATAAGACAGCACTAGGATGGAGACTGAAAAGCAATGTGCGAGAAAGCTGTCTGCCTTCTCTTTTCTTTAGGCTTTGTTTTGCTATCAGGGTATACCCTACAATGTATTTGTTTATCTGTCCCTCATTTTGAGAACTGCCTGGATCTCTTTGTCCTTTTCAACTCTTCTGCCCTACCTCCTGCCTCTTTGCTTCACCAAGAAGCCACTATGATCCTGCAGATCTGACGAATAAAACAGGCTGGAATGAATACAGACTGGGCAATGAAGGGATTGAGAGCAGCCCTGAGAAGGACTTGGGGGGTGTTGGTGGATGAGAAGCTCAACATGACCCAACAATGTGGACTCACAGCCCAGAAATCCAACTGTGTCCTAGGCTGTATCAAAAGAAGCATGGCCAGGAGGTCGAGAGAGGCGATTCTGCCCCTCTACCCCACTCTGGGAAGACCGCACCGGTAGCACTGTATCCAGCTCTGGAGTCCTCAGCGCAGGAAAGACAGACCTGTTGCAGCGGGTCTAGAGGAGGGCTACAAAAATAATCAAGAGCAACAGAGCCCCTCTCCGATGAAGACAGGTTGAGAGAGTTGGGATTGTTCAGCCTGAAGACGTGAAGGCTCCAAGGAGACCTTATTGTGGCCTTTCAGTACTTAAAGGGGGCTTATAAGAAAGATGGGGACAAACTTTTTATCAGGGCCTGTTGTGATAGGACAAGGGGAAATGGTTTTAAACTAGTAAGAGCATAAATTTAGACTAGACAGAAGGAAGACATCTTTTACAATGAGAGTGGTGAAATACTGGAACTGGTTGCACAGAAAGGTGGTAGATGCCTCACCCCTGGAAACTTTCAAAGTCAGGTGAGCTCTGAGCAATCTGATATAGTTGAAGGTGTTCCTGCTCATTGCGTGGGGGCTGGACTAGAAGACCTTTAAAGGTCCCTTCTGATCCATAATATACTGTGATTCTATTAAAAGGTAATCTTCTTTATGTCTAACCTGTGAGATGACTTGGAAATCATGGTTATATGACATAGGATGCAAGGTTGTCACAATTTATGACAAAAGCCAAAGGGACTATCATCTGCAAGAAAGAAGAACCAGGAGTTTACTGAAAGATCTTAGGCCTACAAGGACAAAAACATCTGAAATCAGATTCCAGGGTCAATTCTGTCATTCACTTCCAGACTTAAGTCACATGAATATATACTGAAGATTCAACCTAGTAAAATATACTAAAATATACTGGGTGCCAATTGTTTCATCTGAAAGCATCTAGCAATCTTCTCATTACCACCTAGTCCAAATTCACTCACAGCAGATCCAACATTCCAACACAGCAGGTTTAGGCTGCTCAGGCCATGTCCAGTCAGGTTTTGAACAGGATAGAGAAATCAAGCCTTTGTAGACAACCATTTCCAATATTTCACCACCCTTACTAGCCAATATGTCTCCTACTTATTTGCCTGCTTGGTGTGTTTCAAAGATCCTCACTCACAAGTTCACAATGTGTTCATATACAGCACAATGTAGTTTACCATGTACTTTTGGTCTCTAGAGAAAAAACTGCTCCCTCTCACAAAAAGGTATCAGATAGTTGTAAGATATGACACACATTAAAAAATTGAACCTTTGTAGAAAGGTACTAACAGATGATCTAGTAGTAAATTCAGATTTCAGAGTCTTTAGTTTCCTTTAGTATTCCTCAAAGTTCATGGTGGTCTGTAGAAAAGCGATAATGAATACAAATCAGTCTACCAGCAGTCTGAAAGGTATGATACTCAGTGGCTGAGGAAAGCAAGCAGGTCAGAGCTCATACTGTCATAAACAGGAAAAAATGCAAAGAAATTAAGTAAGAGAAAAACCCGTTTCCTGTGCACAATAAAAAGTAAGCAGCTAGAAAAAGTGGTTGGTACTTCAACCTACCTGGTTTGAAATGGGGTAAAGAGTGGATTCCAGGCCATGTATCTTCATTTGGTGTTCCAAATACCTGTGTACAAAAAGAGAAGAGGGAAAAAAAAAAAAAAAAGAAAGATGAAAACCACACATTGTTTTAATAGAAAAGACTTAAGAAGTCATAGCATTGCACAAAACCACTCCTCACTGTAAGCTCAATGTATCTTACAATCTAAACTTTCTATAGGCTTAATTATTGGGGTAAGGGAAGGAGGAAGAGGTTACTAAAAGTGAAATGATTACCATGGTTTCAAGGTACCAGTAAAGCAAGTAAAGCATGCAACAGTGCTGTGATCCTGTCAGGTTGCCTATTTAACCAGTATGTGTTAAAGATACTTTCCACTGACAAGTGTCAAGCTACCTGCATGTCTCAGAGCGCTGGTGTTACAGAGGCTAGATATTTTAGCTCAGAAACAATTTAAATCCCTGTAAACTTAAATAAGATGAATAGATAACTAATAGATGCAAGGGCAGAAGATTTGCATAGATGATGAAGCAGATGACCAAGAGCACTGCATGAACAAGAATGCACAGCAAACAGTTGTCATTTTAAGTGGATGTAATATACATAAAAATAACAAATTTTTAGGAAATACAAAATTTATTCATTCATGCATTGTGCATTGTTTCTATTCACTTTAACTGTCTTCCTTCTTGCAGTTTAAGTCAGGTCAGCTTTCAGCAGTGAAGTATTTAACACTTCTCTTGTACATCTTATATCCTCTGCTCACATGAAAAATTCATCCCCCATGTCTTCAGCACAAAGAATAAGTAAGTTGGGAGAACCGCTAAAATTAGTTCTCCTAAACCTGCTTTTGCTTATAAGACATAACTATCAATGCTTGCTTTAAGTGGAGCTGAGAGGAACACTTAAATTAGCAGCTCTAGAAACACAATTCTGAATAAGTTATGGAATTCGATATTTCCCTAAGCGGGATCTTTCTTATTACAAATTTACACCCAATTTCTAACATGAATTAAAATGCTAGGGACTGTTTTCAGTATTTGCTATAAGCTCAGGCCCTGGAATAAAAGGCAGATATATTAAAGTGAAAGGAAACATTTTATACCAAGTCTGGTGCATCTTTTTCGTTGTCATAAATATATAAAAAACCGTGCCAGCCCTGCCACTACCTGCATTGCAGATCTTCTGAATAAATATTTTCTCTATGTATCTTTAGTCACCGTGATATCCTGTGGTCGCTTACATCAGTGCAAAACAAGCACAAAGGTAGTGTGAAAATCTTTGATCTAAATGTGAAGGTTTGTGACACTTTAGGGCAAGCTACAAGACATCTGCTCCAAATAACTTGGAGCTGAAGATATTTTTTTTTTATTGTGTCTGCTGCAATATACATATTGTGTCTGAGCATTAAAGGAAGGATCACTCCAGAGTATTTGTTGAATTTCTTAAGTTATGTAAACATTTGTTCATGTCAATAAATTAAAACTTAAAAAAATTTCTTAGAAGTAAGACTGGGAAGCTAAAACACAAAAAAATATCTCATCAACTCTGACAGAGATTTATTTAATACAATTTAGTAATGACCTTAAGAACTTGAAGTAAAAATAAGTGACCTCTTAAATAGGTACAACTCTTATCTACAATGTGTGCTCTATGACCTCAAATTTGGTAAGAAATCTGCAATGCTAATATATTTTAATATAAGAATATTAATGCAAAGATTTTTTTTCTCCACTATCAAATACAGTAAAGAAATAGTCCAATTTAGATGTACTATTACCAGTAGGAGATGAAAGCAAAGCACCTAAGCACCAGAGAAACAGACAAAAGTAACAGTGCAATTATGCAGCTAATGTTTACATGATTATTAGGATATGCAAGTTCAGTGATTTTATTAGTAAGTATTTTTTGTAGGACATTGATTTCAGTCTTTGTGAAATATGCTTTAATCAGTATTTGAATAAGTTAAACCTGACCCTGCAGCCCTCATTCATCATAACACCTGTATTCGTTTCATTATTACTATTAGGGAGAGTACAATTGTCTCATTAAACATAGAAATTAGAAGACACCAAAACAATTTGCAAATAATTTTCACTCAGCTTATTAATCAAGCTCCTGGTGCTAAGCACTTCTGAGACCAGAAGAGGGAGCCTGTGGATTAAAAAAAGAGATTCTTGCATTTTCAGTTTATATTAAGAACTATGGTCTTCAATTTTGCAACCCCTCTTAGCAAATGAAAGGAATATTCTTTCATGAATCTTCATAAATATGAGAAAAATTAGCCACATCCTTCTAAATGTGTGTTCTTAATCATCTCTTATTTTAGATGAGACATAGGCAGCTAAGGGACTGTACAGATGAATATTAAAACCAAATAACAAAATCTGAAACTTCCAGTGCAAAATAGAATACTTATCAGACCAATTTAATGTAGAACTTGGAGCTAAGAAATGGATTTTTCTGATTTTTGGAGTAACACCAGGCCCAGTAGCAGAGGGCTTGACAGGAGACCACTTCAGTAATGAAGTGACTTACGTGACTCACAAATTTTTGTTTTACTACAGATTTTCCAGTCCATTTCTTTAATTATATTACAGCACATCTGCTGCTACAGTGTTTAAGAGCCAGCTACAAACAAGGTCTGTGCACTGGAGTACTCAAAACACCTACAATATTTATATCTTCTGTCAAGAGTAGCAGTCAGGCTAAAAACAGCTAGGGTTTTCTGTCATCATCTTACCATTTTTAAAGTAGGGATTTTCAAGTACCATTTTCACATAGGCACTTGACCCTTTAGGCACAGGTTCAGACACCATGTTTTAATGCATTGTACAAACTATAAAGATCATCCTTCTTCCCTACAGCTTTCAACATGTATAATACAGTATGTGACTACCAATCAACAGACAAGAAGGCGGCAACAGTAAAACAAATGTGGGTTTGATTAAGATAAAACAGTCACTGTCCACAAGTATGTCAAAGAGATTTGTAAGCGTAACTTTGCAAATGATGTTTCTAAGCAGCAATCTATCCCATGTTGATGAGGTGGAATTAGGCAACCCAAAGCAATGAGTTTTGACACCTGCTATACACAAAGCAAAGTACAAAAGTCCACAAAGTTCAAAGGTCACACCATGGTTGAGAAGGATCTGCCCCATTTTGCAGCTTACAAATAGAGAATTAGGGGACCAACATGGAAAATGAAAGTGGAGAGAACCTAATAGTTCAGTTTTACTCCAAAACATTTTCTCTTAGAAGTGAAAAACCAATTACTCAGACCAAACCACCGGCAACATCTTAGCAGCTAACTGATTCATAGAATCATAAAATGGTTAGAGTTGGAAGGGACCTTCAACATTATCGAGTTCCAACCCCCTTGCCTTGGGCAGGGACACCTCCCACTTGACCAGGTTGCTCAAAGCCCCATCCAGCCTGGCCTTCAACACTTCCAGGAATGGGACTTCCACAATTTCTCTGGACAACCTGGGCCAGTGCCTCACCACTCTCACAGGAAAGAATTTTTTTCCTAATATCTAATCTAAATCTCCCGTCTTCCAATTTAAAACTGTTACCCCTTGTCCTATCACTCCACTTCCTGACAAAGAGTCCCTCTCCAGCTCTCCTGTAGGCTTCAAATACTGGAAGGCTGCTAGAAGGTCTCTCTGGAGCCTTCTCTTTTCCAGGCTGAACAGCCCCAGCTCTCTCAGCCTGTCCTCATAGGAGAGGGGCTCCATCCCTCCAATCATCTTTGTGGTCCTCCACTGGACCAGCTCCAACAGTTCTATGTCCTTTCTAAGTTGAGGACTCCAGAGCTGGACACAGTACTCCAGGTGGGGTCTCATGAGTGCAGATTAGAGGGGAAGAATCACCTCCCACAATTGTACAAGGGACCTGGCTGTAGCACTCAGCTAGTGCTGGAGCAAAATTCTAATCTTACAACAACCAGTGCAAACACAATATAGAGGAGACACAGGAGCCTGGGACAACAGCTGAGCACAAGTAGCCATTATTTTACAGGTAAGCTTCTAGCCCTGACCATCCTATTTCGTCCTAACCATGACACCAGGATTTCTGTCTCATCTACATTTTATCACTTTTTCTTTCCATTTCGTGGTCCAAAACTATGGAAATAACCACTGCTGTCATGGCAAACAAGCCCAAACTTAATATTGGAAATCAGCTTTTATTTACCATGGAGTGTTATCTGAAAAATACAAGACTAGCTTGTTCGCCTTCTCTGCTGATAACTTGCTTCTTAGTGAGGTAAACATTCAGCTTGAATGGTTTGATATTCCATTTTTAAAATTCAACAATGATCTACAATTCTCAAATTTGGTGTGAATTTAATGTTTTCCAGGGACTAGGATGGTTATGATTTCTGTAAAGAAAACTACTAGGGTTTTGCTGTTCCACACTAAATACAACACTCTGATTCCCTAGCAGACTAGATAAAATGACCTTCTGTTTTGAAACTTGCTGTTCAAAATCAGGATCAGATTCTAATCTAATTTGTACGGTGAGAAATCAAAATAAATGATTTCTAAATAAATAAATGATACAAAAATAACAGATTTACAATACATCGAGGTACTGAGGACCAAATACCCTTACTGCCAGTTGACATTCTCACAGTTTGACAGGAAGTTACAAAAACAGAACCTGCTGTTCAATATATATAAGCATGATATAGAAAGATATCCAAAGAAACGCAACACAAACTTAGTATTTTACTATAAGAAAAAAATTGTTTGCTTTTTGCATCTGATTTTACAAAGACTCATAATTCCCTTTATTAACCTGCTCCTTGATGTGCAAGAGAACCATTATTTTACAGTAAGCGTTATGCCTTTAGTCATTAGTCATGTTGTCCTGAGTTCTGCTTTGAATGCAAAAGCATTCCCTAATACTGTCATGCAAAAAGGTCATTCTGAATAACCATTTGTCCAAAGTCATCTGAATCTCTTGTGAGATTTGCAGCAGTACAAATCTTTCCCACTAGCTCTTTCCCACGTGCTGGCAAATTTAAAAAAGAACAAGCATTTCCATTTGCACTACAACTTTTGAATGCAAAAAGCTGTATATGACAGAAATAATGCTTTAACCCTTGTTAGATCTGACAATCCTCAAGAAAGGCAATGGTTTAGACTTCAACAAAACAAAGAGCATACAGCCTGTGGTATTATTCAGAATTTTGTAGCAACAGAGCAGAATGAAAAAAAAAAGATCAGCATGCAAATGACATGCATTTCCTTAGATATTTATGGAAATATTATGGAAATTAGGCTAAGCAATTTGTTTAATTTTCAGGTTTTTTCACGTTAGGTCAATATGATGACCAAAATTTAGTCCAAAATATGTCATTTTCAGTTTTTTCACGTTAGGTAAATGTGATGAAAAAATGAAGTTCAGTCAAAAAAATGTCAGGAGAGTGAATCTTTTTCTCCCCTCACCCTTTAATAAAAAGAGGGTTTTACTGAAAAATGCTCTAGAATTTTAACTAGGAAATGTAACAAGATGGATGTAAAATTGTTTTCTTATTTTATTTTTCTTTTTAAGAATGCTCAAGATTCCTGTTCCAGACTTCCTCTTTGCTGGGTAAAACATACTGCATTTAATGAGTCCTTGGCTGTGAGGTACCCCAGGAGGCTATATCTGTCTGAGGAACCAAACACAACAAAAAGGGGAAGATAAATGTTTCAGTCATTACCAAATCAGTAATCTGTTTCTGTTGAGTGAGGTTTGGAGATTTCAGATGTTCTATTTTTCAACAAAAATCCACTATATTCTTCCAAGACATACATCTTTAATGAAGCTTTCAACTTAGTAAAAAATCTAGGAGATCTTTTCCTTTTCATTAAAGTACATTACTGCTTTAGATTTGGCTCTTGAGAACTACTGTGAGTTCCAGCATTTCCCCATGGCAGCTCCATCACTCCCAGAGCCACGCCTGAACATGGAATTTCCCATCTAGTCTGGAAGAGGAGAAGCTTATGTGATGCCTCTCTTTTGAAGTCTGTCCTTGTGCTAAGCCTTTTTTCGAGATAATCCACCTACTGCCACATGCCCTTCCCAAGGACTCACAGTTAGGTAGATCTTAACGACACTTTCACAATCACAATTCTTTACAGACAAAATCAAACTTTCAAATTCTTATTCCTAATTTTATGTATAAAACAGGTTGCAACTTTTGCTTCACTATCTCCCTATAAACGCTATCAAACTCACAAGAAAAGACCTGCAGTGATGATATGTGGTAAAAGGAAAAAGAAATTCAACAAACACCATTTAATATGCACAGTGTAGCAGAATATGTTTAATGTAATCTGCATTAATTCACAACATTAAATCAGAATTATGGATTTAAGAGAAAACAAGGCTGATTCAAAACCAAGCTGATTTGAGTGTTTCTTTTACAAATTATTTTGTGAATGATATAACCATTGTCTTATAAAAAAAAAAAACAACAACAAAACCACACCACAAAAATCAAGGTATTAAATTCTTCCAAGAGAATTTAATACCTTCTTTAATACCTTCTTCCAAGAAGTACCTGCTACACAGACAATGAGTACAGACAGGACACAACAGCAACAAAAAAGAGAGAAAGTACCTCCTCACCAACCCCATAAACATGTTTCTGCTATCTGTGAAGTGATGCCTTTTTGTGAAAAAACAGAAATTACTGAGGCTTAGTCTCTAAGGTGAAAAAAGAAGCAGTAAGAACAGAATGAGATTCACCTACAACAAAAGGCTCAGTCAAGTGGAATATCATTATTTCATTATCTGTGGGAAATATTCCACTTGCTTTGAGCATAAGAAGTGACTTATTATGAAGCTGGCTTCAAAAACACTTAGGTAATATGCCAGTATGGATGAGGAAAGCAAAATATGAAATTACTATTAACATTCCCACAAAATTTTATTCACATGCATTAACTCAAAATATGAAATTCCACTAATATTTGCGTTCTAGATCTGCTAAGGATGAAAAATGAGGTACTTGATATAGTATAGGAGCCAATTGTTCTTAACATCCTTTCTTCACAGAGTCAAAAAATGAAGAAGACTTTCCAGAAAACCCTTTTAATATGTGATTTTTCCAATCTTACTTTGTTTATATAAATGATATTTGAGTAGCTGCCTGCATTAATAATTTAAATTTATCCCAACGCTGTTTCCATACTGTTTGCACCACAAGTAAACAAACTCACTGTTTTTTTCATACCCAATGGTAACCACAGCTATCTTTTTGAGAGACTGCGGAAGACACCACTGCAACTGTGCTGACCATGAGGATGCCAACAGGCACTGGAGACCTCATAAACATGCTTTTCCACCTTCATGGAGCCAGGCTCTACCTACTCTCTGCATGAGCTGGTGTGACAACTGGGAGGAGGAGGAAAAGGAGGAATAGAACAGGCATCACCACAGACCCAGCACTGCAGACCATCAGGACTGGCTTCAATTAAATACCCAGCCTTACAACAAAGCACTACCAAAGTTTGATGTGCCAATTTCCTTAACTGCTCAGTTAGGGGAAAATTTTGTTTATTCCCAAAAGGATCTACTAAATACATACTATACTTTGAATCACAAAACTAGCTCTGCCAATGAGATGACTTTTAGAAACTAATTCTGACCATAATCTAGTCTAAATTGGAGGGAGAGCAAACTTCAAGTCATTTAATATAAATTTCACAGTGAGAAAAAAAGCAAACATGAAAAATTATCTGGGTTGTAGCATCCGCTTCCTACAGGCAGTCAGTCATTGTAATGCCCTATTTTAGTAACTTAAAACTTTAATATAGGTTCACATGGTAGAAGAAATTGTTTTTTAATGTAATAATTATTACTAAAACATTTCTGTGAATGAGACTAGTGCTAAAAATAGTAACATTTGGCAAACCCTAATAGGATTTGGCACTTATTTTGAAAACAGAGGAGCCTATGCTTTAGAGAGAATCTGAAATTAGCAGCAAAAGGAAAAAAAAGCGAACTCCTGACAGAGACTGCACTTTCCCTCAAACTGTTGCAACTATGCAGCAACTTAGCCAAATTACAAGTTAATGAAAAAAGCATGATACATGCTAAAAAGCTTAGCTCTAAAGTGAAAAGAGGCCTCCTCTGTGAAGGATGCTCCATGCTGAAGAAGCAAAGCTGAGAATACAGCTTTTCCAGCAACCTGTGCTAAGGAGTGTCCTTCCATCAGCAAACAATCTCATCATCAGAATAAAAAAAATCCTGACATTAAACAAGACTTAGCATCTCTGGTATCTGCTTCAGAGCTGCAGAAACAGCTTAACAGGATGAAACTGATCTGAGAAGGGAAGGGAACTTGAAAGCTTTTGTAGACTTTGAAGCTGTGGATCAGGAAAGTACTGGGAAGAAAACTCATGCAGAGGTTTACAGCTAACCTCAACAAATTCTTTCCCAGCCTCCAAGGAAGCAAGTTTGCTCTTCTGGCATTGCCAGATCTTGTGAACTGTCAAATAAGGTTACAGAAAGGAAAGGATTCCACCAAGGAAGGTCTTGGTGTTAACAGACATGAAGAAGCAGCTGCTTATGACTTCTGTGATGGAAGGTCTCTTCCATACAGCTGGGAAGAAACAGCACTGCTTTCTTCACTGCAAAGGAGAAGGAAGACAACAATTTTCGGTCAGACAGACCCCCCTGTCTGACAAGACATGCTTGTTTATATATACTTTAAAATCTGCTCTGATTTCCTCTGTACAGAAAGATATATTTCAGATTTCCTATTCTGCTTATGTTGTAAAGCCTTTGGAATAACCCACCCAAACAGACAGTCCTCTGCTAAATATGCTCTTGAACGATTCAAGTTTTTTTACTGACTTTTTTCTTCAAACCAAAAAGGGGAGGGAAAAAAAAAGCAAAACCAAAAGCCTGTAGGAGGCTTTTATGAAACGTACTTCCACAAGCCCTGCTGTGCTGGTTCAGCAGCTGACTCATTTGAATTCCAGGTATGCACTATACAGTGCTCTTTTGGAATCGTTGCCTTATCAGAAAAGCAATGTTGCTTTTGGATCATAAAGCTGGCTTTATGGTCTTTTTGAAGACCATAAAACTGGCTCAGTTATCATACACAAATTCGTACTGGGTGTTGCAGTGTCCAACCTGATTGGCACAGGCAAAGCTACACCATTGCATCAGGATACTTAAGCACTTAAAGCTGCCATTCAGCTGGAGAGTTTTTTTAAAGAATTAACAGACCAAATTTATGCATCTTCCTTTGAATCATCATAAAAATAGAAAGGAAAACATTTTAATTCAAAATAAAATTATGCTTCTTCACTATGCCATTGTTTAACTACAACTATTTGAACAAACCAGCACATCTGGTATCACATCCATTCCTGATAAGGACCATCGCTGCACCACGACCTGACCCAATGTTTTTCACAGAAACCAAATCATATCTTCTGGAAGCAAAACCCCACTGTGAAGCAGTGAAGTGCACTGCACTTCTCCAGTACTGGAAACCCTTTGTCTCTGGCTTGGCGCCAGTTACAACACACTGGAGGAATGAGCCAGTCTTGTTATGACACTACACCAGGACTTCCCATTCCTCATGCACAAAGAACAGCACTTGCACAGCACAATAGAAGCTCACAACATGTTCCACTTACGTGACAGAAATGAATTTGCAGTGGAGAGGAAAGCTGTTGTACTAAGGTGGATAGAATATTATAGCTGGGCCAACTGAGCTGCTGAGCTCGCTGTCTGAAAAAAACCAAAAGGTATATAATGAAAATTCTTTTTCTCACCTAAAAATCCTAGGGAGGTAAGATATACCAAGACCTGTATATTAAGCTTGGTGCTTAGCATTACAGAGCAGCATGAAACTAGGATCAGATCAGATCATACGCCAATTCCTCATTTTGCCAACTAAGGTCTTAGTCTTGTAATAATCTCTATTTTGAATAGATTTGCACAGCCACATGGAGCCCCATGAAGCAGTGGGTATTTTGTCAAGTTTTTATAAGTGACCATTTGTTCTGTCTGTAGTAAAGGAAGGCAGCCAGTCACGCTGCCATTTGAAGACTGTGTGGGTCCAAGTGTTACAGTATTTCTGAAAGACTGAGGGTATTAATAATGAGCTCCGATTGTGTTGAATATGTGTGGTAGATGGAAAAGCATTCTTCCTGGATGGCTAAATACCCTGCTTATTCCTACACTAAACCTTATGAGAATTCTCAAATCAAATCACTTTTTAAAATATCTAACCTTATCACTAAAAATCCATTTCAAATGATTCAGTTTCAAATGTGCCTCCTACAATAAACCATAGCATGATGCTTGGTGTATTTTTCCAAAGAGCGGTATTTTGCTGCAAAAAAAGCAAGAGTTTTATACTTCTGACTACCCTTCTGAATCACAAGAACCAAACAAGCGAGCAGGATGAAAAACGGAAGTGTCCAAAGAGTACAGAAATTTTGGGGTTTATTTTCTAAAAGTGGGGAAAATGTCAGCCTACTTCTGACGGACAGACACTGTTATAAAAGTAGCAAACACATTTTAAGGGAGGCTGGGGCAGAATCCCAGGGTGATACTCATTCTCAATTAGAAGACAGTAAGGTTAATGGGGAGGCTGTGGCTGAATTGAACCCATATCTTCCACTGCCACATAGCAAGCTAGCACACATCACTCCAGAGCATTTTGGAAGTTTCCAGTGAATTCTTCACTAAAGTGTCTACCCATTTTCCTGACACCTTCTTTACCCATCTCCTTGCAGCTCCAGGAAGAGGGATGTATTAATTTTCCTGACATCATGAGGTACATGCCAAGATGTAGATATCAGAAGCAGGTTATGAATTTTGAGATGCTCAAGTTTTCTGAAAATCAGACACAGTATGATTTAACCAGCTGCTTGTTTAGCAGCTGTGGCTTTAACAATCAGCTGGCAAGTGGGCTAGGACTTTACATTTTGCTTCTTTAGATGAAGGTGAAAGCAGGTGCCACTTAACTGGAAGAGGCAGCTGCTCTCCCAGCTTCAGTGAACCCATTTGTTTGCTTTGCCTTCAGCACTCTCAGTAACTTTGCCCATAACTTCTGAGTTCTCAAAAACACCAGGCAGGAGAGATTAGGGTGTCGTCATCTCCTCTTTCCCTTGAAACTTGCTCTAAGCCATGTGCTTGGGCAGCTGCAGTAGTAGTCTCTTTGCAGCCTCACTTTTGGGCAAAAGGGAACTACTTTCCTGGAGCTGCTGGAACTGCACCTCTCTATTCACTGTAGAAGAGATCTCTGAGGACTAGGAAGGATTTGAAGAATTTACTGCCCACAGCTCCAGAAGGAATTGAGGGGGCTTACACTGAAACAATCAATGATGAAGTGTGAATGAATGTAGACAAAGCCTGAAAAGATTAAACCTGCTTAAGACCTGTATATAACAATCCACTTTTTCAGAAAAAAAACAGACCAAAAAAAATCTAAATCAAAACAAAACAAACTAGTGGGGGAAATGGATAGATAAATAAATAGGATATGCAAATACAGAAAAGAAAATTTGCAATGACACATGACAATGAGTTTCAGTACCACTAGCAGTTGATGGAGATGAAAAGAAAGACTGCAGTTACAGTTTCTTACCCCCACACCCAATACAAGAGGACCCACAGAAATGCAGTCCGAAATACTGATGACACAAAGGCTGAAAAATTATGGGGGATCTGATAAAATAACACTAAAATTATTACATTAATTATTTAACAGGGCAAATTATAACACTTTTGCGGTAAACCTCACAATTAATTGACAGGGAGATGTATTATCAATGGAACAACGGTAAATAACTATGTAAGTTATCAGAGAGAAAAATCAACATTTCTACAGCATAGGCACTGCTAATCTCTTGGACTACATGAGAAATGCAGATAAGCCGTGTGATATTATCATTTAGTTAAAAGGCTGCAAAAGCAACAAAACCATAAAAGCAGTAGCAAGAATAAGATAATACAAAGTAAAAGTGGTAGGAAGCTGCACTGAACATACATTTTACTGAAAGTGAAGCCCAGAAGAAGAGATGACTCCAGTAAGAAACAGGTCTTTCACTATCCTTAGTTTTCAGTGACATCCACTGGTCTTACAATTATTTTATTTAGTGGAAAATGGTGCTGCAGGGATTTTATTAAAAGCTCCACAAAACAAACAAAAGAGGATTTGCCCTGTTACTGCCCTGTTTTGAACTGCTGTGTAGTTGATAAAGTGGTATGATGCTGTGAGGTCCGGAAGACCTTGTCTCTACTCCTCCCTTTCCGAGAGAAAGGAGCCAAGCACACTCTTAACAAACTGATCCAGCAGCATAGCAATGTTATTAACGAAATATCTCAGTCATCAGACCAAAGCAATACCAATATGCCCAGAATCTCCAACATTCAAATTATTAAGGCTTTTTTAAAAGAAATTAGAGCAACATGTTGTATGGGCACACTCCAAGATGAGACATGAAGGACAACTAACAGATTGACAGAATACCTAGCTGCATTCCTTCTGATTTTACTGAAGGGCCAGTTCAGTGATACAAAATTTATGCAACTTTTCTGTCTCTTATGAGAAAAGTGCAAATACAAGCTATTGCAAAATAATTACATTCAGGATACATGGGGTGGGAATCACAAATATAGTATGTTCTCAGATAAAAATGAGTTACAAGGCAAATAATTCCCATCTGAAGAAGGGAAGTAACTGTAGACTGTTTTTAAATAACTTCAACACTAAATGAGCACAAGTTATTCTAAAAACACAAATCCTCCTTTATGACACAGGAAAGTTTAATCAAGTTGAAAATTCATTTCTCACCCAGTAAAAGATACACAAATCCAACTGTAAATATTCAGAGTGTTAAGTAGACGCAAAAAAATTTCCTTTGGTTTCTCCTCTGGATGTAATAATCATCAGGGCAATCTTATTTTTGTGAGAACATACCTATTGTATCATACTACACTCTCTGTTAAGAATTTACTGTATGCTGTTCTGTTTCGTCACTGACAGGTTTGAGAACACCACAAAGAGTTCTCATTATGTTCTCACAAAATATTATCAGCTCTCTCTGATGTACTCAGAAACACACGTCAATTGCCAGAAATGCTGCTGTGTAGTGATATACATACACGCACTCTAAAGACAAATTGGGAACACAGGACATTTTTCTTGTGTAACTGACAGCTGGAGAAACCAGTTTGGCTATAGCCTCCAAGTTATTTTACATGCAGCACTCCACAGACTGGGGAAGGAAGAACCAACACAACAAGAATGAAATATAATATTGTATATGTCAAAACCTCTATTTATTTCACACACAGTTGAGAATCCCTAATGCATAAAGATCCTAGTCAGGTAATTCTTCTACTCTCACTTCCTGTACGAGACAACTTTATTTGGACATCTTCTGATAAAATGGAATATATTCCATTTCTGTAGATATTTTTCTTTCATTTTCCTACTTATTAATACTGATTTTGCCCAGTACTTTTTGAGGCAGTTTGAAACTAATCCAGCTTTTTTTCCTTATTTTCTCTTATAATAGAAAGACAATAGTAATAATTAAAAAAAAAAAAAAAAAAGAAGAAAAAAATTCAGGGGAGATGTGTTCCTCCTGATTTTCTTTTCACTGTGAAAGCCACATAAGGAATGGCAACACACAAATAGTGGACACACAGAAATTGTGTGACAGCATTTTTATATACATATATAAAACTCAGACAAGATTATATAAAATATGTCAAAATAAATGCCTAAATTATTTAACTAGAACCATTTAATGAACTAGAAAAGCAGCTGTTCTAATCAAGGTGAATTAATGTTAGTCCTTAAAAACCTGAAACTTCACTAAGCTTACCTGAAAATTGACATTTAGCTTATAGAAAGATACTAAGGCTTAGCAGCTTGTGCAAATGGCAGTGATACTTGAAGACAATCTCAAGGCACGTGCTCAGAATCTTGCTAAATTAATACCCAGTCTAGTGCATTGATTCAGGAAACATTGAAACAGGTATTAAAGTGGTATTCAAATTAGGCCTACCGTAAAATGGTTTCTCAGGCATGTGCATAGGCTGAAGAGGACTTTCTCCCCGGATACCATGATAGAAAAAGCTATACAGTTTTACTATTTCTTAGGAGGGCAGAAGAAATCAGCTATTATTCTTGAAATCTTTTAGGAAACACACAGATAGGTAAGGTATATAAATCTTAGATTCTCTTAACCTGTCTCTAATTTCATCATCTAAAACTTCCTCATATTGATTTTTACACATTTTCAACTTTAAGGATGTTTGGACTTGAACTACAGATTATAAACAACAATTTTGGCAATCAAGATGCTCTTCAGAAAACCCGCTTCTGGTATGTGATGTGCAATTCAGACACAAGTAAAAGAGAAAAGATGAAAGTGTACTAAACTTAGTTCCATTATTTATTAAGTGCAAAGAGAAATCAATATGACTATTTGATGTTCTATCATTTACTATCTTTCCTAGAAAATAAAGCCAGCACATCAGAGCAGGTTTATGAATGGGCCTGTGCTTTTATATGGCACAATATTATATTGTAGCACAAGCTTTTGAATAAAAGACCATTGCTTTTGTTCTGGATGGGCTTCACCTCCATTTGTAATACGCATAAATCACAAGTAACTGCATGTCTGTTCAATGTCACCTGCATGCAAAAATGTTGTCAATTACAGTTCTATAACACATGTGGACACAACCTCTACAGAGAGAGATTTTACACAGGGTGGAGCGGGGGAAATATATCTATTCCTAAGGTGTATGGGGCCAACAAGGTAGGCTCCTGCAAAGGTGTATGTGTAAGTAAATAGAGCTGCACTGATTTACATGAGCTGAATCTCAGTACATTTTTTTCAACATATTGCCTGTCACCACCACAGACATGCCTGGAAAAGAAACAATACTTCTTTATAATTACAGCTCATTTCTCATTCAGCAACTGAAATATGGCAGATACTAAAGAAACATTCCAATTCCAAAGAAAACCATAAAGCCTTTGTTTTCCACTAAACCATGTCTTAATTTCTTATCTTTTTCTGACAGCAAACTCTTCTTTATGTTTTGCACTACCAGGCCAATAACAAGTCAGGCTCTTGCAATCCCAGCGACATTCATGGTTTTGCTCAGAATTAGCCAGCTGGATGGGAACATTTTCTCACAAGCAGAGTATGACACCTACGTGCATGACGTTGTCTGACTGGGTGGCCTAACATCCAGCCAGGCCTTGAAAGTCAAGGATAAGGTAACACATTCATTTGTTGTTTTCCCCTTCTTCTCTTCAGTCTAACTGGTAGTTTCCCTGGCAAATGTTCATCGTATACTGCTGTGTATTTTTATGACTTTAAACATGGATGTATAGGAGGTTATGTGTCCCCCTTGCTAAAAGAAATGTTAACAGAGTGTGAGATACAACTTCAATATTTCTAAAGCCTCCTTTTCTGACATACTGTCATGATTTTGTCTGGGATAGAGTTGACTTTCCTACTAGCAGCTGGTAAAGTGTAATGTATGGGATTTAGGATGAGAATAATGTTGATAAGGCACTAATGTTTTTAGTTATTGCTAAGCAGTCAAGGCTTTTTTGGCTCCTTGAACTGCCCCACCAGCAAATGGGCTGTGAGTGCACAAAAAACTGGGATGGGACACAGATGGGACAGTTGATCCCAACTGACCAAAGGGATATTTCATCACATATGATGTCATGTTCAATATATAAAGCTGGGAGAAAAAAGTGGCAGGGAGGGGGAGGATGTTAGGAGTGATGGCATTTCTCTATCCAAGTAACGATTATGCTGCTTTCCTGGACGTGGCTGAACTTGCCACCTGAACCTGCCGATGGGAAGTACTGAATTAATTTCTTCTTTTGCTCTTCCTGCATGCTTGGCCTTTGCTTTAATTATTAAACTGTCTTTATCTCAACCCAGATGTTTTCCCTCACTTTTAATCTTCTGACTCTTTCCCCTCATCCCTCCAGGGGAGAGTGAGTGAGCATCTGTGTAGTCCTTGTTGCCAGCTGGAGTTAAACCACAACACACACATGGGCACTATTCCTCAAGAAAATTTCCTACTTTTTTTTACAAGATTTACACAATTTTGAAATCATAGGCCTAGTTTGTTCACCCAATAGCACATAAGTTTAATGATGTAAGGTAAAGAAAGGAAGAACAATGGCTATGGCTACACAGATACACAGGTGAGGTAAGGAGCTCTTTAAAAGAGGTAAATGCAAACTAGCATCAAATTCTATGTGCCCTGTTATAAGGGGAAAAAAACCTATACATGCAGTGACACAGAAGACAATATAATGTTGTCAAAGCTAAAACTGAGCTGAAAACTCCTTTAAAATGGACTCTTAAAAAAACAAAATCCTTTACAGAGAAGATTTACTCTTTTTTTTAAAGATCATCTCACCTCATACTTGCCTAGTTTAGAACTACTTTCATATGTAGTTTGGCATAAGACATAAAGCCCATAAAGGAACCTTATTTATTTAATTTCAGTGGTGCTGAAGTGAAATATTTTGTATATTGTTATAATAAAGCAAAGCAGAGGTAAATTCATTACCAGAACATAATACACTGCACTTCACTCATTCTACTTACAGGCTGTGTTATAGAAGACAGAACTCATCAGTCAGGTTTCTACTTAATTAGTCTGAAAAAGCCTTTCATTATTCTCATGAAGTCATTGGTGGGAAGAAAATGGAGAGAGGTGAGAGAAAGCCAAAAGCTGTTTATAGAAAATGTTCCCCCTCTAAGCAAGAATTATCTGTTTTACAAAGATGAACACTTTTCTCCAACTAGATTCATTATCTGGAACATACAAAGCATCATAGATACCATGCCGACTCACAATAAAATTTCAGCTCAGGTCCAGCCTCCCAAATACATCTATTCCATCATAGATGAACAAGCAGTATTTCAGAGCCAAAGTACTTATCAAGGGACAGAAAAAACAACATGTATGTAATAACGAAACAGGAATAAATGACCAATAATTTTGACTAACCACCTCATTACACAGGTTAACTTCAAAACCCAATAGTTAAAAATACTCCCCCCTTGAGTTTAGCATTGCTAACTTCCCAAAAGATGTTATTAACACAATGTACCAGAAAGCCCAGTTCTTTCACATTTGCTGTAAGCTTAAATGAAAGTATGGCCTGTTAAAATCTATTATTTCAGGCTTTAGAAGATGTTAGTGACACAAAGTAAGCATTCAGATACAGAACTACAGGGAGAAAGCTCCATAGCTTAACCACTGCCTGTTAACATTAGAGTGGCGGAGGAAACACTACTAGCTTGCCTCACATGACACAAGACAGATTAGGCATGTAGTCCTATATATGCATGTATATAAATATAAATATTTTAAAGAAAATAAATTCCTATTCTCATAAATCTTCAGCAACAGAAGTAACACTTAAAAGGAAAATGCCATTTTTCATGGCTATCTGGAATGGCAAACTCTTGCAAGTCTTTGCTGTACAGCCCTATGCAGAAAGCTACCATTTCAGGCTGGAGGGCTCAACAAATGGATACTGTTCTCTCTGAATTACTTTTTCATACTGTACATTATGGCACCCAACCGAGCAATAGCATCCAATATAAGAGAGGATTCCGCAGCTTTTTGCAATATGTGTGTTAGGAAATACAGAAGCTTCTGGCTGCAAACTCCCACTCCTGCTGTGACACATTACCTGCAGCATGAGTCTCCTGTAGCACACATGCATTCCACAACTGTGTTTGCAGAGTGAATGCCCATTTACAAATAAAACAGCATTTAAATGCCATTTTCCTATCTGTGCAGAGATCTACAAAATATCAGGAGGACTCTTTGTACATTACTTCTGCAGTGAAATGTAATTTTCAGTATAGTTGGCACCAAGACTAAAGTTCAGCCAATACACAGATTATTCCCTTTTTGGGAAGGCTTCGGTGCCAGGAAGGAAAATTCACTTTGACCTATTGTGGCTCTGAGAAATCTGACATAAAGCAGAAAGACAGAAACACCCTCTCACTTAAAAAAACTCTCTCCAATGCAGGGCTAGTTTGAAGGTATTTGGTGCAGCTTTTACTTCTAGACATAATTAAAGTGTATTTACAATAGCCATGTTCTTCTTGAGACAGAAAACCTCAAAGTTTGTGTCTAGTGAAATGTATGCTACTCCACATGATACAGCCAAATGATATTTCCCCTTTTTATCTAGTTCTAATTTTGATTCAACAGATTGCCTCACATGTTTTTCCTATTCCCATGGTTTTACTGTTCAACATGTACTTGATTGAAGCTTCACTCTGACTAAGCACAAATGCTGATAATACTGTATCAGATTATTGGTCCATTAGACCTAGTACCTTGCAACAAAACCTCCAGCTGCTTGTCTCAGGAAATGGCAAAACAATTTACTGGATCTTCTCAGCTGTGCTGGAAATGATAACACTTCGCTAGACTGATACTTCAAGGGAAAAATATTTGTTAGGTCTTACAGGCTAAATTACACTTTCTCTTGTACTTTCTATGATGCAGTTCTATCCAGAAAGTAACCTCCGTTCAAATATATAGGCAAAAAAAGTAGGAGGAAAGATGCAACAGTATACAGATTAAACCATCTCTGCTTTAAGACATTTTATTCACTGCTAAGACTCTTTGAAAAAGCATTTCTGCCACGATTGAGAGACGGGACACAGCTTGATGCAAGCAGAATGTCGATTTATTGTGTGTAGCCATTTGCTTATATATTCGTTTACATAGGCTGCGTGTTTTAAAGAGATTTGGTCCTTTTGCCTGTCCAGTGTTCCTGTGGTACATACTGATTGGTCACCACTGCATATTTTCTTGGTTCAGCAACAAACTATCAATCAATCACCACACAACCAGGCATCCAGCTGCCCACAATAAAACTAAGCACTGCTTGTTTCTCCTTGTTATCTTTTTCCCTTGTCCTTCAGTGTCTGTTTGCATAGTGTGCACTTCTTATCTTCCCCCCACGACTTCTGTCCTGTTAGCACTTCTTATCTTACCATGACTTGTGGCCTTCTAGTGCAAACACACTCCCTTCTATAAGCTGATCTGTAGAAGGGGCCCTGTTATTATTTAGGCCATTACCCACACATTTCCATTTTATTTGGTAAGTATCGTTATTCACACTTTTAATTACAAGTGGGAAAAAGAGTTCACATTATCAGATCCAAACTATGACAGTAACAACTTGCAGGCTGCTCATTCATCAGCTTCTCTAAATGCTGGTCCAATTCTAAGAACATTCTGGTTTCTTGCTATTTTATTGAGGCCTATCACAGTAATGGAACCTGAGAATGCAAAAGACAGACTATACTTCCAGTTTCAGAAGACTACCCTTTGTTACAAGAAAACCATCACTGTTGGATGTCGAAAATATGAACATCTTGTGAAAGAGTCTGGTTGGTTGATCTGTTTCTTTCACAGCTGTGTAAGTGCTCACTGTGTGAGAGTTAATTGTATTAGTTATCTGTGTAACAACCTCATTAATTTTGTACTTCAGCCCTATTAACTTCCACACTATACACGATTCACTGGAGAATAAATGAATTTAATACTTCTGTTCAAATACAAACCCGAATGAATAATCCTTTGTTATATTACTTTTAAATAGATAAATTCTTAATGATGCTTACAGTACATTAGGAAGGCACTCACTCAAACTACATAGCTAAGTGTAATGAGATATTCCCATTACAAAATCTAATTAATTGGGATTTTAAGATTAACTCTGGTTTACTATGGACCATAAAACTGTCAAATCCAAAATTCTATAATTTTTTGAAGGTTTGTAAAACATCAAATTAAAGAAACACTGTCAATAAATTATCCCTTGTTATTTTAACATGGTTCTCAATATTGGCAGCTGCAGTTTTAAAACAGAATTAAAAAAAAATTGGCAGGCCTCAAAACTCATCCTGGGGTGTATTTATCTTGGTGTTTCAACATACAAGTAATTATGAAGATAGGTATGAGAAAATAAAATGGGAATATACAAAAAGTTCACAAAAGGCATATGAAAATAGGTTTTTATGGTATACATATTATCGCTTTTTGCACTTTATCATACAATCTCATATGGTAAAATGCAAAAAGGCCCCGTTAAAGGAAGCACTGATTTCTGCTGTTAGAAGTCTACTCAGTTTCCATAGCAAAAACACTCACTAAAATTTTACCACAATAAACGAGATCAAGCCCCAAAGAGGAATTTATTGTTTCCAAAATTTCACATTCTATAATTAAGGAGAAAATTTCATCCCAATAAATGAGAAGCATAACAATTTAAAAAAGCAAAACCCTAAAACTGGTCCATAGGTTGCTAGCTTAAAATACAGAAGCTGGTAAACAAATAAAGCATTTGGACACGTCACAGGAATGGCTCAAAAGTTCTGTTACCTGTGTATGCTGCAGAAAACCTATTTTTCCACTGGATAGCATTTTCAGGATATTAATCCGGCAGGCAGAATAACAAAATATTTTACAGAAAATTGGATATTTTTATACCACAATCAAATGAGGTCTTGTTTTAGAAAGATATTTTTCAAGTCACTCCTAAAAGCAGTTGCTAAATTTCTTGATGTTCCAACAAAAGTACAAGCAAGTCTAAGTATATATACTAAAGTAACTCTCAGTAAAACAAAGACTCTAATTTTTTATAAATACGTTATGAAAGACTTTCTATCCACCCCCATGGGCCAAAAAAAGAATCCCAAAGAAATCTACTGCATTTGAAATAAATGGGTACGAGCAAAATAATCTTTCAGAGCAAGGGTATACTCATGCTTCCCTTTTAAATTTGTGGTCAGAAGAAAACAGAGATTGACAGGTTGAGGGAAGAAGCTGCTCTTGTCATACTTTCCTCAACAGCCACCCCACAGTACCAGGGGCGACTTTGGCTAGGTGAGCAGTGGCTTTTCTGAATAAACCCACTCCACAACAGCACAACTCCCAGCAGGCATCAAAGTAAACAAAACCCTTTATAGGGGAGTCAAGGCAAGTAATTCCTGAGCCTTTTGCAAGGGAACTGCCAAACCCAGAGCACAACAGAAGAAAGTGTAAGTTAAAAAAAAAAAAAAAAAAAAAAAAACCAAAACAAAAACAAACAAACAAAAAAAAACCAACCAAACAAACAAACAAAAAAAACCCAAACAAAAAAACAAAAAACAAAACCACCCCACAATCAAGAAAGCAAGAAACAAAAAATCCCCCAAAGACAAAACCCACAACCCTGGAAATAAGAATGTGTAAAGTATGGCTTATGCTTAATATAAAGTACCTCTTCTTTTACTCTCAGTGTGGATATCCCATAAGTGGCTATAGGCTACCCACATACCTTATGAAGGGTCCAACCAGACTGGAGAAGCAGCAGTCAAGAACTGCTGTTGAACTTGAGTGTAAGCATGATTTCTAATTTTCCATTCTGTTTCTCACTTCATTTCCTGTCTCACTTTTCCTTTATATGTCTGTCTCACAAAAAAAAAAATATTTGCCACTGCCAGTATCAGCATATTAATAGAACAAGTCACCATTTTCAAATTTCAGATTTCCAATGTGAGGATGAAAAACTGGGTGAATTTCCATTGCCTTACATTTGGAAAGCTTTTTTTCCCAGAATTGCATAAAAACCTTTCTGTAGATTATTTGAAAAACAGTAATTGAAAAAAATAGAATCTGATCTTACTACGTAGTCTTCAAGTATATAACAAGTAAACTGTATCTAGCTTGTGGACTACTATGTTTCTGATTCTTGGCTCTATCACTAATTTACTTCCTGACACAAAGAAATAAGTGAATATTTATCATTCAATGTGTTGTTTTCTTAGGCACATTACTTCAGCTATAAAGAACTCACCAGAAATATCCTTTCAAGTTGGTCTTGAATATCTTTCATTCCTGGAAAAGCAGCGACACCTTGAATCATTTCTACAAAGATACAACCCACTCCCCTACAAAGGAAAAAAATAAAAAGTATGCAATGTTAGGAAGATTTCTTATAGATTAAATGACCAGCAGAAGTGCTTTGATATCCACCACAAGTATTTAAATTATATTTATTTATTAAAATCAATACTAGACTGAAGGACAAACATGTAAAACCATTGTATACATATCAACATTTCTCAGGTGTTTGAAGGCAAGTGTAGAGGTGGCAGGAATAGGGATGGGAACTGTTGAGACTGGTGAAGGCACAGCAGCTGCTGTTTGTACGAGCACTTCCCAAGCAGCATACTCATGCTCCCAAATAAATCTTGGAGATGTGGAAATGGCAAAGAGACAGCACTGTTGGGAGAAGCTGAATGTGGACAAGGATGTGGTATGGAGGCACACTAGAAGAGTAAGGCATGGGAGAAGCATCTGGAAAAAAAGAAAGGGTAAAAAGGAAAAAGGCACATGGCTGCTCAGTCACTGAACTAAGCTACTGCTCAAATGCAGGTGACTACTGATACTACTAAGCTACTGCTTAAATGCAGGCATTCTACTCCCCTCTTCCAGCACAAAAGAAGGAAGCCTGAAGCCCATACCACTAGGGGGTTGCTGACCCTATCCCCCAGAATCTCTGGCTGAGAGGCGCTCAATGGGCTGCAGCAGCCATGGGCTCCCTTCTCTCCCTGTCACAACAGCCACTTCATTACAGCTCCGGTCCCTATTCTCTCACAAAAGGTACTTCATATGAGTCCCCCTCATCCCATTCAGTTAAGCCACTGGCAGAAGTACTGGGAAATCAGGGAGGAAAAAGTATCTGAGGCACACTAACTACACAAAGAATGGATCTCAGAAGTTGAAGAAAGTTTCTGTGACTAACTCAAATTTCAGATAACTTGTGGACTAAGAAAAATAAAACAAATTACAAACTTGCATTTGCATCTTTTCTGGATGAAGAAGAGAGCTCAGCTCGAAAGCTGTTTGTTCCCTCAGCAAAAATAATTGTAATAGAAAATACCCCGTTCGCTATCAATAGGATACAGAATTTGATTATATATTTTAACTTGTTAAATGACAGTTTTCCACATACATTTTTCTACAATTTCTGTGTGCAAACACTTAAGTGTGCTGTATAACTATGTGTAAGTAAACACACACAAAAAAGTTCACTCCAAACAAATATCAATTCAATAATCCAAAATACATACCAAAATGAACCAAGAATTTCCAAAAGTAACTATGGTACCAGCTCTCCCTGAAACTGAGTTATGTTTCTGTGTCAGAAAATCCCAGCAATGACCTCCAATTTACCTTTGCGTTTAGAAGTACATTCCTTAGAATATAGCAATTACACCCTTTTTTCATTGTTTATGTACTGTAATGATGCATTCAGAAAGTAGTATTTAATTTTAGGGATATGTGTGCATATAATGGTGGGGAAGTGGTCCTAGAATAAAACAATTTAATGAAAACAGATTGCATATTTCCATTAAGGTCAAGGCTGAATATTTGCAGATACCACTTAACTAAGGTTATCAGCAGACAACCCATGCTTTACTCATCACTGAAGGCTTTGACCAGTACTCATTAATGAAAAAATTTTAGGTTTCAGGACACAGATAGTAAAATTTCTTGAAAAAGAAAATTAAACATTCATCACTATGTTCTCATTCTACATCCCAAAGCACGGATATATTAAGCAAGATTTTCCTTAGGCATTGAAATGTGGGGGAAAACTTAGGAAAGCACAGTTCTGGTCAAATTTTAGAATAATTCAGCAGTTTATAAAAGAAAGGTTAAAATTTATGTTCCATATTCTTCTGCTGGTTACCAAATGAACTGATCTGATTAAACTGCCATTCACCATTTAGTCAGGTTAGTGCTTCATTAGGCACAGACAAGCACAATACACCTTAGTCAAATACTTACAAACAGCATCAGGATCTCAGGCAAGGAACAATTCAGGATTTCAATCAGAAACCATTTAATCAAGATGAGAAATAAAACAATTTCATTTAGACTTTTAAAAAAAGGATTAGGTTTCTATTCTTGCAACTAGAAAACAGGCATTTGATTAAACAGTGTATCCTTCGAGGGCATGCACTGCTATCTGCAGAGAAACTTCAGCTAGCTCTTTGAAAAGAAATGCTGTAAAAGCAAAAAGAAGATTTTGCTAGATTTTATATCATTTCACATAATCTATTTACAAAATTTTCCCCTTTTATCAAGTCTGACACAAGTATGAGCCAAAAATCAAGTAAGAACTGCAAACAGCACTACTGAAGAAAAATGTCCTACTTGGAAAGAATAATCCTATTCTATGTCTTGGACTCTTGTGAAACTCCATTTAATCACAAGCTGAAATGAGTGTGAAGAATAAACAAATGTTTTTAAAAGGAGAAAATAGTAAGTGGGGGGAGAGAGAAAGACAATGAACTGTTAGGAAATGCCCAGAAATACAGAATAGTACATAAAGACTTCAAGATGGCTGGATGGTAGTTTAGATATCTTAATAGTATCACTGAATTTTGGGCTTACACCAAGTAGATACTGAGTATATAACAGGATCCCTGAATCACAAACTGTAAGTGCACACACACTGAACACGAACAGAAATAAAAGCTTCTACAAGGCCTTGAAATTCAGTCTTGTTTTTGCAGACCTCACAAACTATTAAACAGGTTAGGGAGATTTTTGAGCAAAGCAAAAATTCTGTTCATGCCAGAAGAACTGGTTTGTAAGAAAAATTAAGGGAATTGTATCATTCTTGGCTACAAGAAAACACAAGGGACAGAGAGAACGTGATGACTCTGTATTTAAAATTATACAAAATGAAGGACAGGGAAGAACCGATTAGAATTTTAATGGTTCCCAGCCAGAACTGTAGGTATATTCAAGATAGTGTAACTAGAAATAGCAGAATACCTTTAGGAAACAAAACTTTTAGGGTGAGTGTTAGAGAAATATACTTAATTGTGCTACACGCCCGCCTCCCAATGGACTTGAAACTCCACCATTACAGTCCTACAAAACTATACACGGTGAAACACTTAAGGTGGCATAGGTTAAGAAGAAACACTTCAGAGCACAGACTTGAATTAACTGTAGGGTGGATAAAATGATCTCACAGATCACTTCCATGTCTCGTTCCTACGATATCAAAATTACTTCTTAAAATATGACACAACAAATTATATTGGCTTTAATGTGCATGCATCTCCAGGAGTATGTTATTTATGCACACTCAGCATACAATATAGTATATATATTTTATATATATTATATATATGTGTGTGTATATATATAAATAAATAAAATACACATAGTTCGTGCACACTCAGCATACAATGCCATCTTCAGGCAGCACATGAGAAAAAATAATTGTGACAAAAGAACATTAGCCTAACATATTTCAGTATATTTGATTCAGATATTCTTGCTCTCTTAATAAGGACTTCTGCTTTTCATTAAATAAGCCCAATGCTGCAACTTCATTGCAAAGTAACCTTGCAAAGTAAAAGTGACAGCCATTTAATGCTGAAATGGGTGGGCTAACTCTGATGACAAAAAGTGTGACTAAATCTATTCATGTATTGATGAGACCATATGTGGCCATACCATGTACTATTGCTCTTCTATTGTTCTGCTTAATTTCCTGGACTCTGGCTGTCACCATGCAGCCTTATACAGAGTAAGAGTTAATAGCATAGCTAAATGAGTTACTCTTGCATTTAGATTGACATTGCAAACGAGCCTGTAAAAATCAAGTTGGATGCCTCAGGAAAACGTTGTTTGGGTTTTTGTTTTGTTTTGTTTTTTTGTTTGTTTGCTTGTTTGTTTTGGGGTTTTTTTTGGGGGGGGAGGGTTTGTGGTTTTCTTTTGTGTTTTGGGTTTTTTTGTTGTTGTTGCTTTGTTTTGCTTTGGTTTTGTTTTGTTTTGTTTTTTAATGCACAGCTTTTATAATTCAAGAGGGTACTCCCTGATATTAACTTGCTTACTAATGGGCTGGTTTTAATATTTTTGGTTTAAGAACTCTCATTCCTATCTCTGGGCAACAAAGATCCTTATTGTGACAAGACGTATGTCCAGCCTATCTGTACTTGACAAGAAAAAAAAAAAAAAATCAAACATAAAACGTTTGATGAAGCATGGAAGCATGAAGCTTAATCTATAAAAGATTACTAGGTTTGTTTGCTTCAGTTAATATTTAAATTTTCTTGATGGATCCAATAAAGACTACGGACACACTCTGAAATTAGTTGCTTCCAAATTAAGTTTTTATTTATACTTAAATCAAGATTATAGATGCCTATAAGCTTACTATATATGCTTAGAACTGTTGAGCTTTCTGCCCAAGCAGATCTACTTTCTAGTAGGCTCAGTGCAGGTGAGAACATTCAGTATCTTCTTCACAGTGTAGACCTATGATGGGTCTTCACATAAGGCTTCTATTTAGTCATGAAGCCTGCTTTCAGCAGGATTTCTGCAGGATTCGGTTGCAGAGGATGAAGGCATTTTATGAAAACCAACTGTTTCCAGCAATCCTTCTCATGAGATTTTTGAAATTCAGAGGAACAGTAAAGTTTCCAAAACTACATGCAGTCTGTACTGTTAAATATATCAGAATTTAAAGAAACCAAACACAACACCATCCCCTTCCATCCCTCCCGCAAACTTAACTACTTGGTTGGGGTTTTTTTGATGGACTTGTCACAAAGAGGTAATACTGGAAGCTCTACCATAAAATCTACTAGAAATATGCAATATATTGGAAGGGCACAAACATTTTTATCTTGTCTGATTTATTCAGAAAAAAAGTCACATTCCTATATAATCCTGCTTATGAACAGAACTACAAAAACAAATTTTGGGGGAAAGGGAATGAAAAGCAAAGGGGTTTTGCCTCCTTAATTGACCAAAATCTGATTTAGTTCTACAGTGGAACACTGCCAGAATACCCACAGATGTCAAACTTGGTTGGAATTTGTCTTTCATGAACACGCCATATACATGAAAAGTAACATGTGATGGGATACACAGCCTGACCAAAGAACAGAGACAATAAGGCAAACAGATTACAGATTGCAATTCTCACATCACAAGTAATGAGTGATGCAAAATTTCCCTTCCATTATGACAAAAAACATTAAAATTTCTGCAGAAAGCAGATGCAATGAAAGAATAATAATTTATCTGAAAGAATGATAGTCCAAAGTATTTCTTTACAGTCAGTCTTGAAGCAATTGCTTTTTACAAATGAACAGTGCTTACATTCTCGCCTATGTCATGGAACCACATAGAAATAATAGCTGCATCCCAACTCTCTATATTTCCGTATCAAGAAATATTATACTCATGAACATTTAAAATGTACAACATCTCTTTTTGCAAGAATCTTTCTATTGCATGCACCTTTTCTGTAAAAGCAGGATGCCAAAAAAAAGCTCAAAAAAAATAATCTTCAAACTTGAGTAACATTTTGCCACAAAATATCTTCCTGCTGAACATGTTCATCTTGGTTTTCTTTTCTGGATCTGGATACCTTTACAAGATACCTTCCTCATACATGTGAAACATATTTGTAGCAGTGGAAAAGTGATAGTAAATCTGATGTTCCAAAATGAGTAAGAGTAGTTCTTTGACAGGAACCTTCCAATAAGTACAAACCAAGACCATTTCCTCACCCACAGCATTTCTATGAATTCAACCCTATGAGAATTTTCCAAATCAAATTCCAATTCAGTTGTTAAAACTTTTGAAGAACTCACTGACAATAAGAGAAGTTTAATTAACAATACCTTGATAGTTATCACAATATTCTCACCTTAATATCCTAACCCTACAGATTAACATTTCGCTGGAGAGGAAGTCATAATCATAAAGAATATCAAGGGCAAAAGAACTAATTTACCCTACGCTGTTTTCTCTGTTGGGGCCCAAGTAGCATTTCTTCAGGGTGTACCGGGACTCCTGCTCTCAGATTTCTTTCACTGCAAACTGTTTACAGCAGATACAGGATAAAGATGCCTTTGTAATGTCCCCTGTGTAAAAACATAAATTGGTGCACCTGTGTCTATAACAAGAACATTTTTTATTTAATATTTTATTTAATATTTTTAAAATAAATATCTTAATTACTGCTATAGGTATTAATTGGTCAAATATTCATGAAAACATGCGTCAAAATACAATGAGCACTCATATCAGCATTTGGAGTAGGCTATGTGTGGAAAGTCATGTGCTCCTGAATTACACCACTTATTTTTCTAACAACAGGATAGAGAGAAAGACTCCATATGAAGAGCTTTCCATAAATTAAGATTAGAAATAAAATCATGTATATCAACCCAAATGTTATAAAGTTAACTAACAGTGATTTAATAAGCAACTTCATAACATTTGACTGGTCTAGTTTTAAATTATTTTTTTCTGCAGCACTAAACATAGCTGATGTTAATAAAAGTGAATTTAAAATATATCATGACCCATAACTTCTAGGTTACTTTAACTGTGAACAAGAGTGTATTTTTTAAAGCAAAACAACAGGATATGCAAAAAATTGCCAGCTGTTAGCAAACACAATTTAAAGCCATCTGCACTTCATATCCCTTGTGACTTCCTGATGTAAGCAACCAGATGTAGCAGTACATGCATTACCAAGATAAAAAAGGATTTAATAACCTCTTTAATTGCTCAATTAACAAATACTACATTATTTTTGTGAGCAACAAATACATCAGGTTTATTTTGGTATTTTCTGCCCCTATATTTCTGTATAACTTATATATGGGGTTTAGTAATTCATAAGCCCTTTATGTATTGAAGCTTATTTTCCTCTCACTGACTTTCAAAAGATTGTGAAATTCAAGGATTGGGATGAGTTACATCAGAGGCAATGCAAAACCATCTTTCTAGCTAGTAGTAAGTCCTAACCAAGAGCTGGGGGGAGGGAGAAACATATATCAAAGGTTATCACAACTTTTTGATGAAGTCTTGGGTAGTATAATACATTTACACAATGCCACTGTATCAAATCAGCAGTAAATCGCAAAGCCCACTGCACTTATTTCCATCGCCAACCCGACACCACTAATGCATGTACACCTTTATTAATATTATCTTATTGCCAGTGGCTACTTAAAAAAAAAAAAAAAAAGAATGCAGGAGAATTAGTTCTCAGTTACAATTCTAATGTCCTACTACTATCTCAACGTGTGAAAATAGCCCGCAGCTTCTGCCACCTGCTTCCCTGACACTATCCAGTGGTTAATATTTGGACTCCTTTTTCACACAGCTGGTCTTCTACTCAGTAGGAGCCCTACTTTCCATTCCTTGGGAACCACCATGAAATGTCATTTATCATGGCTATAGCAAAGGCCCTTTGTCTTTTCTTTTCCTGCATGGAAGAAACAGCTGTGCTTTCTAGCTCTACATTATTTAAATATTTAGTGAAGTGCCTGCCTAGCTTTGTCATCATGTAAATCATCAATAAGGAGAGCGCACATTATCTGCCACAAGGACGTAATGCCAGTAACTGCATAAAAATGCTAATGCCACAATTACACTTTTGATAGAGAATTAACAAATTAACATGGAATCTGATGATAGGTAGGTTCCTCCACGTACCCCTTCTTCCCATTTGGAGAAGTCTCTAAGCATTTTTAATGTAATTATGTCCCAGCTATGTACAACCATTGTATAAATAAAGTGCCAAGCGTGCTTGTGCTCCAGCAGAGTGCTATGAGATGTGTCAAATAAGCATAAGTGACCTTAACATGCAACTACACCTCTTGCAACCAAACTGGAAGCACTGTCTCACACAAACCAGCGAAGTGGAGAAGTAAAAACCTGAAGCTCTTCTGTCACATATTATGTGCTGTAATTTTATTTTTGTTGTGGCAGTAGCTAAGTTTCTACATAAATTCCAGCCATGTGAAATAAACTATATCACTAGAGCTTTTTTCTAAGCTTTTAGTTGTTCTCCAGTTTGTACAGTGCAGCAAAAAATTTTAAGTGCTATAAATCTAGCAGATTTTTCACTTAGAACATCAAGAAGATGATGAAAGAGGACATAATTTATTGTTATCACTGAAGATGTAATTATTGTGTTCTTCCACAATACTCTTGCATTGTTATAAAAGTCCTAACTAAATCATGACCTGGATTGCTGAAGTGGCATTTTTGCGTCCTTCCTTGATCTTCCCTATTGTTCGTGTAATTTGAATATAAACATATGATTATGAAGGGAATGCTCAGTCTGCAATTATATTGAATTTTAAATGCTTCTATTAGCTGCATGACTTAACTGATCTCTATCACAGGAACACCAGATAGACTACAATTTTTAATAGCTATTTTACTAAAATAATTGTTGTGAGGAGCAGTAAATTATCTGGGTTTGGGAGCTATTAAACTTTTTTCTTTGTGGAAAAAGTTTCAGGAATCAAAAATGTTTTTAAATCCTTTGCTCAGTTAAAAAAAAAAAAAAAACCAAAAAAAAAACCAAAAACCAACAACAAACTCCCCCCTCAAAGTGCAATAATATTTTAAATTGGTAAATGTTAAAAATAGTAATTCCAATGTCTCTTTTGATTAAAAAAGCATTTTAAAGGATTTCTTGAGCAGTTTGGTCTTTGAAAGTGGTTTCCACATGTTATCTAATTCTCTTTGTACTTCACAAGTTGAGACATGTATGTACACACGTACACAAAGATGTGGGACTGTCGGGATCTGCACATGTGTAGACTGAACTATAAGAAGATGAACAGAAAGAACTATTTATATCTCCCAGCTATTTCCACCCTCTGATGCAGTTGTCCTTCCCCACTCCAGGCAAGTCAAGCTTCTTGCTGAGAATGTCTGAGGCGTATCTGGGAAAAGAGGTGACTGCAAAATGTCAGGAACAGATGGGATGCAGAGATTGCATACAGTTCATGATGACACAAGGCTGAACTTGATCTTTGGGAACACAGGACAGTTTTAGGATGAGAAGCTGAGATGCGGGGAGAAATTATTTTAGGTGTGAGGCAGAGAATGGTTCGAAGAAAAGCATACAGATGATACAGAATCATGGAATACCAGGTTGGAAGGGACCTTAATGACCATCTGGTCTAACTTTTCTCAGCAAAAGCACAGTCTAGACAAGACTATACATGTCAAGCTGAATCTTTAAAGTGTCCAAGGATAGGGAACCCACCACTTCCTTGGGGACACTATTTCAATAGCTGAATACTCTTCATTGTGAAAATTTTTCCTCTTGTGTCCCTTCAAACATGGTAATATCTGATGATGTCATCAAAAAGGAACAAGGTGCTATCTTTGTACAAATCAAACTGCCCTTTGAAACCCGCAGGTCTAAATAAAAGCTGTAGGTTTGAAAGAAAACTATACAGTGACACGTGACACATTAATTTACTGCTAACAACTACAGTAAATGAAGAACTGAGGCTGCATCCTCACATACAGAGGATGCTGACTTTGCCCATGCTACAGCTGGGCATGATAGTGTATCTTCTGCAAAAGAAGTATGGTATCATATCAAAGCACCACATTAAGACTACAAAAGTCAAGGGAACAAATCAGTCTCTTGCAAAGCATCAATTGCTCTTTTAGTGGTTTTTCAACAGCGACTACCATCTGCCAGTTGGTGCGGTGGCTGGAGTGGATTGCTTTCGGGAGACACTGAATGAGCCATACAGATTACTACACACAAGCTTTTTAACTTGTACTGCTAATCTTGCTGTATATTTGTTTTACACATTAAAAAAAAAAAAAAATCTCAGAGCTAAAACACCTACATAGATTCTTGTATAAGGATTCTATACTTACCACATGTCAAGGCAGGTGGAATATTCTGTTGATCCCAGAAGGACATCTGGAGGCCTGTACCATAGGGTCACCACTTCATTAGAATACGTATGGCTGGGAACTGATTTAGCTCTTGCAAGACCTGTGGTGTAAATACAAATAAATTAATGCAAACAAAACAAAGACATTGTTTGCTGTATAATTTACAATCCCAAAAGGACATATGAACACACATCACATAACATGATGGCATGCTGCCAGTAGGTTTTTTTTCTTCTAGTATTGAAAGAACTTACTTAATGAAATAGCATGGTAGCATCTATCATTTGGTACCTGGCTAAATAGAACTGTGAATATTACGAAGGAATAATAAACTATGCTTTTGCTAATGATAACCACAGAGCCAGGAGGGATGCAAAGATACATAGTGGTATACCTAAATGAAAGATGAATAAACAAAGATTTTAATTTCCGTTAACTGTTAATTGATAGTTAGAGACTATCAACTGCATTGATAGTCTCTGATTTCAGTCATTTGAGAAAAGGCAACTCCCAGAAAAATAGTGACACAGTGATAGTGATTTGGTTTTCAGAGAAGCCTAAGGAAACCTTTCATCATTTACACTGCAAACCCCAGCCTACTTATTCAAAGCAGTAGACAGACATTACCATTCAAATAAACACTAATATTGCTGCAATACATCAGAAAATGGTATGCACGAAATTATTCTCTCAACAAATGTATATTGGCAGTGCACTAATCTCAGAAGTAGACATGATTTTAATGAAATCTCTGGCCTACTAAAGATATACTATTCACAGTAATTATCTTTTAAGCTTGTGTCATAATTTCAGTTGGGATGGAGTTAGCTTTCTTACTAGTAGCTGGTGCAGTGCTATGTTTTGGATTTCAGATGAGAAATACTGTTCAACAGTATCAACTATCAACAATAGCGCACTGGTGGTTTTGGCAGTTGCTGAGCAGCCTTTTCTGCTTCTCACAGTGCCCAGCCAGAGAGCAGGCTGAGGTGAGACACAAGAAGTTAGGAAGAAACACAGTCAGGACAGCTGACTCCCACTGACTGAAGAGATATTTTATCACATATAATGTCATGCTCAGTATATAATGCTGAGGAAAGAAGGAAGGGGAGACATTCATGGCATTTGTCTTCCCAAGTAACTGTTATGTGTGACGGGGCCCTGCTTTCCTGGAGAACACTGAATACCTGCCTGCTGATGGGAAGCAGGGAATTAATTTATTGGTTTGTTTTGCTTGCATGTGCAGCTTTTGCTCTACCTATTAAATAGTCTTTATCTCAACCCACAAGTTTTTCCTTACTTTTACTCTTCCAGTTCTCTCTCCCATCTGGACTGGAGGGAGTGAGAGAATGGCTGCACAGTTCTAGCTGCAGACTGCAGTTAAACCATGACAGCTTATCAGTCATTTAAAATAATTCACATTACTACACAATGATAATCTATCCCATGTAAAACTCCATGGATATATTTTAAGAGAGACCATCATATGCTAAAAACAGTACACAGTAAACGTTTGTAACAGTTCTACAGAAGTCTCTCTCCTCCAAGAAACAGAAAAATGTTTGCAGGGGTATGGTGACTGTTTCCATCACAGGCCTGAAAACACCTTTTCCAAATACTCTGCTCCTAGTTACTGCCTTGAGATCATCCACCACAGTGCTGTACAGTAATGGAAATCAGGAGAATGTGCTAACAGGTCTTTCCATGTTTTCCTAAGAAAAGAACTACCGATTTCCCTTTCACAAAACAAAATTACTCAAACAAAAAGTCGTCTTACACATTACAGAAACCGAAAAGCAAAGTTGTACACTCAGAAAGAAATATGCAATATAAGAATTTGCATAACAGTGCAGATGAGAGTTCTTTGCACCTCTATTCTTAATACACTGGAGAAGCTATTTCAGAACAGTTAATCTCAGTGAATATATCTCCATAGCAATGCTGCTAAATCTTGTCTAGATTGCATTATCAGCTCATTATAGCATTTATACCAGTGTAGGGGAATGATTTGAGTTGTATGCCAGAATTCATTCTAAAATAAGTTACATTTCAAATATGAACAACCTTTTTCTTTTTTTTAAGTTTTCAGACTTCCAACTCTTTTACCTTTACATACCACCAGCCAGGGTTGGCTGGATACAGTTCCAAAGAGGCCAGAGGAAAGGTCACATCACGTGCTCTATGGTGCCTCTGCCTCCAGTTTTTGCTTCTAGGATCAAAAAAAACACCCACCAAATATTCTAACTGAGGAATAGCTCTTATTCCTAGACCAGAGAAAGATTAACAAGTCTGACTTTCTGAGTATTTATTTTCCATTTGGCTAAACTGAAACAGTAGTCCTTGGATTTGTAGGTATGGATCTACTACTATTAAGCCAAATAAAAATTATGACAGGATTTGAGAAGCCTGGATGGTGAATGCCTCCATCCTTCTTTGCCTGTCTGAGTCTCCCTTGAGTCTTACTTGAGGAAGACTGAATTTGGTTGCAAATGATTTCAACTTTAATCTTCTATCTAGCTTTGATGGGAGAAAAGGTATTGGCAGGGAGGGAAAAGGCATTTCTAAGAAGCCAGTAACACCAAGTGATTTGGGGAAAACTGTCAAAAAACTTCAGAGCTTGTGGGGTGAAAAATGAACTTTAGTCTCCATGACAAATTCTTCTATCCACACGCTCAAGAAATCTTCCACGTAGGGAAGAATGAGGACACAACTTGCCATACCAGAAATGATACTGCAAATAATACAATATCTATGCTTGCCTGCCAGCTTCTGCCACTTTACTGCCCAGGATGAAGCTCTGCAAGTGCTATAGTCAGCCCAAGTACACCTTTCTTCCTGTTGTGCAATCGATCAGCATGGAACAAGTCTTCCTATCCTGTTGGGCCTGCCAACCATCCTGTTTTCTCAGCCTACTGCTTCTAGACCTTCTCCACCTCTGATTTGCTCCAGGTTAACTAAAATCCATCTGATTTTTCAAGGGATGGCCCTTTTGGGCTAAGCCAAGCCTATTGGGCAGGCTTTATTTAATCTGCTCTTCACTCCCAAAACACCATGAAAACCTCATTTGAATTTAGCTGCTTCATCTGGTTTCTCAGTTATAAGAGGATCATTACTGGAATGAAGTTCTAAGTAAAACCTTAATTTGTAAGAGGAAGTTGAGGCCATACAATGGCACCAGAGAGTATCACTAGGTTTAGGACATTTATGGGTATAGACCATACGTTTTAAATTGTGGCCATTGGTTTCCAGTTGGGCACATACACTACTTCGGAAATTAAATGGCCAGATGGAAAGTAGGAGTGAATAACAATGGGAAATGCCCACCCAGGCTAAAATTTGGCAGAGCAAAATTTGGCACAGTCCTGCTGTTCAGCCAGTTGCTCCCCCTGTGCAGAACTGAAAGGACCTGAATTAAGCTAATGCTTCCCAGGAGCTGCTTTCTCTCACAGAGGGAGTAAATCTTGCTTTTTCTGAGTAATGCTCTGCATAAAGAAGACATGTAATTATGAACATTTTCACTTTAAAATTCAAAGTTAATGTAAATGTCTCTCATCATACTTAAGATATGAAAATATAACCTCAACTTTTAGATTTATTTACAGCTTTAAAAGAATGGTATCAAAATATGTATATGAGAAACAATAACAAGATACTGCATTTCTAGTTTTGATGCTCCAGATGTGAATAGATGACAGTTACTAGGGTTTTGTTTTTTCTCAGATATCCTTCTGCAAGAAAACCTACTACATATTTTATATACTCTTTTGCACATCCAAATACGCTTACTCATGCAAAATTTATTTAACTACATCCTCCAGCTGAAAGAAAACTGAAGGGTAGGATTAATTAGCACAGCATGTTCAATCACTGTCTTTAAGGGTTCCCTATCTGTTTCCATGGCTACACTAAAGGAAGAGCAACAATCTATCTTCTTTTAAAAAAACAGGGACTATGGGGGAACATCAAAATTTCAAACCTTAATGGCTAGTGTGCATAAAAGCCAGAAGGAGAGAGATCACCCAATTGTTGAGCACCCAATATTTACATATTGCTGCTTGAGCACTTCCCACAGCCTGGGAAGGTGAAGGTAGGATCTCCTGACAAGCAGTGAACTTCTCTCCAGCTCGTCTGTCTTCCAAAAGATAAAAGGTCAATATGGGTCCTGCTGTTGCAGCCTTATTTTGAAAGCAAGAAGCCAAGCATAAGGCCAAAAGTTAGGTCATGTCAGACCCACTGGGGAACTTGTGTGTAATTATGGGAAGAACAGAACACTGCTTAATGTTCTCCAGGCACTTATGTCTATGGCCATTATTTATCTAAACTGAAAGAAAAAAATGTTCTGATACATGACATACTGCAAGGCTTGCACAACAGCATCTAGCTACACTGTGACACTTTATTCTAATTGTTTCATTAAACAGCAGCTCAAGATAGCCTGCAATGCCCTGTACTTAAATTACAGAGTGAATGATCTACGCCTATGTACATGTATGTCTTTAATATGCAAAACTTCCTGCTGCCTCTGAATGTGAGGAAAAAAAAAAAAAAAAAAAAGGGTATTTCCTTCCCTTGGTAAATACAATTGTCTTCTGCTTCATCTGGTTTTATCTTTTATCTCAGTCTCAGAGGCCGCATTTCATTTTACCTAGCATCAGTTATTGACAAAACACATTGTATTGATTTATCACTGTAATTTTTAAGTTGTATTTTGCTTTTACTGGTCATAGCTATATTCAGACTCAAGATTCAATACTCACACTTTGGCTATATAAGCACAAATATTAATGTATCCTATCTCTTTAGCTGCAGGATAGCTTTCTAGACAAGTTCCTATGACAATCAGGAAGCTTTCATTCACAGCAAATAAGATTCTGCAAATGAGGAAACCAGTCACGATTACAAAAAACAGGTATTGCCAACCATGTTCATGATTTCGCTTTGCAGTATACCTTAAATGTGTTTACCTGTTTACTATTTTGATTTAGAGATATCAAAAAGGGCTCTAGCAGGCCATACTGCAAAAAAAATAAGGGATTTTTTTTCTGCCTTTTTTCCTTAATTCGGGTACTTTTCATGCTTATTTTTTTACCTTCCTATTTTGTTTAATTTAACAATTACCTAGAGTTTGAGTTAAATGAGGTAACTATGATTCAGTAACAACATTAAAATATTGTTAATGTGTTCCATTGTAGATCATGAACTGTCAAGTTCTCTTAACCTATTTACTCAGCTACTTGTTTTCCAACAGAAGCATATTTATTCAGTGAATACCTAAATGACAATAAAACAGAAGTAAAATGGGTAGAAACACCGATCCTGCTTCAACAAAGCAGTCAGCCCTCTAACCCACAAGTCAGTTCTCAGCCAACAAGATCTGCAGCCTTTAGTTCCCTCTGCTCTTTAGCCAACAGGTCTGTCTCCAAGATGCAGCTTTACCAGGGCATCTAAGTTAAATTCCTTTGAAGTAAGCTAAATTACCTATAATATCCTATGTCCAAGTTGTAATACAGCCACTGCATTATAGTAGTGCTGTTCATTTATAAGTTACCCACTATCAAGGAGAGCATAATTAGGTTCCCCAATTAATATTCCCAAAATGTATTTGAGCAATGACTGGTCTTCTGAACTGGAGTGCAGGAGTCAGTCTTCAAGAGACAGAGGGCAATAAGTAAGGCAAAAGGCATATGTGCCTCTCAGCTTGTCTGTTTTTTCCAGCTATATCAGTTGTTCTAATAAAAGATTGTTTTTCCATGCAAGTCTTAGGTCTTCAGACAATCACTTACAGTAATGCAGATAATTATTCTGGTCTGTGAATGGAACTCAACTGTCAATTTGACAAGCACAAGTTACAGAAAGGGTGGACAGGGAATTACTTTTTCTGCTACTAGAAAAATACTAGGCTTCCTGAAAAGTGTTTTTCTTTTTTCAACAACTCCAGAATCATCTTTTTCATCATCACCTCTTTCCTTTGCTTCCTAAGTCACCTCAAGGCAGTGGAAAAGTGGGATATGAGAAAAAGCTCAACTGTTCATTGTATATTAAAAGATCCCTTTGACTAATTTGACAGAGAGCCATCCTAGCTATAAATCTGTCTATTTCTCTGCTTTAAAATCCTTATAAAAAAATTCTGACACATTTTGAAAAAGTCCACTGATGCTCAACATGTACTGTGACTGGCAAATACATTCATTGTCTATTAGCAGAAAGAAGCATACTAAAAAATTGGTTCCAATCAAAAAGTTGTATGGAAATGCAGAAGAATTTACTTTTGACAACAGGAAGATGTATCTATTCCCACAGCCTTCTGGGCAAGCATGAATATGTCCAAACCGCCTCTGCTAGTCTGGAAGCAGAAAAATAACAATGCAGGCAGAACAAAAAAAACCAAACCAAACCCAAAACCAAAACAACAAAAAAAGAAACAATCTGCACCAACACTGTAAACATTCACACAGACACGAAAGCTAACAGAACTCAAGGACAAACAGCAATTTCACAACAAAGATCACTTCTGCATTGCTGTAATCCATTACATTATGGATACGGTATACATGCCCACAATACCTTAACAGTTGACTGATTTAAATCTTGCTTTCCAGAGTCTGGATTTTTACTTGATCCTCAGTTTGTCATCTCACAAAACAATCTATATGAAGATGATGCCCTGTACTCCTAACAACATCTCAGCATGAACACACCACTTTGCTAATATGGCTGTAAGTGAAAATGTCAAAATTACTCCACAGTGAAGTTACTAGGTTTGAAGTATAGAGTTCACAATGGTGAAACTGATGGTTTTAAATTGGGAAGATCTGCAGAGTGCAGGAAGGATGTCCTAGAAAAGACAAATAGGCAGAAAATAATTCTTCACTGAACATGAGAGATAATGGGTCTCAGAATATTTTAATATTCCCTGAGAAAAGACAGAAAACTGGTAAACTGCTAGAAATTAATGAGCCTAATATTGGGCACTTATTTGAGTTCACAAGAGAGTAATAATAATAAAAAAAAAATCTATGTGGACTTTTAAGACATACAAGAGAGAGAAAATTAATTGAAGATGCTGAAGACAAGAAAGGTACCAGACCGCTTCTCTACAGTTTTGAGGTATAAATGTTTCTCTGTTGTAAGGATTTTTCCTTAACAAAACAAAGGAATTCAGAACAGAAAACACAAAGTGTTCCAGGGGAAAACTGTTATATAGAGACAAACAAGAACTACAGACATCCAATCTGGTGAAGTATAATAGCACATCAAGCACTGACTGAAGAATTTAACAACTTACTACAGGTTATTGAGTATGAAGTTAACAATTTACTGTGATCCCCATTTGTACAACTAAAAGGATTTCAAGAGCCATTTTTGTATGACTCCATCTGGGTTCAAGTAAAGATGAACCACCCTTAGCAACTGGTACCCTTGATAACATACCACTTGATAAAAGTGCCACAGGTACTTGACGTATTGCATGAGACAAGCAAGCTTGCATGGAGAAGCAAGTATTTGAACAGCATTAACATCTACAAAAACCAAGTATTTTTGAAAAGCAAACCTAACAACCATTTTATTTATCAATCAAACACTGCCATTTGACATTACCCAGCAGGAGTGGAATTTGTGAATTTGAAAAACTGTCACTACACAGGTATTGAAACCATATATTCTTACAGTACAAGGTCTGACGTATAAATGGCACAATTCTGCAACTACTATCCACCTGCTCCTGGCCCCTGCACTGCACAGCCAGTGCAATTAACTTTGATGTGCCTGCTTTTCCAGCTGTGACCCGATCATACATGTCTATGCTGCAGGACATGGCTGTACTTGTTCCATTATCCAGCCTGGTCTTTCAAACCACGGCTGCCTTGCCTGGCAAAAATGGTTCTCTAGTGATCATGGAGTTTAATCCAGGCTGCTTCCAGTACCCAAGACAGACTATTTAGAGCTAAGGCATACACTCAGCTAATTTTTGTCACTGCTACAATATGTTATACTCTGCAGCTTATTTATTTCCTTAGCAGGTAGAACACTGTCTTGGCTGCTCTGCAGAAGAACACCAGTAGGTTTTGCATGTGCTATCACATTAGCACACACATCCACATACAAGGTAACACCCACAGCATCTAAAACTGCATCTGACTGCTTTGCCTAAAGTCAGAGAAAAATTATTTAAAAACAGCAGTACAGTATAGTACAATCACTGGTGTAAAACTAAAAAGAAAATCTCAATATTTTTCAAAGCTTATTGAAATACAATGAAGAATTAAATAACTACAGGAGACAAAGATTTCACTAAACTTATTTTCACTTTGCTTTCAGGTTAAAAAAACCTGTGTTAAGTACTGTTGCATCTGTAAAACAGTATTATAAAAGCAGCATCTTACAACAAGAACCTCTGTATTCTTAGATTCACTTGTTCAATTGAACACTCCTCAAAACTTGTTTAATGTATATGTCATCTTAAATTAGTTGAATAACAAATCTTATAAGAAAAGTTTTATGTGAGCAACATTTGAATATGCTTAGATCTAAATCATTATTAGACTTTGCATCAGTAATCAGGTATCTGTATTCCTGCAGAGCCACCTATCAGTTCTTAACAGTATTTTGTCACTAAAAAAAAAGAAATGAAAACAGCCAACTATTTTTATTTGCTTTAAAGTTACATTAGAAGTGCATTGAGGCTGTGACTTAACAGTATGATTCTAGAGATAGGCAGTTAAAAAGCAAATGTTCCTCATGTGGCATCCTTCTCTATAGCATTACTGAACCACTGAGGTGCCACTGCCAGGATAGCAAAACTGGAGCTATATGACCAAATCTATTCTATTATGCACAGGTATAAGCCTACAAAGTCAGTAGAATTGCAGAACCCTGTATTGCAACTGAATGAAACAAGTGACAATTTGTTAGTACTGAAACCAAACCATTCTTTTATGTATTCTTTCATTTAAATTAAAGACAAAGAATGAACTTCTCCATGCAATGCTTGGTAAAAACTACTTGCAGATTGCAAGCAAAGCACCCCTAAGAGTGTTTTGACCACAGGCAAAATACTACTGTCATATAACTAGTACCTTTGGAACACTTCATCTGTTATTTAAACCATTTATTATTTCAAGTTTGTGCGTACGAGCAAAGTTTAAGTACAGGTGAGCACATCTCATTCAGCATCACACCCTGCAAGCTATGTAGTGAAGCTGGTGGTAAACCTGAGTACTGTAACACAGAATGGACAAAGACTTGTCAAAGTTTCAGGATGATAATATTAGATTAGACATTTGTATTTATGAAGCCTATTTCAGTGAGTCACTGCCTTTTTTTCTTATCTCCCCTCCCCCCTCTTTTCTTTTTTAAAATTTATTTAGCTTTTTTCCTAAGGCCCACAAACAGTTCAAAGCTGAACCAAGTTTCTAGCCTGCTTGAAAAGTCCAGAACTAAACATAATTGATGAAATATTGATATAAAGTTTTTTCCTTCTAGTGCCTCATACTCAGTATCTGCTTTTACAATCAAATCAACCCACTGTAGTTAATAGCTAACCATTGCAATGAAATACCTTTAAAAGCAAATATAGCCACGACCAAATATAACTGATCTCCGAATGACTTAAAAATTGCTGCAATAAAAAGGATATGAGAATGTTAATTGCTGTGGGTGGAAATAAAAGAAACAACATATGAAAGTTTCCTTCTACCTTATTTGCAGTTAAAACAGGAAAGAAATTGTATACATCTGATGTATTATACGCCATAAAAGCCCAAGGTGAGAAAACCTGAACTGACCTTGAAGGAGAGCTTGGGTACCTTGAACAAGGTGATGACCTAAGCAGTCACCCTTCCTAACATGTAACACCAAAGTCACACAGCAGCATTTCCTCCCCATGCAAAGTGGTTGTTAATGTTCTGAAATCATCCCAATAAAAAGCTGCTTATTCCTGATTTCCCACTTTTAATATTGGTAACTTTAGGTCTTTCAAACTGTAAGACTAAGTGTTCAAGCAAAGCTTGGTTATTTGTAACATACATAAAGACAGCAAGGTGGAGATGACATTTTTTCAGCTCTTTGGAAATATAAATCAATGGAGAAGTGTTAAGTATTACTAAGAAAACTACTGCCTGACCTCTTATGGCTATCATAAAGGCCAATTGCTACAAGGGAAATTCTCATCTTAATGCAGGTAGACCTGCAAGCGTGATATTCATTCATATCAGTATGAACTGTGCATCTTATAAATATATCAATATCTACTATGTCCTTCAGAAGGAATGAAAAAAACAATGCATAAATTATTAAAAATTGCCAAGATTAAAAGAGACTGTATTGCAGTATGGTACGGTTTTAAACTGTCTGGGGCAAAACAAACTGTTACAAAATACAGAGCTATCACTTCTTAAAATGCATCTCAACTACAGAATTATTTCATATTGTTAAATAACACGTTTCTCCTAATGAAATGCCAGTCTCTGTTCATGTTAATCTTTTTCTTTGCATATCAATATTTTTGTTCTGATTGATGATGAATTCTTTCTTCTTTAATGAACACCGTTTCCAGTTATCGTTCAGTTTCTAAATAGCTGATTATTTCCTGTGTAAAATAAATCTGTGTACCTATTAACATGTTTATGAAATCAACATTGTTGTAAAATTTGGCATAATTTTCTCTATATATAATATAGTACATTCTCTTAAATAAGAAACATTAAATAAAACCATAATAAGACCAAGAAAACAGAGTACCACAATATAAACTAGGATGGCTATATTTGAAAGCTTTACCATGACCACAATAGTTGTCTTCCCTTGTAACTGTCATAGCTGAAACAAGCAAAGTAGCATCAGAAGAATAAAGTTTTAAAGAAAGTTCAGTATTTTAAACACAGGGGCTTGTTGCCACAGTAGTCAAAAGGCTATGTACTAAGGCTGTAACAGAAGAAAGATGTGTAGGAAGAGAAAATGTTCCTGTATAAAACTAATATGAGAAAGTCATCATAGGGCCAAATAAGGCTTTTTCTAAATTAAAAAAAATATTTGTCATTATTGCCCAGATTTTAAATACATCTACAGGTTCATCTGGATGAATGGGTCTCTCTTGCACAGACAGTCAATCACAGCCCTTCATGGTTTTTGTGCAATTATCACATTAATGGCCTGGTCAACACTTAGGCAGGAAATACAAGACACAAGACAACAAATCATGAGTCTGATAATAACACAAGATCAAATTCAGCACTGAGCTAGCTGCAGTACAGATGACATCTAAATCCCATGTTTTTCTTAAGTGCAAAACAGCAAAACAGATTTTTCATCGTAGTTGTTTTAATGGTGTCATAACCAACTTCTTTTATTGACCTCAATGGATAATTAAGATGTTTTCTTCCTATTTAAAGTCTTAACGTAACTTGTAACAACAGGAAACTGGTTTGAACCCAAAGTAACCTGAGATGCATTTAACAGGGGACCCATTTAGTGAGTCACATCAATCTCCAGCTCCTTAATGGTTTAAAAAAATATATTCTAAAAAAATTTCCTTTTCAGCCAATAATCCTACACAGTGTTTCTCAGTGGGAAAAGCTTAAGTTACAGTATCTATTTTAGTAGTAGCTAAAAAGACAAGTATATTTAAAGAATTTTAATTTTCACTGTTTAAAAGCAATTAGTGAGGACTGACGCAGACAAAAATTCAGTGTGGCTCTACTTTGTAGAGATAAGTGCTCCTTTTAGAGAGAAGTTAAAGTTTTAGTTGAAAACAGAACCTCAGAGCTTTTGTAAATTGTTGTCTCCAGTTAGTAAACATGTGTGAAATCTATTCTTTTTCCATAGACTATGAAATCAAGTTTCTGTCCATAAGATATTCTTCCTTACTGCTTCGCACTGTTGTCACTTGAAATTTTTTGCCACCTACGTATCGCCTCTTCCTCTTCACCACAGATCTGGAGAAGGTCATGAGCACAGCATATGAAGCCAGGAAGGTGAGGGGAAGGAGGCAGCTTTGACTACTCCCTTACAGTAGTCACTTACACAATTGGAAACTGTAGGAAGAAACTGAAGGAAGAGCTGGGATTGGAGAGAAAGAGTTTCACTCTGGGAAAACAGAAAATTAACACAGCAGCTTGCCATGGAGCTCTGGGTCCACAGTATCCACAGCCTTTGCAGCCTACAACTTTAATCCTTCCTCTAAGAGAAAAGATTTGAAGGCCCCCTAGCTACTTACCAACTCTGCTCCTAAGTTCTGGCCTCCCTTTTCCTGGATCTAGAAAGCAATGGGGATGGAAAGGGCTTTTTTTCACTGACTCAGTAGCGTGCAACTGTGGTTATGCAAGGAAAAATGCACGCAGTCTGCTCTGCTGCTCCAGGCCTTCAGCCCAGCTGCCACTGTGAACAGCATTATCAGCTTCTGTTCTCAACAGAAAACACCCAACTACAGAAATAACTGTGTTTTATAAAGATAAGCAAGCTAACTCAGGTTAGAGCACTTCAGGTTTCACTTTTCAGGTTCCCACTTCCTTTTTCTCAACTTACTTACCACATAGTCACTGAAGTCGCCTTAAAGTCTTGGTATTTAAAACAAATAGACCTCTTTAATAAACCCATTACTCACCTTCCTGGGAGTCATGAGAACAAATTCTTCAAATTTCAAAGGCTGTTATCAGAGGGACCAGGCTGCACCTCAGGAAGCAGCAACCTCTCACAAGACCATGGGAAAGAAATGTCTTTTTCTTTTTTTGGTTCAATTCAGACAGGGTGTTAGAGGTGTCTGTGGACCTACACTTGGGGTAAGCTGGTTCCCATTGCCAGCAGCAACCTCTGATAACAAAAATCCAGACAGCTTCTACCATTTCTACAGCCCTAATAAGGCCTGCTGCTGCTGCAGCAGGAGCCCACTGTGGGTCAGATGCCTTGGAGGTAACTCAGGTGGCTTCTACCACTCATCCTGAATGCCAGGCAGTCACTGTGCCACAGCCCACTGCTCCTCAAGCTTCCTTGAAGCCCGGAAGACCAGATGAATCCAGTCTACACAACCAGAGATGCTCTCAGAGGAGTTTTGCAAATATCAAGCGTCACCAACAATATAAATTATTAGCTCTTCAGGCACCATGACAACTCCTTATACCAGCATCTTCAAGAGCCGATGTTCTGTGAGCATTTACACAGAAAAACACAGCAGTTATCCACACAAGCAACAATTTATGCTATCCAATCTTTCATAGAAATCTTATATGGTGCATTATAAAGAAATTCTTTATAGGATTCTTCCCGTAAAAAAACTAAAAAGTACCTACTTTTTTTTTTTTTTTTTAAATTGTAAACATATCTATCATCATTTTAACAGTAAACTAACTATACAGTGATAGCCTTGCTCCTTGTGACATATCCCAGACATGGCCCCCATAGAAATCCATGGAAACACCCTCTTTAATACTCAGCTGAAGTTTTAAAATGCAAATCAATTGAGTGTAATTATCTTTATTACAAAATTCAAGCCTCTTTACTAATCATGCTATATATGTAGAAGGATGCATGGTTCAATCACACTTACTTGATTCTTTCTTCAACTGCATCATGGGGCTTTATAATAACAAAACTCTGAAAGCTTGAGGCAGGACTTAACCAAATGCAGATCTCTGCAGCTCCTCACTCATCCAAGAAGATGCCCCAAAATGACAAATAGGTGACAGGAAAAGCTTCAGGGTCAGTGTTGTTTGAAAGAGTAAAGCAACAACATTTCCACAAAGATTCTTGTGCTGTTCTTCTCTCCAAAGTCCACTCCCACAGAGGAGAAAGAGCAAGTCTGAATGCAGGAACAAGCACTAAAGCACTAAGTTTCTGACATTTTCTCACCTTACAACACCAGAATTGGTTGTGATATTACCAGTCTGAAGAGTTTTCTAAGGTCCAAAAACAGCAAAAATCAGGGCAGAGAATAGGAGGAAAGGGGAAATGTCTATTCAAATCTTCTAAATAACAATTATTATTAATAGTAATAATAACAACCAACAGCAGCAGCAACAATAATAAAGTAGCAAGTTTTCCTGTCCTTGCAAATTATAGTTAAGTTAACAGTACCTTCTAGACCTGCTGTTTCATACTCTGAAACCATATTTTGCACTTTGTGCTTCTCAGATACATGCACGGTCATAGTCACACACTGTGTTTTGGAGCCATGGCAAAAGGAGAAGATCAGTGTACATACTGAATGGAGCCCAAATTTAAACATATGACTACACTGAAGGTACATGAACTTAGAATAACTGCACAATCCAAAATACAGACCAAACAGGTCTTCAAACTTCTAATCTGTCCACTTTGTGTAATTCATTTGTATTGCAGGCCTAGCAGAAAAAACAAATGGGAAAAGCAGCTGCAGGAAAGTCATGTAAACAACTAATCCCCTGAAACACAATCCCCAGAAGCAGGTCAATCAGTTTACAGATAAAGAGGGACTAGGGCCCTACTAGTAATTCTACCAGCTTCTCTCAAAGCCTCAGAAATCTTATGACTGCTGCACACACTAGTCAAGTTCAAAAGTTTTAGTCTCTACACCAGTGTCTGAGAATTTTCTCAATGCATTGAAAGATGATGTCAAGTATGTCTAACCTCAAAAGCTATGTACATTTTTTACCCCCCAAAAATCTAACAACTACTATAACTACATATTTTTCAAACCAGAAACCCAGAATTATTCTAACTAAAGGACACATAAGAATAACCACACTATGATCAGATTCAAGGTCAACACTGTCCCTGGAAGAGTCAGAATATTAGCCTCTTAGTGGATGTGGGACAGAGTAAAAAAAAAGGCACAGAAAGAGTAAGTTCTTATTGGAAAGTCCTGCACAGAAGGTGGGATCCATCTCCTACCTGATTGTTATCAGCTATTTAGGGACCTTGAGATGGAGTTTATTAAGTATGATAATCTGGATATAAATATCACTGACTAGCCAAACTTGATTTATATCAGCATTCACAATAGCAAAATGCCAATATCCAAGCACTGAAATGACACATGGCATTGGATACAATATGTAGCTCTTATAAACAAGTAATTCTTAAATGACTGCTCAATATGAATACAAATCACCTGTTTGCTTAGATAGCTATTTTGCTTAGATTACGTATCACCTGATTGCAACTAACTCTTGAAAAAAAAGACATTCTTAGTGTTCTATTTTTGAGTTCATGCTCCGATCCGCTGTACAGCCATTTGACACTCTTTACACTTAACAGAAGAGAGTATTTCAGTTGGAAGGGACCTACTACAGTTATTGAGCCCCATCTGCTTGACCAGTTCAGGGCTGAATGTTATTAAGGGCATTGTCCAAACACTGACAGACTTGGGGCATCAACCACTTTTCTAAGAAGCCTGTTGCTATGTCTGAGCACCCTTGCAGAGAGAAAATGCTTAATGTCAAAGATAAACCTCCTCAGTGCAGCTTTGAATAATTTCCACATATTCCATAAATGTTTTTATTCTATTAACATACTTTTCTCTTAAAACCGTTTAGTGATTTTTCTAAACACAGCCTGGAAGATTCTTTTTTTTTTTTTTTTTTTTTTTTTTTTCANACACATTCAAAGGCCAAACAAATGCATCTGCATTCAGTGCAAAGAATGTATGTAAAGTCATACATCGGAGTATGAAGTGGAGAACCTACCAACCAAAGGCTAAGGAACTAATGCAGCCCAGCCTATATGCTATCAAGAACAGGGCAATATAAACAAACCGATAGGCAGCCAAATTCACACTAACAGGACAAAAATAACTCTTGCGCTTATTTATCATTCCATAAGAATTCCTTATATGCTTTAATTTCCTCTGGAATTTTAATTAGATTGAAAAAAGAATGCAGGAATAGAGTTCAAGGTCTATTTTTCATAGTAGCAGTTATTCAAGATGTATTCTCTATCATACATCTTTTCAAGAAAACCATTTTTTATAGCTCATCCATTTTTAATTTGATAAAGCCTCCATGTTCTGTTCTCCCTTTTAATTTGACTGCTGAGTCTTCTTATAAAAGTTCATTTCCTAACAGCTATAGTACAATCAACCGAAAAACAAACCACTGTTTATCTGAACAAAGACACTCCCACACCATGAAGTATCTATATCTGGGAGCTGTACTGTAGAAAAACACATGCTCACGGTTATTCAAAGATTCCACTTCAGCTGCAGTGCAATGCACTGGCAGACATGAATAGCCTCATTTATTCAAGAACTATAATCTGCTACAGCCTTCTTTTAAGTATTTGATATCCTACACCAAGGAGATTAAATAAGCTCAATGCCAAATTAAAAACTTTGCCCATGCTGCTAATTTTTTTTAATAAACTTATCAACCCAAAATCTGATGGTCTCACCCTGAGACTAAAATCCTTTGCTCTAGGATTTTACATTTTACTATGCTAGCAAAATCAGTCCTATCTCTGATAGAAACTGATTTCTTGATAGGTTTTCTCCTGCCTTAAGTGCACTTGAAAACAAAACACCCATCTCTCTAATTTCCATACTGCTCCTCATGTAATTAATCAAAAATACAATCTAAACCAACTTCCCTTTCAAGTGCATTATTGTGATTTAGTCACTCATGGGAGACAAACATAAAGAGGAATGTATTTTACACCTTGCTTAAAAAGAGCCTGTCACACTGGGAAGGAGGAAGATGGGTTATAATAATATAGCATTTAAATAAGTAAATATGCACAGGGGTGCACACAGAGAGCACACAAGCATCCTCTCTCATTTCTCATGCTTCCAGTGAAAGAGGTCATGACCCTTTAGACTTTAACCTTATCACTTCTAATCTTTGTTTTCAAAATAGAAATCTAATCTATCTGGTTTTCAATTTTATGAGGTCATGAGCCATGAAAGAAAATATAGCTTTAAAAAAATGGAGGCACAGAATCTTCCCTCAGTGTGCAAGAGTAGATTATGCACATGTTTCTGTTAGATCAGGACAAACTTTAAAAGAAAAACAAAGTCCTCTCCACAATATTACACTTCCGTATGTTCACTCTTGGGTATTTCTTTTTCGTTGGACTTATACATCTCTAGTCTCTCTCTCAAGATAATACACAATGGTCAACCTTAAATTGTCACAAACACAAAGCGGGAAAAATCCTGCCTTTGATGTCATCACTGGAATATTTAACCCAGTGCCACAACGAGGAAGTAACTTCACCAGAAGTGATGGTTAAATTTCCTACTACAGCAGGGCTAAAACAAACATCACACCCTTTCCTCTGCACTATGGCAACATCAGACAACCAGAGAGAGGTCAACCTGTGTCTGAGCTGGGCATTTCATTGATCAGTTCATACCTCCAGCAAGGCATTTAATGGAGCTCCTGAAAGTTGGGGTTTTTACTTTCTTAAAAACAGAGCTGAAAAGTTTGCAGCTTTCCTCTTGCAAGCCACAAAATCCATAGAGCTTCAGCAAAATCAACCCACTCCAAGCCCCCCACACTATACTAATATTTTACATGCAAAAGAGTTTGTAAGGTCATCTATAGAGTTTTTGGTATCCACCAAAGCTAGAGCACCACCATCACAATTTCTTGAAGGACTTAAAATCTGGGGATACTTGCAAGTCAGACAAGTTCATAGTGTTTTATACATATTAATGACACAACAAAACTAGTCATCTCAAACAGCACATGACCTTCAACAGAGGACTAACTCATATTTCACTACAAAAATACTTTGGGGTTTTTTTGTTTTTTTGTTTTTTTTTCAGGTATTGTTTCAGGTATCTAACAAATGAAACCTTACAGTAAAACAGAACATAAAGGAATGCTTTTTTAAAAGAATATCTTTAAAAGGCTTCCAGCATCTTCCAATTTTTGAAAAACAGCAACAAAAGTATGTAAAACCAGATTATAATTGCTTCTACTACTATATCTCTAATCGCTTTACAATTCCAAGGCCAAACAAGTTCTTGTGGACTATGTCTACCTGAAGTCCTGTTCCCTTCCCCATCATAGTAAAATACACGCTAAGCTGTTAGCTGCAGCAATGCTAATTAAAAGACAAAAAAACCATGACTACATTAACAGTGAAATTGCCAATTAGCACATAAGGCTCCTTCATTACTGCTGCTGCAGGAAATACAAAGCATGATGTGGACAGCAGTCATAAAAATTAAAGACGTTTTTAAAAAGCCAATAGGTCACATTTTCGGCTTACTTCAGAAGCTCTGCTGGAATCAGTAGCTCAGAAATTGACCTACAGGAAAGAAAAAATCCTACCACATTTTGTAAAAAAAGTTCAAGAAAAATATTGCTATTTTCCACATCTGCATTCACAATGGTTTTCAGAGAAAAGAGTACTTGACTCAGTGTAGTCAACAAAAAGTATTAAAAAAATAAACCAAAATTTAAAAACAAAAGGCATAAAAAAGTTAACCTTTCAGGAGACAATCTCTCTGACTTTATACTCCCCATAAAGGTTCCCCATAAGGGACTAACGGACACTGAAAGCAGTCCAGGTGATCTCAGTTTACTTTATTCTCTAGAAGTCATATTTATTTTTGTGTCCTTCAGTCTCTTTCAATGACAATTCTATGAAAGTTAATCTAGATCTCCACAACCCTAGAGATGCTACCATAAAGTGAATGTAGTCTTCATATACTCTGTATTTTCTCAGGTCTCTATTTTTTTCCTTTCTTTTTAAAGGTTTTGAATTCTAACTTGGAGCTCTCACGGTAAATAAAACTGAAATACTTTCAGCATTATCTTCCTGGTGAGAATTGGAGTATATATATATTTTTTTCACTTGCTCCCTTTTAATCAAGCATTTTGTTGACTGTAATAAATTTCTTCGCTCAGGAAAAAAATGTGCAATTATCTACAAGGAAGAAGGTGTGTCTAAGGGTGGGGGGAAGAGAAATCAATGGAGCCATCTGTCTGACATTCCTACAACATTATAAGAGACTTGTAATTAACTGCTTGCCTACCAAAGTCTGCCAGCTTTAACTCCCCCGTGTCACTGATCAGAAGATTCTGTGGTTTCAGGTCCCTGTGCAAAATGTAACGCTGGTGGATGTAAGACAGTCCTCGCAGCAACTGAAATAAAAATAACTGAAAAAGAGGGGGACAAAAAATGACCTCTGTTAATATTTTGCATATAACCATAGGTGATTTCTTCACAACATGCAGGGTGCTTGCATATTGTGGTAACATTGTGTCAGAATTCCTCCCAAACTAGTGTAATTCCCTCCCAAACTTAAAGCAACAAAACTTCCATCTCCAAGCTCTACTGCTACTTAGAGATTCAATTTGCCCACTTTAAAAAGAACAAGAGCAATACAACCATGCGCAGAAGTCTCAATTTCTACCAAATTATAATTACATTCTATTTGCCCATATGGCCTTAGAGATCAAGTGGTAGCCTGAAGACAGATGTGCAACAGTACAGGGTGGATAGGGATGGGGAGATAAGGCTGGGGGATGGGACACTGGAGCCAAAACAAAGAAGAATTTAGTATTATAACAATAATGCCTGCATACCCAAGGAAATCTGCAAGTGTGATAAGCTTTCTCCTTCAAAGGTTTTTGGGGTTTTTTGGTTGTTTTTCGTTGTTTTTGGTTTGGTTTTTTTGTTGTTGTTGTTTGGTTTTTTAATTGGAGTTGCTTATGTATTTTTCATTAGGAAATAATAATTCTCACAGAACCTAAAGATGACTTTTGAAACACAATTATAATAGACTTTAAGGTAAGTTTAGATAGGAATCAATTCATCCCCCATGTTTCTTTCAATCCTTCACTGCACTCTACAATTGTTTTCCCTAGAGCTCAGCACTGATACTGCATATATTTGTAATTTACATTTATGAACAGACAGCTGGATGATGGAGATATTTTGTCTTCCCCTTTTCATCTCCTCTCCCATCGTTCATCTACATTCTTATTGGTAGCTGCTGTGAAAGGCAGTGTGTGTTACCCTCATTGATTTTGTCAATACAAAGGATGAACAATCGTTTCCCAGTAGTTTTCTTTGCAGTTTCGAAAAATCTCTCCAAATATACAGACCCTTTCTATTGCCTGAAATATTTTAAGAAATTCTAGTTCCCAAATGAGAACACAACAACCTTTGCAAAGCCAAACATGGAGGATTCCAGGCTTCAAGAATGGACCCTGTTTCTCATAGCTCAGCAGCCAATGAAACATCCTCTGCTAGAAGATGTGGAAACCACACCAAAGATTTGGGAAAAGTCAACCCAGGCACATGAGAACTTCAAATTAACCTGCAGCACAAGCATCCTATTTAGTGACTGCTGAAGTGTGGAGTTATTATAAAAGAGGTTATAAAATCTAATTACAGTAGAGAATAAAGGCTGACATGAAAGAAATAGAAATGTCATGTTATTGAAGTTGAAATGAATTAAATTGCATTTCATTTTTTCCCACAATGCAAACACAATAAACTGTATGTTTAGCTATTTAGCCAGGGCACAAAGAGCTATATCAATCACCTTGCTGCCAGGGCTGGGTCTAACAATGTGCTGCAGAAACACAAGAGCAAAATGCAGAAGTGAAAGAATAGCAGGGAAGTCATAAGTAATATGCACATTCCTTTTTGAATTGGTGGTTAAAATGGAACTCATGGTACACAAAAATTTAGGGTCAGAAAGCAGAAACAGCTTTCATCAGAGCCTTAAAATATAAACTAAATTCTATTAAATGCCTTAAAATTAGTGAGTTTTTTAATAAAAGGATGGAGAAAATATCCACTGTTCTAGGCTAAATCAATGATATTTAACATCAAACATTATTTTTAAATATGCAAAGAAATTTCAATTATCATTGTATTATTATCACTGTAATCTTTAGAATTCTTTAAAATACTTGTTAATGTGGACTTTCATTTGGTTTTAATGCAAGGAATCAAGTGATTTACCACAACCTGCTTTGAAAAAAACCCAACAAAATTATTTCCCAGTTAAGCAGAATAAATGCCTACTCTTGAGGACAGCTTTGGAACACAGTTATATTTCAAACCTGTAGACATGTTGTACTCACAAAGTACTTCCACAAAAGTCAATTTGAGACACTGTATCAATTACTTCCACCTTGAAGGAAGATCGTGAACTAGAAAGAGGAAAAAAAATCTCTGACTTCGTTACAGGGAAAGGTCAGCCATTGTTTCTTGCTTTCTCTTTCGTCTTCACCTTTCTTTTTCTTTGGTAATATTAAACATGAAAATATTTAAGTAAAAACACAAGCGTAACACCTGGCAGTAGAGCATACTGCAAACCACAGGCCCTTTGGTATCTCTTAGGAAGAGACAACAGCAGAAGAGGCTCTCCATTCCTAATGGGTCCACAAAAAGAAAAGACAAATCAGAATGAATCATTTCTGATGCCTCAGGAAACACTTCTGCCTTCTCACATTTGAGTTCCTTTCCCTGTCTTTGAGGAAAGCCCTCTCCAAGAAACCTGTTCCTTCAAAGCTACCTTCATAAGGACAGAAAGGAATGACAGATGACACCTCGTATCCATAGATCCAATGTGAAATCAGCATAGCACCTATCATGGTCGTACTCTGATTTTACTTGCTCCTTCCTCCAGCTGCTCAATTGCCATCACTCTGAAACCTCAGGCTGAGGCTTCTGTGGGGCTTCCAGGTGGGGCGGGGTGCAGAGCTCACAAAATGACAAGTAGCATTGTGATAAGAGTTGGAAAAGACAGAAAAGAGGAATGGGATTTGTTTCTAGAAGTCAGGTTTTCAGCAAGGCTTAACATTAGGAGTCTCAACACTTTACATCCAGACAAAAAAAATGTAATGCTTGTGCTTCAGGCCTTGCTATAAATATTATATCATATTTACTTATTACAGTCCTTTTTCTCCTAACAGTTATGTAGCTCTCACTTTAACAAGCAACAAAATTTAATGAAGAATTTTTAATGTCAGTGAGAAAAACACATGCAGTTCAAAGCTAATTTGGGGGCCTGCCATTCTTAAAACTTACAAGAAAAAGGATTGAAGTCCACAGAAACATTAGCACCTACATAGTCTTTCAATTGTAAGGCCTGGTTAGCCACTTGAGCTACATGCAACATTTGACCAAATGCCTGTTTAAACCAATTACATTTCCTGATAGACCTGCTAGCTGCCTGGATGAACAGCCCTGATTTCATGGTGTGTTTCATGAGCCTGCATGGGCATACAACCTAGACCATTACATGAACACATCTAACGGCTAGCAAGATGGTTCAGGTACCTTAGAACACTTTACTGTCTTGTTGGCCTCTGAATGTAAAGTAGGATCTTGAGCTCTTCTTGAGATGATAAACTTATAAACTAAGCACTGACACAGGTGATCCAAAACACATTTAACCAGTGGGAGTGATGAGAGTTAACACTTCCTGATCTAGGTTCAAGAAAGTTCTGACGAATCTGATGATAAAGGATGCTCATCATGTACAGCTGATCTATGCAGAAGTGCTCAGATGACTCCACATAGTTGTTCTCCATTCCCAGTGATGGTAGAGAGTTTCTGGCAAAGGATATTGGAGTAAATGAAAAGCCGAAAGAAATGCACAACATGTCCAGTGAGATTTTCAAGAAAGCGTACTATTTCCACACCGTGTCTGCTGAGGAATCAAGGATCTCAGAGACAAGGATGCTGCCCAAGAGAACAGACTAATGCAGGCTGTGGGGGGCTTTATAATAACAGGAACTCTTTTTACCTGACAGTTCAGAAGGATTTTGGAATTATTTCCTGCAACTGAGCTCCCTTATCACATGTTGTATTGTGAGAACAAAGAACCTGGCCCTAGATACAGAAGTAGAAAGCTACATGGAACCTTTGTCTATGGAAGATGCACAAAACTCTCGACTCTACTCTCTCACATCAGTTCAGAAAAAAGCTGAAAGCAAGATTGGATTAATGTGCCTGTCCTTTAGCATGTTCATATTGCTGTATTAGCATAGTTACTTTTGAAAAGTAATACACAATACTGCACAAGCTTTATTATCATTCACCATTAATAACACCAATTCTCCTGTTTGCTCTACATATCAAAGCACACCAAGTGGGCATCACATAATCATCTGAATTCCCCTTGTGTGTACTCAGCATCGATTAATATATTCATTCTTAATAGGCCATCAAATGTAAAAATATCAGCAAAAGAAACCCAACCCAGAGCACCTCACCTCACACAACCAGTGCGTGCAACCAGTGTACTTCTTCCTGTCATACAGGGGATATTACAGGCTTCTATCAATTATTGGCTATTTACAAAGGCAAAAAGAAGTAATAAATCCCCACAGTACTATCTCACAGCCTTGGAAATCAACACAACCCAACACTCAGTTACATCTGGGTTTACCAGATTGATTGGGAGTTTTAGATCTACTTGTTTTAAAACATTAACATAAGAAAAAATGACCTGGTAATATGTATTAGCACAGAAGCAATAAGAAATGTCTCTGTTTGACTTCTGCTAGCATGTCTAAAGCTCATCAAGCACAAACTTTTTTATCACTGTTAGTTTGATACTCTTTTCACTCCTCCCAACCAGGATAATACCCACAAAATAAAATCCAACTTTTCACTTCTAACAATGTCCTGGGGAAATACTGAACTTCTTAGGTCAAAGCTTTGTAGACTCTCTAGCTTAAATTGTAAGAATAAGAAATTCCAGGAACAAAGTGTTGACTTGAGATGATTTTGCATCCTTAGGAATACAGGATCCTATCTGAATAAAAAATTATGAGCCATTTGAATCAGTGGGATTTTCATGATTGTAATAAGCTTTATCTTAATAGAAGGTTCACCTATCTGACGTCCCTGGAACCAACTGAGTTATCTTCCAAACAGTTTTATAAGAATTTACTCCAAAATGCATTTTATAAAGGTTTCTAACTTGCTCCTGCATTCCTTACATGACAGTCTTACCAAAGACAATGTCACACAGAAATGCATGGAATTACAGACACTGGGAACACACATACTATCATTACTTTAAAAAAATACAGATTTTTCCATTTATTTGCAGCAGAACTGCAAAGTAAAGAGATTGGAAAGGGTTAATTTGCTAACTTTTATTCTCTTTAATGTTCTTTTAATAATTTTTTTGTCCCCTCTGGGTACTATTACAGTAATTTGCAATGAGGAAGGTGTGCTTAATTAACTGAGCATAAAGACACTCTCTTATGATCAGTCACAGTCATCTGCTAATGTTCAATAAATGCAAAATTCTCTCAGTTTTTTCTCATGTATGGCAAAAAGTATAAATAATTTCAATTCAATTAAATCTCCTTTTATATCTTTCACAAATTCAGTTCCATTCTGAAATAGGTCACAGGTCTCATCAGTTTTAAAGACACTGGAAAAAGTGTTTTCTTCATCCCTACTTTTTTTTTTTTTGCCGTATGTGAATCATATGGATCAAACAGACAATACATTATATAGGCACACACAAGATATGAAAGTGATATTCTTCTAGCATGAATTTTAACACATTGATAAAGATTATGCATTTACTGTTCACAGTTGTGCATATTATCAAAACATTACTTTAAGTGACACGACTGACAAAGTGAAATGCTGATGCCATATTTAATGTCTGATAATAAAAAGTCTAATTTAAAAAATCAATTCTCAATGCTGTGTGTAAAAAACCTTAATTTGGCACAACGTTATTCTGTCTGCTGTACACCTGCTTGTTTGCTGAATGAGGAATGAAAAATAGCAAGTTCTTAACCACATTAAGCCGCAACGCTTCCTCCTTAGCATATCTGTTGAAATAATATTTTTATTTCAACTCTACATCAGCAGCATCACTAACTGCAGTGAGGAGAGAGATTTCAGAAGCACGACATTAGTTAGATTTGCTTCCAGTAACAACCGATAAAATTTAAAAATTTTACACCATAGTAGGTATTCACCTTAGAATAAAAGGGTGTCAATATAATAGGTGAAACAAGACACAAGCTTCATCATAGCTGAATATATTATCATGGTTTAATTGCCCAATTCCTGTGTACCTAAGTCTATGGCAGTCAACTTTTCACATAATCACACATTTTTCACATAGGGATGGCCATGTAATTCAACACTTGTCTCCAATAGAAAAGCAGACCACAAACCTCTTGTCCACGCCATAGACCTTCACACAATCACACAATGGAAAGAAAACAGAAGCAGATCAGGGAGGCCTACATCAATACCACAACCATAACCGAAAACCCAACACATTTTAATCATACTTTTCAGATACTATGCTTTACTAAAAAGCATCTGGTTTTATATCTTACTAATAACAAATGGAGCTACTGCTTAGCAAGAGCCAGTGTTCAATGCTCTGCTACTGTCAAAGTTCAAGCATTTGCACTTCAAGTGCAGTAAGCCTCACATCGATGGGATGCAGGAGTTGCCTAATCCTTTCAAGTTCTGAATGCTTCCCTCCCCTTTGTGCTTCACATTATTCTAAAGCTGTAATCGGTTCAATGGTAAATATTTATGTTTATAAAGGACATCAGATGACAACTTCCCTATGGCTTTGACTCAGATTATTAATTTTCAAATTAGTCATTAAGTGCCAAAATTATTCACCTCACAAAAACTTGTGAGATTCAACTTGTAAAAACAATAACCATCAGTTAATGGCAGTGATGTCAGTACTGGAGTACAAAAGGAATAAATTAGTACAAGTGATTAAGTGTCAGAGACTTCTGATAACATCAGACACCATTCACTGTATTTCAATATTTTCAATTCAATGAGTACTTCACCTTCTTTATAAGGTCAGTAATAAAACTTTGGTTTAATAAATCCAGTATTTTTATCACATCTAATCTGACATTTTTTTTGTTTGTTTCTTTTTAACTTAGAGTGCTATAAAGTGGACTGATTTCTTTTTAAGCATTTAGCACAGAAAAATGTTGCACCATCCCATTATGTTTCAATAGTTCCTATAAACTACATTTCTTTTAAACTATTATTTCTGAAACTCAAGCATATTTTTTACAGAGATAATTTGGCCATCCTAGGAAATTTAAGATCCAAATTCCACTCCACACTTTGCTACATACCTTACAGTCAACTGTTTTCTCTGACTCAATATTACAGTGATAAAACACATTTTTAAAGGTTGCGGTGGGGGTAGGGCTTAGTTGTTTGAGGTCTTCCTTCAAAAATATCCATCAGTTATGCATAGAAGACTGCTATGCCTTGCTTCATAGGAGCAAGGAAGGCTTAGAAGTGAGATGGGTAAGAGCTGAAGTCTTGAAGACTCTTGGTAGAAGGCTGAATATTCCTGTTCCCTGCATGCAAAGTTCAACACGAGGGCTTTTTTATTCTTAACACTTTTTGGCCCTGGCAAGAGAAAAGGTACCCAGGGAGAAGAACAAATCAGAGTGGCAATATTAGATGGAATAAGAACCTACTAGGAATTCTTCTCCTGTGGTCACAGTAAACAACAGGAGCCTTCCAAGTTGTCTAAAGTAAAAGATTTCAAGAGTGATTAAGAGACAAAGACAGGTTTTGTCTGGTTGACAACCGTGTTGTCATTCTGGCTGGTGTTGCTGAATTGAGGAACAATGGGTCAGAGGCAAGCGTCTTTCTGTTTTGTCAGAAATAATTTTTTTAAGTGCTCATACAAATCAGTATTACCTCTAATACTGCAAGTAGTAAAAAAGGCAGAGAGAAAAAAATGAGGATGTTTTTCCCCAAGGACTACAGCTAGGCAATGCAACATCACTAATTAAAAAGCAAATCAGCTTTCATTAGTGGATTTATTTTTAAGGCAGGAATGCAAACAAGCAGAGCAAGCATGACAGATGCAAGCCTGTGCTCCACTCAGTCCACCTGTAATAGGAGTTACAGAAAGTGGATTCAACTGTAAAATAAATGCATCAAAACATAAAGGTGAATTTACTTGCATTAGTGAGAATGTAATAATATGGAGTAAAAGATACAGACAAAATAAAGATGAAAGCTCAAAGGTTAAAAGGAGAATTAGTTATATTTCACAGGACATGCTGAAATGCACAAAAAAGATACTTAAAAATTGCATTATGAATTTACTAGACAAGAACCATTTCTGGACAGCTGCAAACAAAGGCTCAGGAGAACCAAGAATGTAAGTCAAAAGGCTGGCTGAGACAGCCCTGTACCAGATAGAAAGGAACACAGATCAGAATTAAGATAATGAAATGGTCAGTTAGCTGCTGTGAGCCGCTAGAGTTCCTCATGTAGGAAGCAATCGAGATGTTTCAACTCAGAGTCTAAGAAGTATGAACTATCTCTAAAGGCACCAACAGCTGTAGGAGAGAAAGTCAAGAGTTACAGATTTCAGTAGTCCAGGCCAGGAGGAACAGCATAGGGAGAGTCAGGAGCAAGTCTTGCACCCCAGTTTGCCACAGCCTCATTTTGGGGCTTGGCAAGCACCACATGGTATACCCCTGTAAGTCAGCTCTTAGCTCCAACCATATACAAGGCTGCAGCAGTAGATTCCTACAGAAAAATAATTATATGTGGGGACATGTGTTTAAGAATTATTGCTTCCTTTTTTGGAAAAACTGAGAAAGATGTCTTCAAAACAAGAGAAGAGAAGATGAAGCTGTGCCAACTAAACAGAAACTTAATAACCAATTCCCTTTCTCTCCTTTTCTCCTTAATACTGACCACAGTATGCTAAAATATAGTTATAAATAACTGGTAAGATATGCAGGCTTGCTAGTTACCAAAGATGTATACAATTGTGAATTTGGAGCTAACAGAGTTCAGATAATCTCTGGATTGAAACAACTGCTTAATGTCAATTTCCCTTCTAGCTGATAAAGATACTGCAGACACCTAACCACACTTATGTCACCAGGATACTTGGTTTAATATTTGTTGGGATAGGTATTTTAAAAACCAAGTACAAATAATAACATCTTGGCCTCACACACAAATTCTTTGGAGAGTTTAAATGTTATTTGGTGTTATTTGTAAGACTTTGGTCTCTATACATGAATTAGAAAATTCTGAAATCATTATATGTGGATACATATGTGCCACTAAAAATGCTAAATATGTGTAATATTTTAGGAAGCAAAATTTTTTGTTTGCTTAAACACAGTTTCCCAAGACTCCTACAACTGCCAATTGAGATATTCCTCTTCATAATTCCACATACTTACAATAATCTGCTTACTCTTTTTAGAGTATTTAAGTGACAGTAAATAGCCTACTTGAAACCATGAAGAAAGGCAATGTCAAACACAACACCCAAGAGGACAGCAATATGTGTGTCCATCAAAGTAATGTGCATTTTACTGCATTTACAATTCTTCATCTAAAAGTAAGGCTAAGGGAACATGTATTGTCCTTAGTTTGTAAATACAGTGAAAATTCAGAAATACAATTAGGCTGAAAATGTACTATAGAAACCAAAACAAGTAAATAATGGCTTTGCTTCTGCATTCCTATAAAGCACTGTTTTACAGGAATTACTGTATAATATTCTTTGGAAAAAGAAAGATGTGTGATTGTGTGGTTTTGTATTTATAAGAACTGGCAACAAGCCAGAAAGGAATATCCATCAGTAGTCAATACTTTCCTCAAGAACAATATTAAAAGGCAGGGAGTCTTTTGTCATACAGGATGAGCATCAATGGCTTAATCTCACAGGCTAGCCCCAGAGAGTTGAGACAAATTCATTGCTACTGGAATGTAATTGCTGAACTGGAAGTTTTTTAAAGTGGATTTAGGGATCACATAACTAGTGATTCTGAACAAACGCTAGAAGTCTTACTAAAAGTGAAATTTCTGAAGGACCAACAGCAAGAAGGGGAGAGAAGGCTAATTAACATGGCTCAGCTCAACCCTTAAAAATCAGCTGTAACTCCACATAGACAACTCTGTCCAGAAGCTAAAACTAAAATAGGTTGTTGCAAAGTCTCAGAACTAGATTTATATAAGTTGACAAACTGAGTACGTCACAACAAATCACTAAGATGTTATGTAGTAACCATCTTCTCTCCTGTATAAGAAGAGAGGTGCACAAGCTTTTTGCATATATGACTGGGTTCCTTCCCCTCTGCAACTCCTGTCCTACCAGCTGAAGAAATCCCTCTGTTGGGCTACGCAGGTATTTTTCACTCATAGCTTTGAGAAAAGGTATTTCACTGAAAATCCTAGGCAAGCTGCTTCAGCTTTTAAGTGGCAGGAGTTCAAATCCTTATGCTAGTGTGAGAAATGGACTTAAAGTTTTGCTTCAGCTACTTTGTATCCTTTGGTCAGGATACACATCCTGAGAACTGCCTCGAAATAACAGATTCTCAGGGCGGGCCTCCTCTGAGAAAGTTGTCAATACCCTTTTTCCTGGTCAGAATATACATTCTGAGAACTGCCTTGAAATAGCAGATTCTCAGGATTGGCCTCCTCTGATAAAGCGGTCAGTACCCTTTTCCGGGTCAGAATATACATCCTGAGAACTGCCTTGAAATAGCAGGTTCTCAGGACTGGCCTTCCCTGATAAAATCTTCAAAACTTTTGTACTATTGAATACCATGATTAACAGATGTTGTCCGGGCTTGAGAGATAACGAGGCGCAAATTGAAACAAGTTAAGCCGTCGGGAAGGATGTGAGCTCTGACCTCTCAACCAATGAGAGGGGAGACAGGGACATAAGCGGCCGGGTAAAATGTATAAAAATCCCAAAAATAATGAAAGAATTTGTGCATCTAGCCTGGAGATGCACCCGATAGAGCGCTGTTTCGAAAATTTCTAATAAATCATTTTGTACTTTGTTTTTAACCTTTGCTTCAAAGACTTTGTCCTTTTTACATTTTACTAGTGAGCCGTTGTTTCTCACACTAGCTTTCAATAATTACAGCATGAATAAAGCTAGCCTTTGCTGCTGGCCTGGCAAGCAAGTCTACCAAATACATATAATCAATTTTCATTAATATTATTAAAAATAATTTTAATAGTCCAATGGGATTGCTCATCACAGAAGGGTAGTTTCATCTGCTCCAATTTCCCAATGTTTTTTCTCTTTTTTTCCAGTTTCCTTTTTATTAATAACCTGTCTGGACTTAAAAAAAAAACTTAATTAGGAACACATCAGGACCCTACATTTTGATACTCAAAGGAATATTTCTAATGTGTCCACAAGCTTCAGAAGCTTTGCTGAACACTGTTGTTAGATAGTAAAGATGGGCACAGGAATACATGCAGCAAAAATTTAAAAGGGAAATGCTGCTGCTGCAGTTCCCTCCACAGCTCCTGTTAAAAGACAGGTAGCTCAAGAATTAGCATAGTGATGCGTTAGCATGACCAACCATCCCCCCCAAAAACAAGCTCACTGGGCCCTCATACAACCAAGGAAAAGGACAGTTATGTGAATCATGACGTCATGTCAGTGGCAAACAATTACAGCTACAATGACTACTGCATATTAGATCTTCAGTTATACAGCACTGCAGCCTTGGAGGAGGTCTTACAAATCTGATGCATGAAGAATTTTCAAGGCCAGTCTTAGTTTATCCCAAATCTCTGAGAGCCAAATGTAAAAGAATCCACATAGGGAAATGAAACACAAAACCATTCTTTTAACAAGCACATTCAGGACGGGAAATTCTGCTTAGGAAACTGAGCAGTTAAGAAAGGTTTTAGTGGCTGAAAAGCAGGTCCCACCTCAACCACCTTCAGCCATTTCAAAGTGCTGCACTCACAGAAGTACTGTGAAGTTGGCACTGAGAGGAGACCCATGGGCTTTCCCTATCTACACCAGCAAAATTTCTGAGTGACAATCTTATATTACAAGGACGTAATCTTGCAGTATACATATCATGTTTTCCAAATTTTTTTTTTTTTAAGTTTGGCCAAATACATGCAGAAAGGAAGAATTTTTCTGATTTCCTTTTTTTTTCAGATGGCAGCCATTCTCATTTAACTCATATGCTGTAGATGTCACTTCTAAGTGAAAGAACATATAAAATTAATCTACCTTATACAACTAGCTGATGTACAACAATGATCAGCTATTCAAATAATATTCTTTCTTTTCAAAATATTTTCTTTTCTTAAATCAAACAGGCCATCTGAATTTTCCAGGAAAGAGCAATTTATTTTTTCCCATTAACTTCTCAATTTTAAGAAACTAAATATTGGAATAAAGCTCTCAGCATGACAAGTAAAGATTTAAACACTTCCAAAGTGGAACAACAATGGGACTAATGTCAAAGTGCAAGGGAAGTGTAATAAATATCATCTGGGTGATTCATACACACACAACGTATTCTGCATGTCTGATGGGCTCCCATTTGATGCTAAAATAATTTGGCTGACTTCCCAGAAAGTAACTGGATCAAGTCTCTACCAATCTATTTTTCTGTTAAATCCTGCTAATAAGCTCCCTCCTTCCTGCATGATGATTTGCAGTATCTACTTAAAAGGAAAAAAAAATTAAAAACTGAGATCAGCTATGAAAATATTTCACCAAAATGAAGTGAGCAAAAAGATTAGGGAAGATTTTATATGCTCATATAAAAAGTAGTACATTCGGCTACAGCTCAGTACAGTTCCCTCAAACTCAGTGAACCTACAATGGCTTCCCTCACTGAATGTCCAGCATTGACACTCTAAAGCATGTTTACTCAAGGGTTTTAGTGCAGCATTTTCTTAAGATCAAATGCTTGAATAGAGGGGAGGGGTTACCAGCACTGTAACAGTATTTAATCATATATTCTGGCTCTCAATTCATTTTACAGACTTCACAATAATTTTGTGGGAATGTTCAAATAACTGCATTTTTAGTTATTTTTAAAGAAAAAATATTTTAAAATATAGTTCATATGGCAATCAGTTTCCCTTTAGCTAATAATCATTTTCTTTGAAACAATTGATAGGACATTTTATACAGTTACTGTTACCGTGTTTGTTTTGAATGTGTGCTCTTTTTGACTCTTACCTTCACATTTTCTGGATTAAGTCCTCCAGGGTGTTTGTCCATGTACTGACATAAATCAGTGTGCTAAAAGAAAGTCAGATGGAAAAAAGTGTATTAATATATGTATGACTGCAGCAATAAACATCCTTCTAAGTAGGAGTGGACAGACCAAATGGAAAATAAGGAGATTTTTCAGCCACACACGCACACATGTGTACCTTTACAATCTATTTTATTTAACAACCTTGGTAACTGATACAAGTATTCATCAAATGTAAATTATTATTTTGTCTTAGCATCCTGTATATAGTAAATTAATTATTTGAATTTTAGTATCATTTTGTATCTTGTAAGGGCAGTATCACCACCAACACCATAAAGATAATATCTGGAGGGAAGAGGAAGATCCTAAAGGGAAAACCTCAAATGCTACTTTCATTATTCATATTAAAACATTGCCTTTTAAATATAATTTTATGGTGATTCTAGATTAAGATGGGCTAATTGCTTAGAAAATACATCTGAAAGGTATTGCATATCAGAATACTGAATGATACTTTCCTGCTCAAACAGAAACATGTATTACGCACATACATAGCCATTAAGTACAGATACCTTAGAAAACTACTTCACTGAAGACTCAAAACTTTTCAGTTTTAACTTTGTAATTCCCTATATTCTCTGCAAATATACCATAATGTCTCTTTAGAAGATAAGGAGGCCTGCAATGCATACATTAATGTTATTTTTAATTGCTTTGATTTATTGCTTTTACTATGGAAACATTATTTTCTCTGAATTTTTCTTCACTTCCCTACCAGTCAGCGGCATGCTTTCAGTGAAGTGGCATGTTGTTTCTATGATTTGCTTGCACAACTCAGCTTTTGGAGTTATGTTCAGAATAAACAAAGCAAAAATATGCACTAGATTAACCACCAAAACTCAGAGACTGATCTGCCTTCCATGCCTGGTTTCTGATCACATCTGACAAAAATCATGCAGCACTCCTTGAGAAGCTACTTGGCAAAACCTGCCTCACATATACACAAAATAAATATATGCAGTTTTCAAGGTGAGAGTTTTGGACAAAAGCTGCCTTCCACATAGAACAATTTATCTATGCAGCAGTTCCAAGTCCAGGAGCCATTCTCTAGTGCTCTTTTGCAGAGCTACATAGATACATAGGAAAGTTCACATCTCCTTAGACACAAAATTCATGCTAGCCACAACTGTTCTGTATAATCTTCTCTTCTTAAGTCATAAACTACAAAAACACACTGAGCATGTAGAATTTATATTGCAGTGACATAAGAAGCGCTGGTTGATCAGGTTGTGCACTAGGAGCTTTTTTCAGGAATTGTTACCCAGCTTCAAGAGATGCCTTGACTGCAGATCTTCACTGGAGTCCCAAAATGAACAGCGTATCACCGGGGCAGAGGGCACGCTCAAACAGGCAAAACACACTATATACAACACAACAGAGCTTCTTCCAAAACACAGGCTACAGCAAGCAATACTTCAATTAACAGTTATTACATCAGTGAATGGATTTACAAAGAAAATGAAAAAATACACCTCTACCAGTGAATAGTTACTGTCAGTGAGGTGCATTTTTCATCAAGTCTATGTTTAGCTTAGGACCTTATCCCTAGTTTCTGTAAAATCTTTAATCACTTCAGGTTTGTATTTCTCTTCTGTATTCCCAGTTAGATTTCTGGGACTATATCAATAAGCCATGGCAAAAATGGGCCAGTCATCCTTCAGTATCCATCACTGCATTACTGAGTTTTGCCTTGTTTTATGGTATCAACACCAATGAAATATGCTAAACGTTTCAAATATTTGTTTGGAAAAACTGACAGTTTTTGAGTTCTAATCCTGGCACAAGAGATTGCCTTTGGCAAAATATCAGCTAAAACACTGTTACTGCAGGTGATGTCACTCTTTGTGGCTGGTGTCAAATAAGAAGTTTGGCTGAGTCCCCCTGTTTTAATGGGTTATCTCTTTTTGCACAGAAAGAGCAGCCCGATGGAGTAAATTGTTCTCTTCTCTAACTTCAATAAAAATCTTTGGAATAGTGATAGCCCCTGCAGTGCTTGGCAGAAGTTTAATGAGGGCCTGAAATTTCCCTTTAGAAAGCTTGGCAGAGTGAAGAGGGCAGCGTTGTCCCTTCCACATCACAGCACCTCAGACACACTTGTCATGGCCCCCAAGCATGGCATGCTCCCTTGTGTTAGGTGGCTGAAGGAGCAGGATTATCATTTGCCTGCAGTTCAGTCTTCCAGCCTTTGTGGGTGACAGATAACCTGTGTGTGGGAAACTCACTGCCTTCTTCACTATTTCTAAGATTTGTAACTAGTCAGCCAACAGAAACAAGACCAGAAGACGACAAACCCAATGCAACTTCTGATGGTCCCACCCCTGAAGCCCAAGCAGCCCAGCTGCCCATCAGCTGCCCCTTCCTATTCACCAAAAGCTTTCTAAGAATAACCTCTTCAGAGTCACATCACTAGGAAAAGTGATGTCATCTATTTGTTTTCAATATGCTTGTAGTGAATTGCGAGAATATATCCATTTTTTTCTACGCATATTTCAATTATTTGGACACATTTTCTCCATATATGAACAGCAACAATGATCTTGTTTGTGTTATGCATCATTTGCCTCTTCTTCCTTCCCCAAAGACCAGAATTACTGGTAGCCTGGCATGACCTTCTGCATCAGTAGTTCTCACCTTCAAAAACCAATCGCTTGCATCTACCTAAAATTCAATGTGAGCAGCAATTTCTACAGAGTCCTCGAAATCTTACATGGTCAATTGTGTAGCACTCTTTTGGCATCTATTTTTTACACACACATGTTACAGGCACAGAAAAACCTATATCAATCCTCATTCAGACAGTAAACAAAAATAGAAAGTCTTTGTTCAAATCTCTTGAAAATTTGCCTTCATAAAACTAAGTTTCCTAAAAGGAACTGAACACTATGGTACCAGCTGGGAAAGAAAAATTTACAGTACATTGTTCCTCACTTAAAAAAAAAAAAAAGTTACCAATAAAACAAAGGCAGCATCAGCTGCTCTTCGTTTCCCAAGGTAAGGACTCAATTCACATTGAGTTATATATTAGTATAGCTGGGAAACCTGACAGTACTGCAGGGGCAGCTTTTTCTAAACCTGCTTTTCCTTTTGGTGGGCATCTGCTCCAGTTCTTGTGCACTCAGCTGACATTGATGACAACATAAACATTAGTTTCAGAAAAGCATTAAAAGAAAACAGAGCAAACTGGATGGAAGTAGTTTTCTAACAGTATTCTGTGAATTGGTACCATATAGATGAAAGGAGTCTTTCTCTTCACACCATATTTTGAGGCAGAGGGCAACATGCTTTCCCAAGTGGAACAGTGTCTGCAGATACAGCATGCCATACTCTGACACTAGAGTCTTTGCTGTGGTTACCACTTTGATCTAATAAAAAAACCAAAAAGTTCAAATATTGGCAATAACATAAAACCAGGCTGAAAAAAGATAGGAAGACAATAAACAAACTGACCAAAACACCTTTTATAGTCCTTTCCCCACTGTCTCAAAGGGTGAGGACTCCTCACAGGGAAGTAGGACACATTGGGAATGCAATACAGAGACTTCCAAGTAATTGCAAATATCTGTCACACACATCTTCATCCCAGATGTACCCGGTTAGGCCAATTCTCCTTCAAGCTAGTTTTCAAAAAGTCTATCAGCCATGCTGTTAATCCCCAATACATATAAATCACCACAAGTAATCCCATGCTGACAGAACATGTATTCTATGTTAAGTTCATAATCCTATTCATTCCTGCTCTTAACACTCCACCAGTTTACCCACACCTATACGTGCAAATTAACACTCATCCGTTGATAACAGCTACAAAAACAGAGATAAACCAAGTTTTCATTAGTAAAGAACTCAAAAGCTAGGAAAGTCTAGAATTAACAGGGTTTATACAACCCTTTATCCCTTTGCTCAATGTACAATATGTAAGGCAATCATATACTTTTTTCCCTTCACAGGATTAGACATGTTCATTGCATAGAAAAAGCAGGACATGATTACAGAACAGCTGTTCTGTTTTTGTGGTTTTTCCCATTCTCATGCAGCTTGCAGTCTCCAGCTTCTTTACTACTTTAAAGGCAGAAATATCAATCTCACAGGCTTTCCTGCCCTGCTTATTGCTATGCTATTCACATGCTTCACAAACATAAAATAACTTCACAGCAATCCAGGGAAGACATGGCATTATTCCCCTTTATCAAGCAGGGAATTGAATCAAAGAGAAAGCATTTTTAATTATTTGGGGAACTCAGTTTAAAGCACTGCAGTTTTGACTTTTCAGAGTATTTGGCACTATTCACCTTTTATGTTTTCACTGATTTCAGTTACAGCTGCAAGTGTATAATACTTTTGCAAGGGAGATTGAGAATCTTATGTTATAGCACTAATATATAATAGCACTATTAAGTCATATTTGAACTGTAATGACAGTAATTTGTCATTCATAAAATTCATAAAATTCATAAAATTGTGGTGGTAACGATTCCCAATGTAGAAGGGATGGAATCCAGTTCTCTACAGCAGTATTACCTGCCTTAATTAAAACGATACTTTGAATGAGGCAGGAACCCTAGATGACACCAAAGTTCCAACATCCACAAAAAATTATAAAAGTTCAACAATCACCAACACAGTCCTGTGCAGAGATGCAACAACAGTCTCTTCTGCAAAGATCACAAAAAGATATTGCATATGCCATCTTGGCATACTCCAGTTTTAAGGACTTGACTTTGCCACCAATGTTTTGTGCAAAATTTCTTATGCTTTAAGTGAACAATTTCATGACTCCTCCCACCACTGTCTCTATAAGAAGCAATTTCATTTGCTTTAGGGATTCAAACTATAGTATTTGAAGTTGTGAAAGACTAAAGCCAAGTCTTTGAGAGGAGAGGAGTAATCTTCAAAGGCACAGTTTTTAAGTACAAATGCTATTTTTTTCTGAAGCTTGTTACTTGACCAAATGTGGGGCAATTTGCAAATGATAGCTCAGTGCCACCCACACCAAAGACTACCCATTCTCCAAATTCCAAACCCATGCTGTTAGGTTTGAATATTTACAATAGGGGTTCTCCAGCTACAGGTTTATGATATCTTGGCCATTTTGGCTGAAATTAAAGATAAATATAGGAAAGCCAAGGCAGACTCATTTCTTCATAGAGCTGTAGTTTACCAAATCATGACAGAACATCATTGCTCCAGCACTGTGAATTGACTTCAGGATTCCAGTGCACACAGTTCCACATCCTTGAGAGGGCTCTGTCAAGACTCTTGCTACCTTCTCTCAGTAAGTTAAGACAAACCCTTTCCTCTGTTCATGTCAAGTAACTAGACCTCCACTAGGAAACCACTGACCCTTCCTATGGTAGACAGCACCAGTTCTGATTAGACCAAAGACCGCACAATGCCCTCTAGGACAGGGAAGAGAAAATTCATGCTCAGCTATGGTAATTCCATCATTCTCCTGTTTCCAAACTGTATGTAGAAGCAAGGATTAAGCAAAATCAAGTTTGGGTCAAGGAACAAGAAAAAAAACCCATATTACCAAAAAAAAAACCAACCCAAAAAACAAACACTCAAACCAAAAAAACCACACCCTTGCTCAGAGTCTCTTTGTAATGCTCTTTGTAATGTTTTTCACTACCAATGTTTTATCAACTACCATGACAATATCACAAATGGTTTCATTTACCTCATGAGATACTGTCTCCAGGCTCTCATGAAGAAACGAACTGGGGTTTTGCTTTAAAATTGTGGCACTGTATAAGTGCATGATGTCATTTCTATTCAGCAAGACTCTGGTTTATATTAGTAGACACATGTGTGTTTATGTTTGTGAGCATACTGTGCATAAGCATCTGCTGAAGGAAAAAGAACAGAGGCTGACACTTATACAGCTGAAGCAAGGTTTATATACATTGCATCCTACTTTTGGAAGGGAGAGTAATAAAACAGAAAAAAAAAAAAAAAAGAAGAGAGGAGAGACAAACCTCAATGGCTCAGATTTCTCCCATCTTGCCTTGAAGAAAGAATTCAAATGATGAATAGATGAGTAAGCCACAAGCTACAAATGCCCTCAGATATGTTCCCGTGCTTTGCTTTAACATCAAATACTTTGCTCAACTATCTTGCTCAAAAATCAGAGCTCCTGCTACCAAACACAAATGTGTTCAGACAAACGACAAAATGCCTTCTTTCAAAGGCACGGCTGGTGACATGACATGAAATGAGCTCTACTTCGCCAGCCCTTTTACATAATAATAACATGACTGCCTTTCTTTTCTAATTAAATTAGTCACTTCTACTTCCCTTGCAATACATTCCCTTTTCTTCCTCTTCTTCAGTCATGATAAATCTCCACGTGACTTAGCTGTCCCATAATTCTGCTTAATTGGTTTCAGCTGTCATTTTTGAAGCTGAAATGCAAAGAGAGCCTGGGGCTTCTGAATGGAGTGGGAAGCATTTTCAATTGCATTCCCATCATATAAATCCAGCAATGTGAAAGAATCCTTCCATTAAAACAAAAATGGGAGTATTTGGCTGGCAGCAATGCCATCATGCAGCAGACAGATTGTACTGCTCCACTGAGGCAGTGAGGCTGTTGCAAGCCATTCTTCTCTGTTCAAAGGAGAACACACATTATTTATGCCCTAGCAGTTTTACTGACTAAAATACTTTCCCTTTTGTCACCAAAAAATTCTCAAACTGATAATATAATTTACTAATAAAAGCACTGGCAGTAGGAATATTTGAAGAGACAGGAGAACAAAGAAAAGTAAATTCTATTTAAATAGCATGTACCTTCCAAACTAAGCACTCTGCATATTACTGCACCATGGTTTAAACTGACTTCATGTTGCTGGTATTTTCAGAAGTGTCAGTCTCTCATTTTCAAGTACTTCTATGGCTTTCTTTTTTCCTTGGTGATCCAACAGAGTGCTAGCCATGCTAACAAAAAATATCCTACAAGCTATCTCTGGGTGACACCTAAGCAACTTCCAGAAAAACAGCAGAAGGCAGCAGCATCAGCTTGGCTGAACAGCAGGGAAATAGTATATATTAGGGATTCAGTAAAGAAAAAAAACCACAAGGTACCTTTAATGAAAACAAATTTGCTAACATCTGTTTCTAGTACCTTAGATTTCTCTCACATTGTCAACAAAGATACATATACTTGAAACCACATGAACAATACTATACAGAAAAGGAGGTTGTGAAGTGGGGGAGTACACAATAAACATATAAACCTACTTGAAAATCCAAGAGAAAAAGGAAAGCACAGTTGCCTTGATTTTTGGCTGCCATTAGAAAATCTGTATTTTTTTATTGATACAACATCTCCATTCATTGCACAGAATAAAATCTGGTCTGTGACAGGTAAGGGAGACAATCACTGCTGTGGAAAGAATTGCTGAATGAACCAAGAGATCTTCAATGAAAACATATTTTCTAGAGATAACACTTTGTCCTCTTCCATATTCTCTGGCTACCTTAATAACCGTAACAGCCTTCTTTCTTATTAATTCTGGTTAAAAGGAGAGTAAACAGTTAATTTAGTGAGATTAATTTAAGCAGCTCAAAAATCAGTAACAATTCCTATTTAGTATGAACAAAACCTAGCAGCAGATCTTCAGACTTATGACCCCCAAAGTCAACAGGGTTGAGATAGTTTCTACAACCTGAGCAAGTTCTAATACATGTGCCCACACAGATATGCACAGGCACTTTAAGTTGTTAAGCCGTTAGGTTTCCACCACACTGTCCATTATATCCACTATATCCATATACACCCACCCCCACTCATCACAAAAAAACCCTGAAGATACAAAAATTTTCTCGTTAGAGCACTGAAGACACTCCTAAGCTCATGGTGGCTCCAGGGCCATGTAAGTAGAATACAGACATGGCAGGGAGGCTGAAAATCCACATGCAGCCACATTATGTTGCTTATCCACACTAACATGGCACAGTACTGGCCATGAATGGTACAGACAGATCTACACAAGTTGAGCTGGTGCAAGAGTCTTTGCTATGGGGCTGCGCTGGGCTACAAAAAAAATGTCATCTTCAGGGCTTTCTCTAAAAGCTTTGGCATCCTCTGATAGATCTCTCTTTACACTGGCTGAGTGTATCATTTTTCTACCATGCCTCCTAATCCCAACATGATCATAAGATTAAAAAAAAAAAAAAAATTATAGGGAAAACTGTAGTTCAAACTGCAAAGTACACAAAGGAAAAACGATGCTTCCATGGATTATACCCCCTTTACTCAAAGCAGTAAACCAATAAGCCTTTTTTAATTGCTGTCTCTGCTTTTAAGTGCTGAATCAAGCTTGATTCTTGATTTCTCTTGTTCACCATTCATTAAATATTTCTTTGAATCATAAAACTATAAATATATTACACAGATATCTGCATTACTGATCTCTATATTCTGACTTCAGGATTTTATTATTATTTTGCCAGAAGTGTTTTCCATAACTTACTGTTTTTAAGTGTTTCACAGATGTATTTTTTAATCAATATGTTATCAAAATTGTTTTTTTCATCAATTAGTATGAAGCTACATATTACTGGTTCAGGAAAGAAAAAAAAAAAAACTATTTTTAAGATTTAGATTTATAGCAATCATCACTCTCTAAACAGCCAGGTTTTGGGTTGGTGCATTGTTTATTTGTTTTGTCAATCTGCACTGAATATATCAGAGTTTCTCATTCTAAAAAGAATTAAACAACTGTTAAAAACCACACTACTAAAGAGCCTGAGAAAAAAAAAATTAATTATCTTGGACAGTCTCTGGTCCAAATTGAGATACTCTCAGGCTTCACCTCAGAGAGACTTGGACAACAGAGGTTAGTACTGAAATTAAAACATGAGGAGCATGTGGGATGTCACCAGAATATTACTGATGGTAGAGCTGTCCAGAAATCTGTAACACAGATATAACCAATTGCTAAAAGAAATAAATTACTAATAAACCTAGAAGGATTTTTTTTTTAATTTCGTTTGAATTAGTAAAATAAAAGGACATATTTTTTCTTCAGTTTCTGATACAGGAAAGTAACAGTGTAATAACTTCACTAAAAGACTAAGTATCCATATTGAACTGAAAAAAACTAAGATGCAGAAAGATACATATAGAAAAAAACTCACAAATAAAAAAATAATCAACTTAGCTATACACTATATATACTATCAATGACATATCATTCTGCTGAGTATTTGTGTAAACTGTTCTTAAAGACTGCCAGTACTACAGAAACCCCATAGTACCTTATTCAGTGCTTTACTATCATTACCATTAAAGAGGCATTCCTATAGCTTAATCTTTCTCTGCCTTACTAAAATTCCATATTTTGGGTTTTGTGCTCTTTACTACTGTCTTTCTCTGTGATATATTTAAAGGTTTGTAACCATCTGATCTTTTTTTTCCCAAGTCTGAACAGCCCTACTTACTCTGACTTTTCCTCAGAAGCTTTTATGCTAGATACTTGCTCATTCTTGGTTGTTTTTTTTTTTTTCCCATTCAGAGCTCCAGTTGATTCACATTTTCATTGTGTGTACAAATATACCATTTTGGGTGGTGGCCTTACCTGCACTGAGTAGAGTGCTATCACTGGAATATGCATTTTACTACATATATGTTTTTGATGGACAACAATGACATTTGAAATTTTAATCTGTAAATTGGGAAAAAATTAATTGAGATTTGTTGGTAAGCAGAGTATCTCATATGATTTCCAGTGTTCCATCTGTAAACTCAGCCCCAGATGATTTTAATGCTTTAATTTTCTTGCAGTTTTGTTGTATTTTGGGTTTTTTTAATACTTACACTGAATACACTTTTAAATAATTAATAAAACGAAGAATAAACAATAGATGTTCATTATTAAATGGTGCAAAGCACACTGCAAATCTAACCAATATCCAGTAAGCTTACAAAAAACATTAGTAAATTGTACAAAGAATAGACACACAAGTGTCTCAATCTGCTAGGTTGTAAATCTTGACTAATCTTATAAACACATCTATTCATCAGTATGTACCCTCTGTATGAAGCCTCCACAACTTCATGAGATCTTGCAAAGTCAGGATGATGAGGCAAACTGACTAACATCTTTCCCTCACATTTTAGACGTGTTTACTAGTGTAAACTTTTTTGTCTAGCAGGAGTATTTTTAATTAAATTTAAAATACAATTTTTCATTCCTTCTTTTCAGCTGATTCCCACATTTGGCAGAGTATTTACCTCTTGACAAAGCACCAAGCAATTTCCTTTTGAAATCCCATCTGAATGCGATTGCCTCCCACCGCTGACTTTGTTTGCATTTCCAGCCTATACTTAGGTATCAGCAGCTCCTGTCTCTGACCTGCTCATCGGAACTTGAAAAACAAGGCTTTCCCAAGAACAGTATTCCCTTACTGCCTCTTTCAATAGTAGGAGATTTCCTTTCTCTCTATTTCCTCTCAGCCTTTGTTCTTTCGTCTTTATGACCAAAAATTAACTAGTGTAACTTGGGCCAAGACAAGGACAAGAGGCAGTGGTTTAACCAACAGCAGAATGGCACCTTCTCCAGTCAAGCAAATGGAAACTAACAAAATCAACTCCAGGAGCTCTGCTGTGTCCTGGAGTGGACAAACCATGTTCATGGCAAGCAGTCTGCCGAGAGAGTGGCAGGAGGCATCTGACTGGCTGCAGAGCTTCACTAGCTTTCAGTCCTTGCTTACCATGGCTAGACAAGCACCATGACATCAAAAGGAAAGAAATTTCCCCATCATTTCACTCTCACATCAAAGTAAGGTAATGCAGCCTCCAAATAAGTCTCATTCACAATCAAGAATTGACAAGACCAATCCTCCCTTCTTGTGCCCAGTTTCCTTAATTTCCTATACTATTAAGCAATGCTGCATGCTCCTAGTGATCAGAGATCAAAAGCAGCTCTGGAACTACTTATTTTAGTGTAACTCTTAGGATAAGAGAACAGGGAAAATCATGTGGGTTTTTTGGTTTGTTTTCACAAATGAGCAATGACATCCTACCTTTAGTTTCAACAGATATTCCCTAATAAAATAAATCAAACCAGGAAACAAGCAACAGCATTCAATGCATATTATCAAAAGTTATAAGAAATTAAAAATTTTCAATGCAAAAATTTTTGATCCTTTTAGGTAATGAGTGTTGACCACTTCCTTGCATAGTACTTTTTAAAGATGTCCTACAACAAACTCAAAATCTCAAGTTTTGAAATGCCAGCTCTGTAATTCAAAATTCTGATACACAATATATATATCAATTTCCAATCAGCATCAAAATAAGAAACTTACAGGAAACATAAGGAAAATGTAACTAATTAATTTTATTAAGTCAATTTGATTGTGTAACAACCTATTTTAGCTGCTGTAATGAAGCAATGAGAAATAAACTTTCTTTGTTAATGTAAAGTAATTTTTAAGGAAAAACATATACAAAGATTAAAATACACAAGGTTATTGAAAACGCTTGGTTTTAAATTACACTATTAGATTAGACTAGAGCTTTCTCACTGTTATGGCAAAAATAGTATTACTCATTACTCATACTTCCAATCACAGATATAGGTGTTCTTGTGTCAAATCTTGTTCATAAATATTGAAAGCATAATGTAAAGTATTGCTTTACAAGCTCATTTTTATATGCCAGGAATAGGACAAGTTGCTGGTTCATTTATTGATAATAACAGACTTACATAATTATGCATAATACTAAAACACTCATTATCATTCTACCAAGCCTGTAGCAATATGTAATGGTTAGGATTGCCTTTCAGCAATTAAATTTTTCTAGTCATCTTCCTTTTAAATAAACAAGTTACGAAACAAATTGCAGCAGCCAATAACTATTTTAGAACACACAGATGTAAATCTATCTTCAAAGATCACTGAAGACATCTGAGATCTCACCTGTAACACTCCTCATTTCCTTGGGCAAAGTTGGCTATATTAATTAATGATGCTTGCACTACAGCTGGCATACCCACAAGGTCGCATAAACTAAAACCTAAGAAGACTCTGGAGAGGAGGGGAACAAAACTTACATGAACAGTCATACTTCCTCACTGGACTGTAAAGCTGAAGTGACCTTTTTCATTTGGAAGTCACTGCAGTCTCAGACACCATATGCAAAACACATGTCAAAAATTCACATTTCTGTTTTCAGGTCTTGTTTAGCCTACCACAGTTAACTATTTGGAAACCATTTTCTCTACCATTCATACATGAAAGACTATCAGCCCTTCAAGGTTTTGCAGAGGTGATTCCAAGCAGCTCATCCTCAAAACTCCTCAGGTAACAAGCAACGGCCCTCAGTCATCCAGTGATAGGATTTCACATTCACCAAAATGTTTATAATGGAGAATGAACTCAGCCTGGTCTTCAGCTGTCAGATAGAATTTTTAAAGATTGTCAATCTTTAAATCTAATATATCTAATTTCTCAATCAGTTCTGAGGAATACAGCAAAATACAGTCACTGATAAGAAGAGTTTCAAAGTTAATGTAAAGTTATGCAAGTAAGTCTACATTGACCATTACATAAAATTAAATATCAAGGATTTTCCTATGCTAATGCAGTATTTAAGTCAGGAGCAGTAGAATCACCAATTTTAAGAAGAGGAATTACATTCTCAGTAATATTCTTGTACCTGAGATAAAAAAAAATATGTGCTGCATGCAGACTCCCGCAGCTCAATACCCATAGTATTACACTGTAGCATTTCCATGTAAATAGACAAGGTGAATGGTTTCTCCAGAGAAGATGCTCTGTGCACTATCATGTAAAAATTAAGGCAAGATCCCAAGAAACACATAAAACAATTCCATCTGTCTCAAGCAGGGATATACTAAGAATAAAACTAGTAACTGCTGTACTTTAAAACACACTGTCTTACTGACTGCAACACAGTAACAGGTATACCAAGAAGATAACCTTCTCTAAACTCATTTGTTTCTTTTAAATTACATGTTCTCAGACACATCTGTGAAAACTGGAAGGTTAATTATGATAGTACATTGCATAATTCCACAGCTAAATGATGAAGCAGTTCTACATAAATGCCATACGTTTGTCTTCAAAAAAACTAAAAAGATTAATTAGGAGGCCAAGCCCAAGAATTTGAAAAGTAATAGTCTGAACAGTTAGATCTGTTACACTGTTTACTGTGTGAAATGATGTTTTAATTAGTAGGTAAAACACTACTCACAGCAGAAAATAATACAAAATTCTAAATTGTGTGTGTCAGTCTTCTTTTTTACTGACATTGCTTGTAAAAAGACACTATGCATAAACCAGTCCCAACAAAAGCCATTTAAACTTAGTACATGCTTTTGATGAAGGAACTCCCTGTTAAGCATTTCAGTCCTGTTCTTCTTAACTACATTATCCTCACCTATTTTAAAATAGGTTACCCAATCTCATCAGTAAAGAAAAAGCTCCAATAAACAAACTCTATCATTAAGAAACAGAGTAAGGAACCAGTTTTGAAAATTCAACTGAACAGCATAAGAGCCCCACTAGCCACTTCTTCATATCTGAATATGCTCAAGTCCAGCCTTCCATGTTTAGCCCAGTCCACTAAAAAGCATCATCTCTTATAGCCTCCGCTCTCCTGAGGTAAGTAAAGGGTTATTCTGGCCTGATCCCTGATGGTAAAGAGAGCTTTTCCATCAAATTCTTGACCATATCCCAAACATTAATTACTTTACTCACCACATACTCAAACACAAGTGTCAAGGTCTCCTTGGTGTGAATGATGTCATGAAGCAGCACAATGTTAGCATGTTTCAGTCCTTTCAAAAGAGAAGCTGAAAAGCAAAACATACACATTATCTTAAAAAAGACCAAAATATTTTACATTGATTGGCTTTTTTTATTGATGTGGACAATTTTTTTGATACCTGAGTTTCATAAAGTGACAATCAACAGCTGTACTTCAGTATTTTCTGTGTCCATGAGTTCTACACATTCAGTGTGTTTTAAGATGATGCCTCAGTACTATTTTATCTGCCCTGCTGGTCAAACTGAACCTCATTTTAAGACAAAAATGATGTGCAGCTAGAGATGCTTTCCTTTCTTCTAAGTGAATCAATCACTCACATCTCATCAACCATATACCGAGTTCACTTCTACACTCAAAGATAATTTTTTTGTCTCAGGTAAGTGTGTCATTTCAAAACATCGTATTTCCTATCTAACACAACAGAGCTGCTTCCTAAACAAAGTGCAACATGTATCATAAGAATAGTGTTTTAAGCAATAACTCTTTCTCTCAAACATAACACAGGTTTGATGGAATAATTTGTATTAGTTCATGAGAATAAAACAGTATTTTCTCACCTTTTTTTTGTTTTGTTTTGGGTTTTTTTGTTGTTGTTGTTGTTGTTTTAATGGCACTAACTCATGTTTTCAGGGTACTGACAAATAAAGACTCATCAAACCTTCAAGTGATCTTTTAACTAAATTTTATCTATAGCATAATACATATTTAATATTCATACCATATTCATACCAAAAATGCAAGCAAGCTCCATGACCAGGAATGAGGAAACCCTTTAACCTGACTGAAGAGGTGAGAAGAAATTCTTTCTAATGTTTTCTAATTTTTTATGTTTTTTTTTCTAATTTTTAATGTTTTCTAATGTTTTCTAATTCTTTCTAATGTTCCACAGGACATGGCGTATTTTAGCAATATATGCTGATGAGTCATATGTCATTCTGTCACTGGTGCCTTGTCATCTCATGCATAGATCTGAGCAGGATGATCAATCACCACAGCAAAGTAAATAACAGACAGAAAGACATACAAATGAATGGCACATTTCTGTACTGAATAACACGGAACTTCCTTCTGTCACCTTTCTTCTTTTGTCAAAGAAGATAATGAAACAACAAATGCACCTCACTACACTCCTGGGAAGTTAGAAGAGAGCTAGAGAGCTTCCACAGCACTATTACCTCTGCCTGGTGGAGCACCCTCCAGCAAAGGGTAACTCCAGAAGCTATCTTGCTTTGAATTAGGGTAAAGTACCTATCATCTCTCATACTGATCTTTAAGAGATTGATCTGACAAGCTGATCACTCTAGGAAGCAACACAATAGCAACATGGCATCTGGCTGAATCAGTGCTCTTCTACAAGCATCCTCAGCAGCAAAACTGCGGAGTTCACACTAGGCAGAAAGTAGGTATCAAAGGGAAAAATACCACACAACAGCTTCAAAGTCAGATCACAGATATCTTGATGACAGGATTGCAAAAATGCAAGCAAGCTCCACAACTAGGAACGAGGAAACCCTTCAACCTGACTGAAGAGGTGAGAAGAAATTATTTCAAAAGAGCTAGCTTTGGCCTGCAGTCCACAAGTCATGCTTTTCAAAGTCAGCACAGAAGAATCTTTCCTATTTTCTAAGAGGAAAAGCCATTCATAGTTTTCATAGGATACTCATCATAGAATCTAGAGAATCTCTTGGAGTAAAAGCTCAGACAATTTGTTTACGTTTTGTTTGTTTGTTTGTTTTTTAAAGGGTGACAATGAAAAACTGCTACTGAAAAAGATACGGATACAAACAACACATAATCAGAACAACTGTACCAAAAGATAAGTTCTATGAGAAACAGGAACTTCTAACCTGGAGGAACCCTGAGAAGATTCCACCTGCAGTAAAGGAGTTTTTACCAGCTCTTCCCTCAGAGACACTGGGAACATACAAACTGCCTCCTAGCAGAGCCTGTGTAGAACTGCAACAGGATTTATGACCTCTGTCATCTTTTGCTAATCAGACCATCACCTGAGGTTTTTAATTCATCTAGTTGGCCATGACTTTGTTGCTAAAACCTGTATATGGGTCATTAAAGCTTAAACAATACATTGAAAGCAGCATACCCTGATGCCATTGCAAATACTGTCTTTCCTCTTCAGTCCCTTCCCCCACTTTTATTTATCTTCTCCAATATCCAATTCTCCCCTTCTACAGCCTCAATAATCAGTATCTGCCATACATTACGAGAACTACAAACATCACCTGCACAGTAAGATTTCTGTCTTCTTCATTAGTCCTAGTGAAATACAGTAAATAATATAGCACAGAAAGCAAAATAATTTTAATTGCACTAATTTTACACTGTGGAAACCAGCAATTCCACTATCTATTTATATTGTGAGAAACCAAGCATAGCTGGTAAGAGAATTACCCCCTGTGCTCTTCTGTCAGGTCTCTGACCAGTAAGATTGCCTTTGTGAAAACACTGCTTTGTTGTTTAAAAAAAGGGTGAAACAGGAAATAAATAAAAAATAAGAAAAAAAAATCTTAAATAGGAAAGCTGTTTTTTCCACCATTGAGTACTTTAAAAACAAAATGAAATATGAACTGATGATGCTCAGTGTTGTTTTTTTTTCAGGAGCATCCCCTTTCAGAACAAATGACCAATGTACCTCCTCTTTTGGGGACCTTCTTGCTCAAAGGTGATAGATTCTCTGGACTCCTTTTCATTGTGTTGGATATGAATTTCTGGGTTTTGTCTTTGAATTAGTGGAGTTCATTCAAAATTCTATCAGCATCAGCCTGAGACCATCCTGACTTCACCTTTGAAGTTGCCAATGCAGCTGCTGTTGAAGTTCAGCAAGAAGTCAGGTGCTGCTGTGCCTGGTGTTACTTCTAGAACAAAATAATTCTCTCAGTAAATGCCATCTTCCATCAGGTGATTATCACCCACAGATTTCACACAGACTTTTTTCTTTTAAGATAAAAAGACTAAAACATGGCTGAAAAAGCATTACAACAACTCAAAGTGGGAACAACATACTAGTACTCACTGTGTCCTAGCATGTATTTTTAAAACCAGAATTATATAATACTGCTTCAAAACTGCTGGCATTCTTTTTTTATCCTTGGTATTCAATCTAAGATAAACAGATGGTGGCATTTTTAATTCATTTCCCTAAAGAGTTTTGATGAAGCACAGCAGCAAATGATGCTAGAATGGTTTTTTAGAACACTTTGGACAAAATACTGTATGCATTTGAATGGTCAAGTATTTGTTCTTTCACATGTGTTTGCACATTCCATTACAGCAAATTCTAGCAGTGAAAAAGAGGGCAGAGGAATTGGTGCTATACTTCAGTAATTAATGACATCCAAAACGACTGTTTCTCTGACTTGTACAGAAGTTCATAACTTCAGCCACTAAAAGTACCAACACTCAGCACTTCTCCATCAAGGGCTAATAAGTATATTTGCATACCTAAAGAAAACACATTGTATTTGCTTGAATAACCACCACAGATTTCTCCTCCAGCAAGGGGATGCCCTCATGTTTTATGCAATCCTGCCAAGCTGCCTTATTGCTTGTGCTGGTCAATGAGCTTTTTGCTGTTCCCAGATGAGCTGGGTTCTAAAGTACTTTCTCTCCAAGAGCAAGCCAAGCCAGATGGACTGCAGCCAACTTTTACACAAAATCTGAGCAGCATCAGTAAATTGGTGCTTTGCTCACTGCAGGCTTTATAGCATCAGTTCAAGCCTGACACTCCATGAACAAAGCCTTGTTACTTTTAGATCAGCCCTGAATTTACCTCAAGAAGGCTTGGAGAGTTCTGAAAAATGCTATTCCAACATATCCATAAGTAACTTTTCACACCTGTATGTCAAAATCAACAAAGAGATGGGAGAGACTCTTTATCAGGGACTGTAGAGACAGCATGAGAGGTAATGGTTTTAAACTGAAAGAGTGGAGATTTAGATTAGATATTAGGAAGAAATTCTTTCCTGTGAGGGCGGTGAGACACTAGCCCAGGTTGCCCAGAGAAAATGTGCATGCCACAACCCTGGAGGTGTTCAAGACCAGGCTGGATGAGGTTTTGAGCAACCTGGTCTATTGGGTGCTCATGGCAGTAGGGCTGGAACTCAAAGGTCCCTTCCAACCCAAACCATTCTGTGATTCTATGAAAAGCAACTACTTCTATCAGCTCCCAGGCAATATGCAAGAAGAACATTTCTTTACTAACAGCACTTCCAACATGGCAAGTAAATTAAGCTTGAACATTAATTATGGTCCCTGGATCATCCTAGCACAATTAATTTTGACCTTGCAATTCCTGATTATCTCTTGTTCTCACCTTGTGAGAAAAATCACTGTGGCCCTAGACAAAAGAATCACCCACGATTTCCAAATTGTCTTGACATTGCAGTGACCTGAACACTTTTCTCAGCAGCACCAAAAGGACTCTACCTTATAGTGCTCATATTTACCCTAATGTACAACTGCTGCTGATACTCTCTTGGATTTCCTACTATATGCAGAGGGTATTCCCATCATTCTTCTAAAAAATACAGCTATGTAAGTGCCTGCTTTGCCCAGTATACAGTAGTGGAGGTGTCCTCCGGGGCTACCATGCACCAGTGCTCACCATTTCCTATGATACTTTCTCACTGTCACTCTAAAAGGACATCTCTCCTTGGGAGAGTTTTACTCTTGAAGGCAGTACATCATGGCAGTTTGCACCCATGTTAATGTAACTGTGCACCTTTGCTGCTCTGTTTAATCTCTGAGACCCCAAAGCACACATATTCTTGTCAATAACACAAATTTATGAAAGCAAGTAATTTGCTCTGCTTCAGAGCCAAAAAACAGATCTGTAAAATTCTGCGGCTTGTCACACTCCACAGACACATCGGTGCTGTCTGACAGCATACCAACTTCCTCTCATAAACAATCAGGTTCAGTCTCTGAGCTCTCCTGGAAAGGCATCATTAGTGAGAATACATGCATAGGGTTTTTCCCCTCATCACATACTCTGAACAAATATACTCAAATGTGTCTTACTGTTTGCACAAACTGAAGAAATTCTGCTTCCCTTCCCAGCAACTTGTTTCCATCTACACATCTTTTATAGTAATTTTAAAAATTTGGCCTCAGAGCACAATATCCCTTATGCTTTTCATCCACTTCCCACACAGCAGGACTGTCTGTGTGTAAAACATTACTTACAATTCTAACACAGAGACAGGAGTTCAGCCCTCTTGGTTCTTCAGTAATAAACGTGCAGAAATTTCCTCCTCAGAAATGTGGTCCTCAAATCTACACTTTGCTATTTTCCAGTTCACCCACTGGAAATAATGTGGTTTAGCCTCAGACGGCAACAAAAGAACCACGTGGCAGCCCGGTCACTCCAACCCCTCACAGCTGCGAGGAGTGCGTTGGAAGAAAAAGGCAACACTCGTGGGTTGGGACAAAACCAGTTTAACAGAACAGGTAGAACAGGGAAAAAACAGTAACAGTAACACGGATGGAGACGGATACAAACACGATTACAATACCGACTGCTCGCAGACCATGACCCGGACCGTCCGCAACCCTGCACCACAACCACTGTGGGTCCCCCCTCCCCTTCCCGGCCAGCTCCCTGGGCACGGCTCACATAAGGTGGAATACCTGGGCCCCTGCTAGAGCCAGGGGAGAATTAACCCTGTCCCTCCCAGAAGCCAGGACAAATGTACTTTGAACAAATAGCTTTGCTTTCCTACAACAATCCTAATATGACAAAATTCAATTCAGTGAAAACTATAGGTAAGACCACAGTGACCACAGACTTCCCTTCTCACCAGAGAATATAGTCTGCAGAGGTATCATTATTTTTAATCCCAAGTAATTGATTTTGAAGCTGAATACCTAGAAAAGTACAGAATTGGTCAGCTTCCACTCTGATCATTGTGTACACAATGCAATAAAGACATATAGGTCACTGTTCAGCTTTGAAAAAATTCTAGGAGGATGTTTCTTAACAAATTTGAGCTTAACAAATCCATGAGCTACAGCAAGGACAAAAAAAAGCATCAAATCATTCCAATGTAGGCTTAGCTGATTTATAGTCTTTACAGTCAATTCCAAACTCTTAACAGTCTCTTCTAGTTTTAACAAACAGCCATTATTCTAGTTTTCATTAAGTAAAGAGAAAAAGAAAAAAAAAAGACAGTCTGGCACTAAGGAAGTGCATATGCCTCATAAGCTTGCAACAAAGAGTTTGCTATCCATTCAACTGTACACTGCTTTGCTGGAGGGACAACATGGATCACATTAGCTGCGTCTATCTCCTCAGGCTGAAATTCAGGCTGACATGAGTGGGGTGAACTTCTAACCAATACTTTTTTATTATTATTTGCGAAATTTCTCCTTGTTGCTCCTACTTGAAAGTGTCATATGTTACTGAAGAAGAAATACAGAAAAAAGAGAGTATGTGACAACACATAGGCATCTTCAAAGGTTTCTTTTCACCATGGCTATAGTCCCCTAAGCAAAAGGCAAGCCACAAACCTCTTGAAACATCATTGCCTATTGAACTGGAACAAAGCATTAGAGCAAATATGCTCCAAAAAGCACTACAATGTATTATTCTAACAGATACACAGAAGATAGCCACCATATGAAATGAGTGCCTCTTTCATTGTGCTTTATAGAAATGTATGTATTGTGTATGTTTCCAAAGCTCTTCAGACACAAGTACAAATGGAGGTTAAAAATAACGAACATCATCCTATTAAGGGCAGACTCTCATGGAAAAAGACCCCAATATGCTACTCCTATCCTGTTGCAGCCAGTCATATCTCACCTTCAACGTCCATTTCAGAATTCAAGAGGAGGAAAACTGTGTAAATAAAAAATCTGTCAGTGTACTGAAAGTACTGTATCTGTCAGTACTGAAAGCAACTCAACTATGCAGATAGCATCTAAAAGCAGGAGTCTATTAGTTTCTTATGCATAACTTACACTAAAAAGCAACTCAAAATAATGAACTACTAGATGTTTAAGAATAATTAGAATATGAATAATATCTAGAACATTTAGAAAACATTTTTAAGGACAGGATTTTTAATCCTGGATAGATCTCTGATGCCTGTTGTAAGATTTGTATTTAATTTTTCTCTCCCATTCAAAAATATGCTATGCACGCAAACTACAAAATGACAAGATTCCCTCAAGTAAACTTGTAAACTAATTTCCAACATGAAAAAAAAAAGTCAATGAAGGGATGAAGCAAGCTGGCAGACACTACAACACCAAAACCCAGTGATAATTCAAATGAAGGTTGAAATTTTTTCAGACTCAATCAGGTGAAAAAGATTGTATCAGAAACTTCTAGCAATGAGGTACCACCAATAGCAAACCACTTTGATGTCAAAACTGCTGATCGTCCATTTTGCAATCACATCATCTGAAAATATGATGGTGAGGAGACCAGCTGCAGCGAAGGTAAGAGGCACTGCGGGAAGAAATCCAGGCAAAAAAAAACTCAAAAGAGCCGGCAGAGAGCTCTTTCCGTAGACTTTTGAAGCCAGTAAAGGCGACTGCTCAGTGATAAACCCCGGCAGCTTGTGGGCGGACTGCGGAGGCGGCGGAACCACACCCGCTTTCGGTTAAAAGCAGCCTCTCGGGAGTTCCTGTGTACTTGGGAGAGTGCAGGAGCGGTAAGGGGCACTGGCGGAGGACACCAAGGCGCTATCGGATCGACAGGTGAGTTCTGGTGTCATTAACCGCCTGGACAGGAACTTTGCCATGGTGTCAACCCGGAGGAAGTTCATGAGTGCACTNTGAAAGCAGGTTTGTGGTCAGGGCAGGAGACCCCCTCCCACCTTACCTATTTCATCCTATAAAGTACCTCTTAGTAACATATAGGAATCTCTGATTAAGGAAGACCACTCTGGAGAAGTAGGTAAGGAGCACCCTGTCACACGGGTGCTTCCTCAGTCAAAAAAGAATACCCTTTGGATCAATAGCACACCCACTAAAAAAAACCCCGAAGGGTTATAGTTTTTGGGGACTCCCTTCTGAGGGGGACAGAGGGCCTGATATGCTGGGCTGGTCTTCCTCAGAGAGAGGTCTGCTGTCTTCCTGGAGCCCAGGTGAAGGACATTGCCAGGAAACTTCCTGGGTTAGTAAAGCCCTCAGATTATTATCCACTGTTGCTATTCCATGTGGGCACAGAAGAGACAGCTACTCAAAGTGCAAAGATGATAAAGAGAGAGTTCAGGGAGTTGAGAAGCTTGATAAAGGACTCTGGGGTGCAGATCATCTTTACATCGCTCTCTCCAGTGGCAGATGATGATGCAGGGGGGAGTAGAAGGATAAAATCAGTTAACACGTGTCGTGGTTTAGCCTCAGACAGCAACAGAGAACCACGTGGCAGCCCAGTTGGCTAACACCTTATGGTGGCATTAGAGCAGTTGGAAGAAAAAAGCAGCACTCGTTGGGGCAAGAACTGTTTAACGGGACAACAAAGTAGAACAGGGGAAAACAGTAACAGGAACATGGATGGAGATGGATACAAACGCCATTATGATACTGACCGCTGCATGTCCAACCACAGCCCCACACCAGTCGCAGACCCGGCCAGCTCCCAGCTACCCCCTGGGCATGGCGCACGTGGGGTGGAATACCTGGGCCCCTGCTAGAGCCAGGGCACAATTAACCCTGTCCCTCCCAGAAAACCAGGACAACATGGCTCCAGAGCTGGTGTCACCACCATAACTTTGGATTCTTTGAGAGTGGGAGGGCCTATACAGCACTGGACCTGTTCACAGGAAGTGGATGATGCCCCTCTCAAAAGGGGAAGATGATTCTAGCACAAAAGATTGCAGGGATGATTGACAGGTCTTTAAACTAAATGAGAAAGGGGAGAGGGGGGACAATGCCAGGCCTATCTCAGAGTATCCGGAGGTAAAGGGAATACGTAAAACACAAACACAACACCGCACACAACACCACAAAGGAAAGGGAGCCATTCCAGCTAAGAAGTCAGCCCCATTGGGCGCCCAGCTAAAGTGCCTTTACACAAATGCACACAGCATGAGGAACAAGCAAGAGGAGTTAGACACACACTCCTCCAGAGCTACAATTTAATTGGCATTACTGAGATGTGGTGAGATGGCTCTTATGACTGGAGTGTTGAAATAGAGGGCTACAGACTCTTCAGGAAGGACAGGCAGGGCA
>VZRU01000138.1:0-21528 GCA_013398155.1 Pedionomus torquatus
CTCGGGCCGCCGGGGCCGTCCCCGCTCCCGCCGCCCTCCGCCTCTCGCCCGGGCCGTGCCCCGCCGGGGAGTGGGGCTTCTCCAACAGGAGGTGACAGAGCCCGGTGTGTTCTGCACCGAGGGCTTAACAAATTGCCACCTAATGGCTGATTTTCGGTAGCTGTGGGGTCTGATGTGGAGATTCTGTGGAAGGACGTTTCGCTATATCGTCTGTGCGCTTAATTTTCCTGTACGTCGTGTGTGAAAGCATGTAGGTTGCTCTTCCAGCACTTCGTTTTGCTGTCAACCCGGAATTATTTATTTGGAATTGGCTTCTCTTGAATTGGAATTGCTTCTCTTAAAACTGACTGTGTGAGAGTTGAAGCCAGGGGCTCTTGAAGATTCTCAGTTTAAGCTTACGATTTAAAATGTCAAAGCAAACGTACCGCATTCACTATTTCCTCCTCTGCTTCAGCTCTTCCCTGCCTTCTGCCACCCATCTGCACACCCCAGCTGACTTTATGTACAAACAAATGCAAACCCCCAAATTTTTCTCAAATGCTGTTACTAAAGTGATTGGAACTCGATTTGTGGCCATTGGCTGAAGTTGCTTGTCTAAGAAATTAAGTGAATTGCTCGTTTCAGTATAGCCAGCAATGGGACTGTGCCCTAACCGTGGAACTTACTGAAACTTCTGCAAAACGCTGTTCATCCTTAATACTGTCTGGGTACACATAGCAGACACAAAGTGCAGCTTTTTTCAATTGTAATACTACATGTTCTCCATGTTGTGATGACAGTTCTTTTATTACACACACAGTAATTTTTATTGTATCTTTGCTGCCTGAAATGAGAGACTCTCACCCATTTCAAAATAACCTGCGTCATTTTTGTCTTCAAGACAACCTAGTACATCTGTTGGTTTCAAGGAAGGGATTTGACTGTCTCCCTAGCAGCCAGACTCTTCATATGTTCCTAAATGAAGTAAAATCTTGAGCTTGACTATAGGATGAGACAGTGTCTGTGCTATTTGTAGTTCTGTTGTGTTCTGCAAAATATTGAAAACAGGAAAGCAGTCATACAGATCACAACAGCTTGCAAGGTTTTAGTTTCTTCATTGGTAGGTAGGTAGTTCAAATTTAAGTAAGATCTGCACTTCGTAGCGATTTTGTTCATCTACCTTTTTTTTTTTTAATTATTTTTATTTTAAGGTATGGATTATAATAAAATACAGGACTATATCAGAGCTTGAGGCTGCACGATATTTATTATGTAGTACAAGAGGGTAAAACTTTTGCTATGTTGTGATGGGAGTGCATCGTAGGACCTAAATTGGATATTTAGAAGCAGAACATGTTATATTGGAGATCACATAATTCATTTATACCTGGAATGTGGAAAAGAAGCTCTTCATAGCATTCTACATTCTGTCTCAGCACTTTGAGAGAGATGTCCGAATGAATTCTAGGACTAAATTTGACTTTGCCTCAAGGTGATAAATTTCAGTTTATGATTTGAAAATGAACTGGATGTGGCTAGGCATTTAAGTAGTATTCCAGTGGGGTAAAGTGTTTATAGAGAAGAATTATGGGGAAAGTATTACATGGGCGAATTGGTAATGAGCAGAATATTAATTTATCATTCAAACTTCCCTTTCACAGCTTCCTTCTGTTTCTGCAGAAATTCAACAAAGTTGAATTAATTTTGCTCCTTTGACAGACTTTGTGCTATTAAGTTCTGCAAAATTTGAATATTTCTTGTCAGGTATCATTACCAGCAGCAAATGTGGCATGCTGTCTCGTGTATTCTCAAACCATATTTATGGTAAAAGGTGGGCCTTTAATGGTATAGTGTTACTAACGTTCTGGTTTTTAAAAAACTGTACTTGTATAATGAAGTATTTTTTCTGAAATATGAAGTTAATATGATTCAGAGAAAAGGGATGTAAAGTAATTCCTACATGTTCTGTATAGATGTAAGTAACGCGAAAGAAAAGAAATAAGTGTAGGATAAGATTAAATGACAGTCCTAACCATGCACGTTTGTCTGTAAAACTCTTCACTCATTTTTTTTTTTGTGCTTAAAAAAGAAAAGTTAGTTGTCCGTTGTATACTTTTCCGTGTCAGTATTTTGTGTCTTAGTGCAGTTGTTTAAGTGTTAACTGAGATAATAGCTGCTCAGGAGCCTCAAATACAAAGGTAATTATTAAACACATTGGGGAGAAAAAAATGTCAGATTCTTTGGGAGTTATGTCACCATACAGCACATATCTGTATTTTATTTGGGTTTTGTAGATTTTTTAACTGCTTTGGTTTGCGTGTCTCGGGTTTTTTTCACACATGTTTTCTTGAGAAGCTGTATTGAGAATGACCCCTTTGTGTCCCCTAAAGACTTAACCAATTGAAACTAAACCTGAAACAGGAGTAGTATGTAAAGGATAAATAAGACAAGTTTTGAGAGAATCGATATAAAGGTAAAAATAAAAGTTGAAGGAATACAAACCTGTCGTAAATTGGGATTGATTAATTTTATTTTTTTGCTCTTGTTAATAACATGGATGTCATGAATCAGAATAACACTGTAGAAGCTTTTATTATTTGTTATTCTTTGATTATGGGAAACATTCATGTTGGAAGCAGCAACACACTGTATTCTGCAGTAAACTGGAAATGTTAATATGACAACGAAAATCTTGATGGGGAGTGTAAAACGTCAATCCTAATTTTTCTTCATCTCTTTTTTATGAAGTTCTATGGTATGATAACTGAGACAGCTTGATATGCAACCACCAACGATCAAAGTAGAAAATTAGTACATGAGGAATGTGGGGTGGTCACAGGGGTGGTGTTCACAGGAGAAAAGCAAACTATGAGCTTGAGATTTAGATACACAACTCACAGACTATGAATAAAACTCTTCTAAGAGTAAAGGGTTTAGAACCACAGTGGTTTTAACAGCAACTGAAAGCACTGTAGGTATTTTTTTTTCTCCAGCTAGAGGAAGAGGAAGTTTGACTCGGTTTAAAGATAAATGGTTGCAAGTACTAGTCTGTGCTTCCCATTTGTACTTTATTGTCATCTTAATGCTTTGTGGCACATCTGCTGATAGTCATACCCTGCATCAAGATTCTTATAGCTTGATCTTGTTGATGGTCAGTCAGGCAGTGGATTTAGAGTGAAAATGTAGAATTGGCAATTTGTGGTATTTGGGGATTTTAGACTTAGATGTCAATCTTGATGGTTGTCAGCTTACACGTTATGACATGGAAGTGGCTCGCAGATTTACATTTAGTGTTCCAGTGTGAACATAAACATTCTTGGACCGCTAAAAGCAGTAGTTATACTTCTTAGTGGCTCAAAAGATTAAATGCGATTTGGTGCTCTGAATTTTCTTGTTCTGAAAAGGGTGCTAAATTGCAAATTGGAGCAAGAAGTATGAATGGAGTCTACGCTTTTGATGACTATTGCTTGCTTAGACTTCATAACAACTTGCAGTTTGACTAAAAGAGGCAGTTTTTGCCAAAGTTGCCTTCCCTCCATTAAAAGCTGCTGTCTCAAGTGTGGAGTCAGAAGAAGAAAGCACGTATCCGTAACTCAGCTTGCCTCAGTGCAAAGTCCAACAGCTTAATTGGAACTGTGGGTAAGAGTAGATTTAAGTCTCTGGGCTTTGTGCTTACATAGCTAATGTAACCTGCCAACGTGATTGTGGTGGTGGGTCCTGGCACAAGAGCAGAATGAATTATTTGGGCAGTGATTTCTTAAATTTAGGAAATAGTTTAAAACTTACTAGTTCCTGATTTTTTTAGCTCTGAGTCATGTCTTCAAATGGTTCTCACTACCCTGTGTATATTCTTTGAAATAAAGTTAGCTTTTTTCTTTTTCTTGGTCTGTAATACACTAAATACACTGAAACCAATTCATGTAGATAATGCCATCTTTTCTTTTATTGCTAATTCTAACAAATCTTGTCTGTATTTGTTCTACTGATAGCTGAGGGTTTTTTTGAGGGGGCGGGTGAAGAGTTTGTGAGTGTGTGTAGCTTTAATTGGTGATTCACCAATTGATCTTAATTTACTGGAAAATTATCACATATCATGTATGTACATCATGTTTTCTTATAAAGATCTAGGCATCTTAAAAACACACACTTGAAGCTGAGCTGTGTGAGAATAGTGTTGGGGTTCGAGCATTGTGCTATTAAAAACATTGCTTTCCAGCATAGATGGGGTATTTGAGGGTTTCAGAGTTCACTCAATGGGTTTTTCTGAGACTACCTGGCACTGTTGGTGTCTGGCTAACATTTACAAGTTTCATGACTTGCAAACTCTTAGAAAACTTCTGCTGCACTAAGTCTGTTTTTATTTTGTTCTTGCTCGTGTGTGAGTCTAAAAGAGACCAACACTTAGACGACAGCGAAGTTAAAACTGCTAAATTTGAATTTAAGCTTTTGGGGATTTTATTAGCCCTCAAGGAGCTTTGGTTTTGACAGTAGTTTTTCCCACCTGCTTCTTTCATGACATTAACAATTAGAACAACTTTTGGGTTTTTTTTAAACATGCAATGACAATACCAAAGAAGCTGCACTGACACATATGATCCTGTTCACAGTATCAGAATATAGGACAATTATAGAGAGGGCTTTTTTAATTTGTCTGCTCTAACAGCAGTTTTTGTCTTGAGAAGGAGGAGACCTCAAGAGTTTGGTTTCATTCTGAGTAAACAGGTAATCTCAAATTTCGTTTTATTGTAACGCTAAGGAAACAGTTGTATTATTAATAGTCAGGTCATCAAACCACTTAAAGCTTAATATATCGCAATGAGAAATTAACTCAAAACATTATCAAAATAATGTTATCAAACAAGGTTAACATTTGGTTTCTTGTACAAATATTACTTAATTAATTCTCGGGTGGTTATTTTTGTGTAGGCAAAATTTCATTGACTGTTTTAAGTTTCATGAACAGGCATTTTATTCAGACTGTTGTTGTGGTGTTTAGTTCATACTGTTTATTTAGGTGCTTACGTGCTAGGCATTGGATTCTAATGTAGAGATTTGTATTTTGAGTTGCTTTGATGTGTTCCGAAATAGCAGTCACACAAGCAGTTTTAGAAAACCACAGTGTACGCCTGCAGTGTTGGTGATGCTTCTCAAAAGATGTCTTTGAGGCTCTAGTTTTTTGTTGGGTAAGGATCATGTATTTACCACATAGCTTATATTGGAAAAACAGCAAGTTTAAGTTTTATTGTAGAATCAGAAGAGCAAATTTCCATGCAGGAGGCCGCCTATAAAGATCAAAATTGGAGACTCCTAACAAAAGCATCTTAGTGGATCTCGGCAAATAGAAGTGATGTCTTGAAGAAGAGTTCCAGCTCTTGGGGTGTATGTGGAGTGATGACAGGAGTTTCCTAATACATGTGTGATTGGTAATGCAAAAGAAATGTGATAGCAAAGGGACTGAAATGAGGGAGACTGAAGCGTCTTCCATTGATGGTGTCAACTCCTGTTGGTTCAGGTGCATGTTAAACTGGCCTTAGCTGAAGACTGACTAGGTGAGACCTTTCCCAGCCTGAGTGCGAAGTAGCAAACATGATCAGATAGAAACTGTGCTGCTTGTAGATTGTTGCTAGGCATTTTAAACTATCCTGACTTACGCAGAAGAAACTTTGCGTAAAAAAAGAAACTTTGCGATAAAACTTGACACAAATACTGATAAAATAGACTAGAAACTTCCTGAGCCTGTAGGCTGTGGATGAAAGTGTGTTATTGACCTTGTTTCTAAGTTGCTTGTTCTCTGTCTCTCAATGCTGGGTAGAGGAGACGGAGAGACACACTGCAGTGTATCAGCAGTGACTTAAGAGTATTTATAAGAAGTTGTTTCCTCTTAGGAAAAAGTCCAATACTCTGCATGTAAAATGGCATGTTTTTAAATTAGCAGGCTGTAGTTCATATTGTGAAGTAATTTTTTTGTTTGTTTATTTTAGTTGGTTTGGATGCTGCTGGCAAAACAACTATTCTTTATAAACTGAAACTAGGAGAAATTGTCACCACAATTCCCACTATTGGTAAGATAACCAAATCTCATGTCTTCATTCTTCTTACTCTAAATTTGTGTTGTAGAGATGAGCTTCTGAGAAGTGTAGGAATTTGTTGTCTTTGCTGTTAATATAAGAATCAAGGAAAACATGGGCTTTCTGGTACTGCCATAACATAACCATGTCAGACCAAAGATACATCTAGATTACAGTCCTGTGTCTGATGGTGGCTGGTAGCGGATGCTCAGGAGTATAGGCACTAATGAAGCAGCAGGACTTCCCCCAAACACCAAGAACCCCTAGCAGTTTGTGGCCAAACGATGTGCTGAACCAAAGGTGGTGTACTTGGATTTCATTGATTAATTTGGGGGCACGGTGTCCCTGTTCAGTCAATTTTTGTCTTGATCTAGCAATTAATTCTGATAAGCCGTTTTATATATAATTGGGAGAAACATAGCTTAGGAAGGAACTATCTTTAATATGATTATAATTACAGTTTGACACTAGCATCAACTATTTCTAACTGTTTGACTCTCTTCTAGGTTTTAATGTGGAAACAGTAGAATATAAAAACATTTGTTTCACAGTTTGGGATGTTGGTGGTCAAGATAAAATTAGACCTCTTTGGAGGCATTATTTCCAAAACACACAGGTAAGAGTTCTGAGATGGCAATTGTTAAAGACCTGTTCTGCAAAGTTTCTTTTTATGTGGAAAGTTGTCTTCTGTCCCTTGCTTTCAAAAAGGCTCCTCACAACTTCCTGCATGTTCTGAGGGATACCAGAACCAGTGCCAGTTGAAGCTGGTTTGTTACCCTGTAGGCTTCAAGTTTAGTCACTAGTATAGCCTGGCAAGGATAAAGTCCTTCAGGATCTACCAGTGTTCCGTAATGTGCCAGAGCAGCTGGTTTGCTTGTTAGGAACTCTTCAACTTTGCTGGGTCCATGTTCTGATGTGTTTGAACTGGCATTAGCTTATGCATAGGAAATGTGCTTTGTCTAAGCACCCTTCTAACATTCTTATTCTTCTAATTGGCCTCAAAATATGCAGCTTTTACTCAGTGTACTAAATACACAGATATAGAGCGTTATCTAAAGACATCATAAAAGATGCTGTTACTGATTGATTAGAAAGTGTCCACTTCAAAAATGACATCAATTTGGTGACATAAATGTGATTCTTTCCTTTAGTTCACAAGTAGTAAGCCAAGTTGCTTATTAGTATCAGGAAACTTTGGGAGTGGGTTGTTTGCGTTGGTTTTTTTTTTTTTCTTGTGTTGAACATAGAATTGTTTCCAGTTCTTTTGTGCTGCTTTTATGTAGCACAATGAACATGATTGGTGCAGAAAAATGGAGAAGTCTGGATTGACAAAAAGGAGCTACCAAAGCCCTGTTGTACATAGAGTAATACTGGATTTCAGTTCCTTATTCAGTCCCGTTGCTAAATATTTTTAAAAGATGCTTCTGTTTTCTTAAAGAGAATGATAAAAGGTGAAGTCTTCAGACCAGAATTTTAAGACTAGATAGTGTGTTTGTAGGGAGGACACTTGAATAACAGAGACGCCATTAGAAAAACTGTTTGGTACAAACTTTCTTAAAACAAATTCAGGCCTTACTTTAGGAGTGTTGGGTTAGGTTTTTTTCAGTGAAACATGAGATGGTGACACACTTGTGATTCTTTTTTCTGCATTTAATTTGATACAGTGAGGGGAAAAGGGAGGGAGGAAAGTTAGCTTCTGAAATTTTGCTGGTGTCTGTCTTGTTTTGTTTTATTTTAAAATAATGAATCACACACTAATGTATAAATTGACACTTGTGGTGTTTACCTTTTTTATTTAGAAGGCCTAGCTTTATTTTGCAATTGAAACTTCTGTATGTGTTCAGACAGATTTCTTGCATTGCTTAAAAAGAAATTTCTGTCAAAGTTGCTTACCTAAGAGGGAACCATCACAGTATTCAATAAGAGGTTTTCTTGTTTTTTAAAGTAGTATTGTATGATCATGTTGGTTTTTCAAAACTGCTTAATTTCTTACAGGGCCTCATTTTTGTGGTAGACAGCAATGACAGAGAGAGAATCCAGGAAGCAGCAGAAGAGTTGCAGAAAATGGTAAATATCAATACCTTCTGAAATATTGTTATACTTTCGTCATGTTTTTGGATGTGTCACCTTCCCTAGGAGATCTTAAAATTGTAGGGAGTTTGTACAATTCATACTGTATGTAACTGGTAATTCTGGGTCACATTGTGCACTGAGCTGTAACAACAACTCTAGAGGGCTTTAGCTCAAAAACTGCTAATCTGTCAGAACCTTTCTTTCCTTCATAAAACCTTAATAGAAACTCAGCAGATAAATAAAGAATTTTGGAAAAACAAATTGGTGCTAAGAATTTCAGCAACAAGGTGCTGGTAAATTTAAACTCCCTACTGAAAGAATATTTTGTTGCTTGTAGGATGAGTTCTGCTGGGTACAGGTTGAGTGTCACTCGGTACTTGTGACTTTAGGAGCAAGGATGAGGAAAGTTTATGACCCATAAATCAGTATTTAGGTTTCTTTAGTGCTTGTTGAAGTAATTGTAGTACTTAACTGGGCTAATTTAGTAACATGACTGTTTTTTCTATTAGCTTCAGGAGGATGAGCTGCGAGATGCAGTGCTGCTTCTGTTTGCAAACAAACAAGATCTGCCAAATGCCATGGCAATCAGTGAAATGACAGATAAACTAGGTCTTCAGTCTCTGCGTAACAGAACTGTAAGTGCTAAACTTCCTGGCTGCTGAACTCTTGTTCTTCCTTTACTGTATATCATAAATGTAATCATCCTTTGAAGGAAAGGGAAGTTTTCACCTCTTTATGTAGAGAGAGGCACGCACCTGCTGTTAAACTCTGTAGTGCATAGTTCAAGATCCTCATTCAAAGTGATTGATTTAGAAGTGTAGTCCAACATGTGCGGTTGTGGCAGTGTTTCATCCCTCACATTCTCCTGGAAAAACATAAATATTCCAGGTTGTCACTGAAATACAGCTGTTGGGCATGTTTGACAAATTATGTGGTAGGCTTTTCTGTTTTCCCAATGCTAGTTATTTTGAAATAAAACACACTCTGTGTTCTCACCACGACAAGGGTGGGAGGAGATTGAGTAGCTCCTGAGTTGGGAGGTTCCACCTGCACAAGCCTTTGAGACATAGGGTGGCTTCACATAAAGAACATACCCCTCTGTAATACTTGCTTAATGTCTGTATGTTGACACGCTAAGATCATATCCCTAGAAGATGATTGAGAGGTCTGTGTCCATTTTCTGAAGAACAGTCTTTCAAAACCAAGAAGCTGGTTTTCAAGATACAAACCAAATGCAAGTTCTGTATTTGTCTTTAGATGCACTAAATGGTGTTCTAGCATTTGGTCAGCCAACACTGAGGTTTTGGATAATGTCTGAACCCATCTACTTTATATATACTTTTCAAAACTTATAAAAATACTGTCTGTTCGATACTGACTGGCACAAAACAGTGTTTAAAGAACTCTATTTGAGTGTGTATCTGAGTGTCACATACTGTGATAACTTCACTTGCATTTTGTCAACATTTAATTTTTGTGTTCTGTGTTAACAGTGGTATGTCCAGGCTACCTGTGCTACACAAGGAACCGGTCTGTACGAGGGACTTGACTGGCTGTCAAATGAACTCTCAAAACGCTAACTCAAACTGGATGACTCTTTCACCAGGGACATGTTTGATATAAGTGGTCTAGGCTTGTTACAACAAAATTAGTTTGCATCTTGGTTATTACCGTATCTGGAACTGATATTTGGGCAGGATATTACAGCGTTTCAACTTACTTTGTTGCCAATTATTGTTTACCAAGCTACATGTTGCAAAGGTAGCAATATGCTTGGGTAAAAATCTCCTTAACTTGGAAAAAGTGTATCTTCTGATTTTACTCCCCTTGTTAGCCTAAATGCCTGAATATAGTTATTGTGACATCTTTAAGATCTATTTTGAATATTCTTTTGAGCCCAAATAAATTAATGTTTTAATTTTTGTTTTCTCCCTGCTACTTTTAGTTTACTGATGCCCTGTTTCATTCCTCAGACAGTCTGCTGATTTAAAAATGTAGCATTCCGTATATATTTATTTTTCTCCCTTGCCAAAAAGAATTCCTAATAATGCTTGTTCCAGCCAAGGAAATGCTCTAAAACACTATACAAATCTACTGCACTGAGGAACATTTTATTGATCCTTGGGTTCTGTCAGCCCAACTTGCCTTTGTGTGAATTGGATTTGATGGGTAGAATAGTTCTGTGCTGGTTGCGAAGAGCTCATGTTGAGGTTGTTTTTAATATTCAGCAGATTGTCTTCCTTTATATTGTATCTTTTTTTATGTTGCATGTTGCTTTTTGGTATCAGCCTGACTATTTTTGCCCAGTGTATAATAGTTCTGCTGAAGTTTTACTGTTTGTTGGTGAACATATCTTCATAAAGAAATTTTGGAAAATTCATCAAACTCAATGGATTAGTTTCTTCATAACCCACTTGGAATTATTCCTAATAAAATTATAAAATGTATAGTTCTGTGTATTCTCTTCTTGATTCCGGAAATAGTTGAACTGCAAATTATCACTTAACTCTTTTTCCGTGTACTGAGCTTTCCTGCAGCTTGAATGTCAACAGCAGTCTCAGATTTTTCATTTGTTTGGAGTTATGTAGAGCAGGCCATGGAAGGTGGGCAACAAAGCTGTATACAGTACAGTAGAGTAGCTGTCAGCAAGACTTAAATAATTCTGTAAGCATCTTTTGAAGTTGTAAATCTAAAATTCCTTTTAAGATGTCCAGATATGAAAATACTAACAGTTACAAAAGTTGTAATAAAACAAATACAAATTGCCTGAAAAGCACGCATGTCTGTTTCCTAGTTTTATCTACAGTTAAAAACCAACATGGGTTCCAGCAGGAGAAATCACAAATGCTGTTGGTGGCTGGCTGGGATGCTGACTGAAACGCTACAGGGGCTGGGTCAGTATTATGTTTATGACGATTGTCACCCCTGAAAATCCATCTCTATACAACTGCTACTTTCTGCCTTCATATTTCTGCCATTTTAAGCCTCTATAGTTCAAAAGACTGAAATTAACATGGTTTTTGAGGCTGCTACTAATGTGTATTTTTAAATCTGTTTTCTGTTGCCTGTCTGCAACATCTGTCTGATGCACATATGGCTCAGTCTTCCAACTGAAATACTCGATTCTATTAATTGTATCTCCAATCCAAGGTGTGATTTCATTGCAGTTTCAGGCTAAGCTCCTCGCTTATTTTTAATCCCAGAGGGCTGGGAAAGTCAAGCTTGTTTAGAGCACCTTCTGAGGCAGCTTCTGCTATAGCTGAGATTTAGGTGTCTTGAAATTGCTGTTACTGTGAGCACAACTAACCAGAGAACAGCCCAGAGTTCTTGAATATGGTTGTTTACTGTCTTTGACATGCAGCAGAAGTCCAGGAGACAGTGTAAGGTCAATAGTGTTTTTCTTGCACCTTTAATAAATTGCTGATTATGTATTAACCGAAGTTGGTATCTCCATGCATTGAATTGGTAGCTGTTAATACGTGTATTTCTAGCAATGCGGTTCCTTGAATTAAACCTTAGAAGGAACACCTTGTTCAGAGGAGGTGGCTTGTCAGTAATACTAGTTTTATTGGTAGTCCTAGTAGGGTAAAATGAACAATGTTTGTGACAAATTAAATGCCATCTTTTCTTCCAAGGAAGAACTTGGAGGTAGACTTAAAAAAGCAGATACTTAAAAATTAATTTGGCCTATTGTCTTGAGGGGATCATGCTGTTTGGTAAACAGAGATGAAGATTTCATTGTTTTAATTCTTCAAAATGCTTTTAAGGTATTAAAAGCATATACTCAGGTTTAGGTGAGCTCTGTTTAGCTGCTGCACTTCTGAGTTACAGCACGTGTATAGGAATTTGTGTTTCAGAGTCACCATGTACCAGTAGGTTGTAATTCTGCTGCAAAATAAATAATTTCACAAAATCCAAGGAAGTAGTAAAGATCTTGAGCCTCGTTTCAGAGTGATGGAATCTGCATGAGGGGTTAAGGCTACAGCTCACACCGACGTGTATGAAGACAAAGTCAATAAAGTTCTTGGGTGTAATTGAGTAGTCACTGTTGTGTTAATCGGAACATAGGAACTGGAGCTTAAGTACTTCAATCTTTCTGTAAATAGGTAAGATCGCACTTGACCTCTGTTTCTAAAATGGTATTTGCCTCAATACTCTGTGAGGTTATAATCTTGGAAGCAAGGTCTCAGTTTTGTCATAGTAATATTGAGCTGTGGAAGGGACAAGACACTTGATAGGTTGTGGAATAATGTCATGTTTGACAAACCTTCTCTCAGGTTATATTTGTTCTCATCAGCTATTCTCAAAGTATTTTCAAGGTGTACTCTAAATGACATGTTCTTGATTTCTAAGCAGCATGTGCTTAGAAAGCTGCTTTGTCTTCAGATGACAAAGTTGCTTGTTGGGCGGATTCTTACTGGCTGTTGCTGCTGAGCTGGAATCTTGGTATCTTGCTTTTTCCTTTGGAATTAGTGCTACTTTCATAGCTAATGCTTGTCTGCTAATACAAGAACAAATAGTCCTGATAAGTGTAGTTTTTATTATGCTGCCTTATCTCTCCTAGTACCAGGATCGCATGCAGTATTGAAATCTGTAGCATATTCCATTAATATGGCTCTGTCAGTAAATTCGTTAGCTGTGGCAGTGACACTTTCTTAAACTGACCAAAATGTAATTTGTAAGCTAGTCTTACCTCAACACAGTACAAGACCTACTGTAAAGGCAGTGGCTTTTGTTTAAGACATTGTGAATTCATAACAATACTTTTTGAGCTTTTTTGCCTTCTTTAGTTACTTTCTGACTAAAGCAATTATAAGTGACCTACATTTGTTGTATATCAGTAACAACATAAAATACAGCCCTGTTTTCCAGAAGCAGATGGAATTCCCGTGAGAATCCAATTTTGTCATGTCTGTTAAGAGTTTACATCCACTAACTTTGTCATTTCCCTGTCAGAAGTCAGATAGCTGAACGGAGCTGTTGTCCCAGAAGTTAAAAACTTTGGAAAGGCAAAAGACTGCTAAAAATTTGTTCCTTGTTCTACTGTAATGATGGGAAATCCTGAGTTCCAGTAGCTGAAATTTTTCATTGTGTAGCATGAACTCCTCTACTCAAACAATGGGTAAGTTCTGCTGCGCCGGGGAGTCAGTATACAAGAGTGTTTATTTCAGTGTCTCAGCCAGTTTAACTGTAGAGAGCGAAACACTGAAGAATGAGCGTTTTTTCTTTTACTTGGCCATGCTGACACAATTTATTCTTTGTATTTTCAGCACATGCACGACTGGGTTTTCTTTTTTTTATTTTTCTTTTTTTTCAGCACTAGCAGAATAGTTTTGCGTGAATATTCAGATCTGTGTACAGAGCAGTGCAAAAGTCTTGGGTTTTCTTGTATGTAACTGACCTGATTGCTCAATCCTACAACATAAATAGTAATAGATATTAGTTGGATTGAGTTGTGGGGGGAAGAGGTTGTTGATCTTATTTTTTTGTTTCTTGGAGTTTCTTTAGTGGCTTTGTGAACAATATAATCTAGACCTTGTTCTGCAACTGTTATGTAGATAATCTCTGGACTTTGGTTGAACCGTTCGCAGGCAGAACAAAAATCAGTTCTGAACACATCGGGAATTTCTACTTGCTAGGTTTGTTCCCACCGTTACCGACATGCACCAGTGAAACAAGGTATTGGAGGCAACAGGACGCTAGGAGGGCACTTAGGGCAGTGGCCTGGCTTCTGTAAAAAGTGGGTTAGGGTTTTGCCAGTAACGAGAGCTCAGAGCCCAGTTTGCAGTCCTTCGCTTATCTGAGTCATCTCTAGATTAAGGTCTGGCAAAGGCAATATGATGAAACCGCATGTGACTTTTTCCCAGTATGTCTTTCTTCCCCTTGTCAGGAGTGGTATTGACGGGGGACTTGAGAAAGAGATGATACTGATATGCTGCTGTTGGACTGGTGAATAAAGCTGAGCTACCACCTGCGTTCTGCATTCTACAGAAAAAAAAAATCAGGTTTTGTTAAAGAATCTGTTGCAAATTTTAGTAAAACTCTGAAATGTGGGCTATTCCTCTTACTGGGTTGGAGTTGAAAATCTTGGAACAACTTTTTTGATGCTGGGAGCGTGAGAAGCGAGGCGAAGTGAGGCAAACTACACTGTCAGTTTGAGGCGTTAAAAGATCCGACTCCTTCACATGCTGCCTATTTTTCTCCTTTTCTTGTACCATTTTTCTCCTTCCTCTTCTTCCCCCTTCTCTCAATCATACTTTGCATTATTGTTTGCTTCATGATATATAAATGCATTTTACTGAGGGCTTGAATTTAGCCCCTTCAAAACTAGCAGTGGTAGAAGAAATACTGATGTGCAAGAACTCGAGGACTGTCACAGGTGGCTGAGATCCTATTGTCTGGAAGGGACAGGGTGAGGGAACACTCGTCCAAGTTGCCAGACCAGTCTTAAGGATCTGCCAGAACTTGGTTGGGTTTTGTGCATATCAAGTACTCGGGTGAACTACATTTCACAATAACCAGCAGAACCCACAACCTAGCCAGGTATCTGTTACCTCCAGAAGGCTGGTCTTTCAGTGCCCTTAGTTCTTGTAATGCTCTTGTGAACGAGGTTTGTCCACAGCTGCAGGAGTGGCAAAAAAGAGACTCCCCTCCTGAGACAACAGCTTGGCAGAGCCAGGGGCTGGTGCAGCGCTGCCGCTCCTCAGTTTAGCGTATCAGATGGGCAGGTTGATTAGAAAACAAAGGTGTTCCTTTTCCCCTTTTTCTTTAATGGTTCATCTGGGCAAGTAGCATTTGGGGGAAAAAAAACAAAAACAAAAAACACCCACAACAACCACCAAAACCAAACCACACATTTGAAACAATGCCAGAAATCATTTTGCCCAATTTTTTGATGTGAAGGGTATGGATCGTTCCAAGTGCTGGAAGAACATGTGAGTTCAGGTTTATGAAATAAAATGGAGACAAGTTTAAAGGGGCTTGTACAAATCTGGGTTCTAGAAGTGAGTTAAAGAGGAAAAACTAACGGCTTGGCAAGGTCCAGATGTGTCGGGGGAGCTTAAGTGGGAGTTAAAAATCACCTTATGTGGAGTATGAAGCACTGTGTACCACCTCACAGTGGGACACAGGCCAAAGGCATACACCAAGGGTTGCTTTTCACCCCCAAAACGCCACAGTTCTTTTGAATTGTGACTTTTTCCTACCCTAGCCCCTACTGCTGCATTCTCATCCCACAAATGTCGAGCAGGTTCCCGACACGTTGCTGCTGTTGGCAGTCAGCCTGCAGTGCTGCACTAATTAAACAGGGGGGATACTTGGGACTGGAGAATCTCCAGCACTAGCTCAGAGGGCTGAATTTCCTCCTGAAGATATTAAAGGATTATCTGCCGTGTGCAAGGGCTGTCCAGTTTTACTGGGCCTGTTCCAACCCGTGTTCTTCCCTTACCGCAGGTGCCAGCTCCCCTGGGTCCGCAGGGAGGCGGAGGCAGCAGCAGAGGGAATGAGGGACCCCCTGTTTCTGGGAAGGCAGCGGAACACCTCGCCAGTCTCTTCTCTGAGCAGCTCCATCTTCTCGTACTATGCAGAAGTTAGAGGATTTTTAATGTTTTCGTTGTGGAAAAATAAGACAAAGCAACACAGTTGTAATGGATAGGTACTTATAAAGGAGAAAAAGAATGTTTTTTTAAAAGTTATAATGGGAGCTCAGTTAGCCTAAGTAAGTAATTTCACTTCCAAAGTTAACAGTTGCAATCTTACTAGGTGACTGAGACATTTCTTTTGCCAGCCTACAGCCTGCATTACTCAGCGGAGTTTCCTTTTTAGGTGGTTCTTCCCCCCACACCCCTCAAATTTTTTCAGAGCTCACAAATTGTAGGCAGCCTCTGACTCAGCTGCCACGTCAGTGTTGTTCCAGGTATTTTTCAGTGTTTTTTCCAAGGAGTTAATACTTAAGTTTTTCTTCTTGAACAGATCTTCCAATTAGATTTTTTTGAAGAGATGTAAGATACCTTTAAGATACCATACACTTGCAAACTTTATGTCTTCAGGTGTAAGTTTTCCCTCATTTACTAAATTATTAAATATTCCTTGCTCAGACTCAAAGTTTACAGCCTCCATTCCGTTTGCAAGATACTCTCCTCTGTTGTATCTTGAAGTTTACTTATGAATCACTGATACTTTGATATTTTTATCAGCTTTGTAGTTCAGAAGAGTTACAGGCATCTTTGTCAACTCCCTTGCAAGACTGATTGACACTTGTGTTTCTGATTAAACTTACAAGAGAACAGTAACTGATTAAGGACCCAGTCAAAGTATTCAGGGTCCAACTACAGGGCTAGTGCTGTCCTTCACTCTGCAATGATCTAACATCATCAGTTGCCGCTTTTATTACCGCATTCCATTTTGCTTCGATTTTTTATCCAAAGGCCTTTAGCTACCATTTGACTTAGAGAAAACAGAAAGCTGAAGGTTTACCTATGAGCCTGCCGAAGCCCATTAAAACAAATGAGCCCTCTGCCAGTGAGGCCTTGCGTTATGTTTTGTGGCAGATGTGCTGAAGCAGGTGAATGCCTTGCTCCAGGCCTTGAGCTCCCCACCTCCAAGCCCACATCTTGCTACCTGCGCACCTGAGGCTTTCTGGTGTATCAGCATGGGGTACAATGACCTACTAAAAAGGGTAATACAGTCAAGATAACTAAAGGCCCCATATTTTCAGCTGGATCACTTTCCTATTATAGGTTGACGTGGCATGAGCCAAGTAGCCAGAATTCAGAGATAATAGAGCAAGATCAGGTATGAGAGGCTGGGATGAAGGGAAGATGTAAGGTTAACTGTTTCTGTTGCTGAAAAACACTTCTTGCCAAGGAAATTTACATGAGATCTCTAGTAATACAGGCTTCTAGAAAGTTACGTGTTAGTGGAATGGTCCCTTGTTATTCTGCACAGAGCTAGTAATACATTTCTGGACAATTCATGGACTATGTCTTCTCATACCATGTTGAGACTTATAAGGCCCCTAAGTCTCTTTAGCCTTGTGTGACCTCTGAGGCTAAACCTCCCTCTTGGCTTTACTAATGCAGTTGTTTATTGCCATCAACTTGTTAGGTGCTCTGCTACCACAGTAACAAAAACTATTATTACAGTAATAAAAACTGTTACTGGAAATAACATAAAGAAGGATAACGAGCATATGTTTACAAGCTTCTGCAAAGCACCATCCTTCACTGTGTAGCAGGTTCTGTGGCAAGGAACCACACCAGAGACCCTCAGCAATGTGCTATTTGGAAGTGATGGCCTATTTTCAGTAGCGCGTAAACAGTTCTGCGAACCACAGCTATAACCTACAATCCACCAGCAGGCACTGGAGATGAACAGCTGTGCAAGAATAGGGTACACACAGCTTGCATCAACCTGAGCCAACTTGTTTTGCCATGAAAGACATCAGTAACTAGAAATAAAATCAGTTGACAACAGTGACAGACAACTGAAAGGGAGCTTTATTAGGTGAAAGAGGGCGATCTAATGAAATGGCTTTCAAATGCTGTTTGTTTCACATGGAGTAATGATGCAGGGAAAGCAGCTTGTTAAATGATTCAAACCCCTCCAACACATTCAGAGAAGGTACTGGTAAAATACATTTCCCCACATCCAAGTGATCTACAAAATAGGGCAGACCGTTTCTATAAGAAAAAAGGAATGCTGGTAAAAACCCTATTAAAAATTCAGGTCATCTTTGTATGCAAGAGAGGAACAAAATAGAACAATTGCAATAAAGATTTGTAAGTCACTTGTGTTTCTTCTCAAAGATTTAGGCACAGATAGTCAATGCACCACGTTAACTACTCTGTATCTCCCTCTGCCCGATCACAGTTTATATTGTTAAAAGCTCCCTCCCATCCAGAGTATTCTGTCCTAAACGTCAGTATATTTTATTGCCAGTGACTATGAACAACTGAATGAACAGATGTTCAAAGGAGATATCTAAGTAGTCTAATTCTACCAGGTGCTAAAGTTACCCCCACTACCCATATTAACTGAGCACACAAAATGCTTCCAAATAAACTGTAACTTTGAATTTAACATGGTTGATTATGGACAGATAGTCTATTCACTGATAATTGAAGACATCCTTTCAGAAGATAGAAGGTATGGGTATATTGTTCAGGCCACTTGCTAAAAAATTGGGACATAGTAATGGAAAGTGAACAAGACAATTTCCAAACTTATTTTTAAAAAAGACTGTCTTGTCATGATGGTAACTACAATGAAGTTGAATCAACCAAATCAAATTGTTTTCAGGTTCTGTGTTTGGTTCTGAATCTAGCAGGGTTCAGTTTGTACACTGTCTTATAAATCAGATTGACTGGGTTTTTTTTAACAAAATAATTCTTAATCCTTTAAAAACAGTGACAAAAAGGTATATGATAATCTAATTTTCAAAATTCCCTGTCATAAATATATTTTTCCTATTAGGATATAGAAAGAGAAGGAAAAGTTGTCATGCAAACTTTCTAAAGAGTGTTGTTATATTTAGTAGAACCATTAAACGCATGAACTTTTCAGTTCCCTAGCGGTAAATTAAATTTCTTGTTTGAAAACCCCCAGAAGCACCACCAGGTGATCTATTTCCACTTCAAGTCGCATATTAGTGCTATATGATCAGAAGGATGTGAAACACTTGGCAAGGCCTGATGGGTTGTTACTTCTTCATGACTTGGCAATGGAATGACCTGTTCGACCTCTAGAGCATTTTTGTCAATGAAAATGTAGTCCAGACATCCATGAAACCCACCAACATAGTTTGTATAAGCAGGTTCTCCACAAGCACTTAGCAGTTTGAAAGGATGGCTTAGAGGCATATTGCACCTTTCGTCTTCACCATTCGAGACCCAGTCTTCGTGATCTTCAGCAATAACACCACTGATAATAAAACTGTAAGTTCCAGACGATGGTGTACTATTAAAATCTCCACAGAATATGACTGGTATACTGGGATATAAGTCACATGCTACGTGCTTGATGTGAGACAAGGCTACAGCGATTTGGATGAGACGGATGTTCCCACCTGAGAATATAAAAAAATGTATCATGTATAGCAATCTCATTTTAATTTTTTTGTACAGTACATTTTAGATTAGTTTTCATAAATAAAGAAGCCTTCGAAATTTGTGACTACAAAAGTTTGAGAGGCAGACAACGTTTTGAACTCACACACACAAGAACTCTGAACCTTAAAACACCCTCTCTTACAGCAGCTTTCTACTTCATGGCAATCATCCTAATAATGTTCCTGAAAGGCACAGAACCAAAAGAAAACTAATTTAAAAGAGAAGACCCTCTTCTAAAAGCCTCTGTTGCCCTCCTGGCAGTACCCCAATATAGCTCCTTCAAGTACAACAGGATTGGGAAGCCATGAGCAGACAAAAGGCTATCTATATTTTATGGTCTACTCTGCAGGTGAGCTGTGTAACATGACTTCCCTGCTTTCAGCTATGTTCGACTGACTCCCAGGCTGACTAGAACAATCTTACTCTAAGGAAAGTAAACAAAAAACCAGACCTAGCAGCCCAGCTTAATTTAACTAGATAAGAAAAGGTTACACCTGCAAAAGAATGGCAGGAAATCTATTCTTCCTAGCACAGACAAAAACCCTTACAAACCCAGTTAACCGACATAGAGACACGTGACAGTTACCTTTTGGGTGCCAGTATAGGTGGGTATTAGCTACACAAATCTTCCTGGAAGGATCAGTTGCAGACTGAAGAACTGAAACCTGCAAGGAAAAAATAAAAGCAATCTTTGGTATGTCTTAAACAGGAAGGTTACATATTTTTAAAAATGCAATAGTTAGCTTATGCCTTATGGCAATCCAATTCAAATAATCTGACACTTGTAACTAATGAACAGTACAGTCCGTAAGCTGAGTCTATGTATTTTCTATATAAGGTCTGGATATCAGCCAAAATATTCCCACTACATCCAGGTATTTGACAAACATTCTTCTGTCTGTAAGGGTCTGGTTTGGCCATTTTTTCTTTCAATCCATTCCATATTTTTTCATAAGATGTTGCCAAAACTGTACCATTCTTAGCTACTTTTATTTTCTATTATCCCTCCTCAGCAATTGGAGCTACACCTCTGGTTTTAGTAAGCAAGCTGTGGCATTGCACAGCTTTTAAACTGAACGTAAATTTAGAGGTGATTTTGGTTATCAAAGAAAGCTTGTCAGCCCAACTCAGTCCACAAGTAGGAAACTTTTACCAATGAGTATTTCTGGAATTCCTGACTTAGATTTCTCTCTTACGCCACAATAGCTCTCTAGGCAAACCCAGTGGCATCAGCAAGCTCAAAAACCTGTCTAACCTTATTTCTCTCCCTACTGTCGCTTTCTAAAGCACCAGTAATTACTAAAGCAAGCTAAATTAACTCAGTGTCATTTAGAACTTACAAGATTTAAGTTTTACAAAATACATATTCCGACGTACAACAGCAAGTGGTGAAAACAAGTTTTGGTAATTATGTACATCCAGTTCAGTAAAGTCTCAGGTTCCTGTTCTTGTTCTTAAATTGCTCTTCTGCTCTATCCATTACTCTAGCTAACAGGGAACATACCACTGTTCTGTCTACACTTCAGACTGTTAATCCCCTGCCTCCCTCTTCCTGTGGTTTGACGCTCATCAAACCTGGCGTGGCTGCACCTGCCAGGAGACATGAGAGGTGGAAGAGAGGGGAAAGAGGAATAAGGTATGTAAAAGCTGGTACCTGCAGCACCGATGACCTCTGCAGCACCTTCTCCTGCACCGAGGGGTACTTGGCCAGCTTGTCACACAACTCCTTGTGCAGTGGGTCAGAGAGCAGGGCTTCACTGAAAGCTATGTCATGTTGGCCAAGGAGGCTGAACTTGTCCCTGCGGTAGAAAGTGGCTAGGCCTTCGTGCTGCTTCTCCTTAATCTTGAAGAGCCCTTCAAGTCCAAAAGCATCCAAGGCTGGAACCAAACTGTCCACGAAGACGGACTTATCCACTTCTTGCAGGCAGATGAGGTCAGCACTGTAGCCCGCCAGCTCCTTCTTCAGGAGGTTCTGCCGGTAGTCGAGCTCCAGGGCGTATGGGGCGCAGTAAGGGTAAAGCACGGTGCGGGAGAACTCCGTTTGGGCGTAGGTGTCGGCCAGGATGTTGTAGGAGACGGCGCGGACGGAACCCGGCCCGCAGCCCTTCTTGGTGTAGAGATGCCGGGAGTCGAAGGTGCAGGCGCCGGGGCCGGCCTCCACCGGGCCGCTGCTCTCCACCTCCCGGGGCGGCCCGTAGCGCTGCGTTCCGTCCCCGGGCGTGCACCGCAGCTTCAGCCGCAGCCCCACCAGCGCGTTGGAGGGCGTGAAGACCCGCTCGCTCCCCGGCGCCTCCACCCAG
>VZRU01000150.1:0-32150 GCA_013398155.1 Pedionomus torquatus
CCTCTCCTGAGCTTGGAGGAGGTAATCCTTGTACATTAGCCAGCTTTCATGGGCCCCTCTCCCCTCCAGCTCTTTTTCCCACACTACCCTGCCAGTCAGATTTCTCAGGAGTCTAAAGTCTGCTCTCCTGAAATCCAGGGTAGTGAGCTTGCTGCACACCCTCCTCACTGCCCTAAGAATATTGAATTTTATTATTTCATGGTCACTATAACTGAGGCTACCCTTCAACTTGACATCACTCACCAGCCCTTCCTTGTTGGTAAAGACAATTCTCTGCACTTTGGGTTTTATTTTTGGTATACTTTTGAAGAGACAGCAACTGGCTTTGTGTGTAATTTCTCCAACAAATGTGCCTGCAAACAATATTTTGTTGTGCTGCGCTGTAGGTCCCCCACTGCTGTTTGGGAGAAATGTAAGGAGGCTGCCCTAAGGGATCACAACAACTCTTTTTATTCAAAACTATTGGCAGTGCAGAGAATGAGCAGAAATGGCTGGAAAGGAAGAAACTATTGAAAAACATGGTTACTGCAACTCTTTTGAAGATTAAATTTTACTTGTACTAAGAAAAAAAAGCAAAGCACTCAAAAATCAAGACTGCAGTTTATTAAAACACAACTCATTGCACAAGAATCTTCCTGATTATTGGAAATTCTTTCCTGATTATGCAAAAACATGTACCACCCAGTTGTCACTGGTGGATACCCAACATACAGTGCAGTCAGTAAAAGGCACTTTGTAGAAGGGATAGTGGGTATCATACAACTTCAAATTGTGCATTTCTATCAGTCTGTAAAATTGCTTTTGTCTCGAATTTGCATGGCTGCCAAGTCCATGTTAGGGATGGCAGACGTGGCATTAGCACAGAGCCAGAACTCTGACCCATGCATAAAAAACATGCCTGATGGTTCCTGTCTTCTCCACTATCAGAGAGGTTGGAGGCATTTCCTTCCCAAGACAGCAGCTACTCCATCTGCCAGAGGAACCACAACTTTTTATCTGTCTGAAGGTGAATTACTTAAAATAATCCCAATTGTTTGATCAAATATTATTTCCCTACATCTTCTGCCTGTACTGTCTGATTTAAACTTCCTAAAGGGCCTGGACAGACTGTAGCCCACTGCGCTTGTCCCAGCAGCTGGTTCCACAGCACTAAGAAGATTCTTGCTTGGGACAGACACCAGGAGAAGTACTTTCAGTTGTGGCCCCTTTGTCCTCATACTTCTAACGTACTCAGTAAAACAATGACACTGGTGGAGAAACAACATGCCTAGGTGATACATTTAATAATGAGAGCTCTTATTGCGTGAAAAAAACTTGGAGTCAAAGCAACTTCAAAGTAATTTCATAATGCTTGTGAATCAACACTTGATGTAAACAACCTTGGGGAGGTGCAACCTGTGACAAGGAAAAGAACTCCATTCAGAGAGCTAGGTTAGCAGCAGAGACCAAATATTCATTGGTATGCAGAGTCATACTGTGTTCATGCCTTATTTCAGCAAATTCAGAAGAAATTAAGACCTACAATTACAAACAGAATAATTTTCTGACTGCACTAAGATTGGTTCACTGGTATTTTATTCTAGGTATAATTTCTTAGATAAAATTACTGATGGCTGTCATCTCTCCACTCCCTCTCCATTTTTTGGGTTGGTTGGGTTTGTTTTTTTAAAAAAGAAAATCCATAAACGCGCAATGGACACATAGCTAGAACTGGGTAAGTACTTACGGATCCCTTTTCCATCACTCTGTTCAACATGACAACACCACGGCTTTTCTGTTCCCAAACCATCTCCCAAAAGTGACCACAAGTATTTGGCAAAGGTCCCTGCAGAGAGAGAATCCCCAGAAATAAGCACTATTTTTTTGTTATGTCAGTGCAAAGTAAAAGTTACTGCACTAGGCAATAAATTAGACGAGTAACAAGCAACTTCATTTTAAACTGTAAAAAAGCGCTGTGATACAACTTTAAGTTCCATTTTAACAGTATGAATTTACCTATGAAAGCATGGTTAATCTTCCTCCTGTGAAGCATAACAGGAAGACAGAACTAGTCTCATTTGTGAGACTAGAACTGGGAGTGAAAAACGCTGAGAAGACATATGGGGAAATAAAACCTCATTGACTAAGAACAGAACTATCATCTATGTGGAACTATTCTGTAAGACACGACTGTTATTCATAACACTTGAAAACTACTGGACTGAATGGACAAACAAACATTTAAAAGACGGAAACAATACCAGATCAGTTATGTTGTATTGTTTTCCAGAAACTTCTCGGATCTGCACTGGGACTGAACAAAATAATAACTCCTTTTAAAGACTACTATCCACTCACGAAGTAGATTCCCTTATAACTTGTCTGTGTTATGTTCCTTTGCTATTTTCTACTCCAAAACCATTGCTCTGATTTTTGGGCAACACAAACCACCATCATTGTGCCTTTCGTATTTGCTATCTATCATTTTGCTCAAACAAAGCAGCAGCCCAGGGTCCTCAGAAAGAATGACTGCTTTTAAATAAAGCCATTCAAAATCCATTAAATTCTGGATCAGAACAGATGACTAGTACCACATTTGACTGTTACACATACTATCAGCTCAATCCTATGATCAACCTCCCCAATTATTCACAACAGGAGTAAGAGTTGTGTGCACAGAATCATTGTCATACTGAACACTGTACTGTCCGCTTCTTCTTGCGATTTATCTTTATTCTCTAGAAACAGGAAGGAAGAGCTGCCACTTAAAAATATTAATGCCAGTCTACCTTTATCTAAAGTGTGGGAGGAAGAGGTAAAAAAAGAAAGCCAAGATTAGAGACTAGGACAGTCTCCAGGGAACCAAACATTTAAGACAAACAAGAATTCTGGCACAGCTGCTAGTTCTCCGAGTAAGACAACAGGGAATCTGGGTATTTTTCAATCTGTTATATAGGTAGGTGTGGAATTCACAGATTCGGTGAAAAATAGCCACTTCGCTCTTGCCCACCATATTCCCATTACTAAAGTCTGTATTCATGGCTTTCCTCTCACATTAAGGGTGGCAGCATTAGTGTTGTCCAACTTATACCTTTTTCAAGCCGTGTTATTAGTAGGTACTTTATTTGTAAATACTACAATGACATAACTTTCAGAAGGATGTTTAACAAAAAATACGTGGCATACTACTTACTTGAAACTGAAGGTCAGGTGTAAGATACTCCTGAATATGTTTTAGTTATCATCCCATCTACCCCTCTCAACATAACCCATAAGTATCTGTTATACAAAGTGACCACAATACTCTACAAAAAGTCAGTCAGACCTGACAGAAGAACGAATATGTGGCCTTTCTATAAAATTGTTTAATGCATACCTTTATAAAACTTGCAGATGTCTATGTATACCTAACCAACTTTACGATAAAGAAAATATACATAAGAAAACCTATGAAAACCTATGAAAAACAACTCCAATCACCGTATGATTTTTATTATCCACCTCCAGCAATTACCTGGGTCAGGATGTAGCTCCTTTGGGCCTCTTCCATTTTTATCAAACTAGCATTGATATAGTCATTGTCACCTTGGTTTAGCTTAATTCGACTGTGATCAACTGCAGCATAATAAGAAAACACTGGTTAATGTATATGCAACACTGCACAACCCATGCACAACCTCATCAGATGTTAGGATCAGAAAAGCTGTGTCGTCCTGAAGAAAAGAGCTTAATGGCAGGGAGCACAGAGGTGTTCAGGGGTGCTTGTAACTCTGGAAACACAACAGAGGTACTACAAGAACAGCACTGCAGCGACCACAAGCTGCCCTCCCTCTTCCAAGAACACATTGCAAGAATTGAAGTATTTGTATCTGAAGAAATCACAACAGTAATTTGCAAACCAGATCACACAGAACCATTTGTACAGTTATCGAGTTACTGTTTTTAAATAAATCTACTTACACAACTGTTTATATTTTGCAGCTTAAACATTCAAAGTGAACTTGTTCAAGGTTGTTAAAGGTTTGTCTGAAGATAAATGGGACAAGCAGAACAGAGACTTCTAATTCCTCTAATAGACATTTAGCTACTGTTTTCAACCCAATCACACCTTAATATTAAAAAAAATACCAAAATTCAAGAACTGCATCAAATGTAATTTCACTGCTGTTTTGTTATTCTCAGCTTGCTCCATTTAGGATTAAAAAAACCCAAAACCACCACCAAAGAAACACATTTTGCAAAAAAAAGCAGAACGCATTGGAACTAGTATTATCTAAAAGCAAAAAGGAACCACTTATTACTCACAACCCCAAATATTAGAACTGCTCAGTAAAGCAAACCATGTGCAACATTATCGTTCCATTGTTGTCAATTACCTCAAAGACTTCAGTAACTTTTAACCATTAAGTATAATTTTCCAATAGACAATAATATTGTTCTATTGTTCTATTTTTCTTTTTTTCCCAGTGACCTATAGAAACTTGGCACATGCTTAAAGATGCACTTCCTACCAGAGTTCACAATGACAATAATTTCAGAAACATCACCTTTGAAAATGTCCTCTTTTCTCTGTTCCAATTAGCTGATTAGCTTAGATTTATTTCAAGTATTTGTATGTTTTATGCAGGACTCTTCCCCATCTCCCAGGAGAGGCAGTTATGCTACATTGACTAGAAGGATGCTCTATTAGGCATACTGCAGCAGGAAGGATACTTGCAATTTTATCAGTGCTACTTCAGCCACCATTCCTCTCTAGCAAAAGAATTCAAAGGAAAAGCAAGTTCCTTTCTTCAGATTTCTGCCAGCAAATACAGAATATACTGTATGCTGCTCCAGTATAATCCTATGGATATAATGGCATCCTGTGACATCTCTCTCAAATTTATTTATTAACAAAGAGAATTGTCTTGAATGTGTATCTGTATATCAAAAACCTTGTTCTTACAAAGAACATTTAGCTGTGAGAAGAAGTCAGTAGAGGTCAACAGTCTATTACAAACAATGGAAAAGAAAGTGTACTTACAGGGGCTGACATCTCTGTACCTATTTCTATTTTTGTTTCTGGGATGTTTGGCCACTTTGCATGGAAAATCACTGGCTTCATGCCTGATGTCCTGAAACAAAAAAAAAAAGTAATAAAGTCTTAGATATGAATCCATCTAATATGAACATACCATTGCTGTTTTAAGACAAATACTCATTTGACTTCACATCTTCACATGTGGGAGTTGTAGACAGAAAGCATTTGGGGCTTCAACTTAAGAATTGAGTTTAAATTCATCAGAATTCAACACTAACATTACTTGTGTGTAAAATATTACTAGCTTACATAATAAAGTAGCAGAACATTTACCAGATGTTATGCCTTTACACTCCTGATGGAGCAGGGTCTCTGCCCCAAAGTACTTTCATATAAACTGCTTTGAGCAATTCTTTCCACTATCAATGAAACTATCAATTGTACTTCTAACTCAGCAGCAATTAGAAAACCTTCATTGTGACAGAAAAAAACCTTTTCTACCCCCCTTGGCATCAAACACACATGTGGAGTGGTGACTTGTCTAAGATCACTTACAACTTCATCTTGAGTTATCAGCAAGATGTCACAAAGCTGCAAATGGCCAAACTTATTTGTATCCAATTCACATGCTCAAATAATATATATATATATATAAACTCAAGCATACAATTAGGATTTTTCAGTTTTTTTCAGATGTTTTTTTCAGCTGAGACAATCTTAAAAGCTTTAATAAAAATTAATCTGCTGTCCTGGGACTTTAGTCCCAATTTGTAGAAGCAGAATTTCACATTGTAAATAAATACTTCACAAACATGCAATTTTAAAAAATTATATTACTACCAACTTCAGGGTGAAGCTGTCAGATTTAACTGCAATGAATGAAAACTGAAGGAATGGATTTACTGTAAAACTGCTACTTCAGGAGTACAGTTAAGTTTAAGAAATCTTAAGAACAACATTGATCCCATATGTGAAATGTGGCCCAGAGACCACTAAAAAAATCATCAATAAAAAGAAGTTATTGATCTAGATTCATCCCCTTTCACTGGATGAAATTAATTTTGTTAAATATAGCCAACCAAGTGAAGCAGAGTTTAATATTAATTATCTGTCCAGATACAGATGTATTTGAGCCTGGTGTTCATCCACATCCAGTGTGAGCAGAGACCAGGTTTCTATGCATTTGGAGGGCTGCTTGTGACATGCTGATCACCTCCACAGAGGGCTTGGGCACTCCTCTGTTAAGTTTCAAAGTAGCTCAGGCTGTGGTTCAAATTGTGATAGTTTCCTAACATCAGAGCAGGAGGATTTTATACCAGCTTAAAAGTTTAATCCCTAAAATACAAGCAAATCTGAACTGTTATTTCTGTTCCTCTCAGTTTTGCATAAAGAATCACATACAAAACTGAAGATTTCTTATTTTTGTTAAAAGTGGGCTATCTATTGCAGCTTATTAATTGTTCATCTTTTTTTTCTACCCCATTATTCATATATGTATCAATTTACATTGAATGCTGTGTTTCAAGGGAAGAGTTCTATTTTACATATACCTGCTCAAAATTAGTACAGTATTCTGAAATGGCTCCTGACAGAAATACGCCCTGACATCAGCTGCTATCTTTTTATAACTTAATATACGGCTGCCAGTATTTCTGCTTACGAAGAATGTCGTCTGGAGAATATGATCTTGACTGCCACAGTCTAATCTCTCAAACATGAAGCAGCTAAAATGGATGTTTTCATGAATTCATCTCTGACACTAGGTTGGTGACTTTGTATTTTGCGGGGTTTTATTTTACTTCTGTACTGACTGTACAGAATTAAAGAGACAAAAACAGGGAACTAGGAAAAATGGTTTTCTAGATCTCTAACCACATTTCCCACAGAGCCTACATGTTCTTTTTTTTTTTTTAAGTGCTAAAAAACCCCCCAACCCAACAAAAGACAACATAACCATCCCGTCACGTAAGATTCACATATAAAAAATCCCAAAGTAAACACAACCACACACATCCCCCCCCCAAAATCCAGCAAAATGCAAACTAAATTAGCACTAATTCCTAATTAGTTAATTTCCTAACTAATCCTTAACTAAACTTAGTTAAATTAGCAGCAGCACTAATCTGCACTGTTTCCTCCCATGGCATTAACAAGTTTGAAAAGAACTGTCCTCTCTTTTTTAAAAGGAAACAGATGAAATGCTTCATGACAGATATGGAATGATCCAAAAGCATTTAATATAAAAATATTATGCTTAAGCATACATGAGTACGTGCACATATACACTACCCCCAACCTCCAGAGCTCCACAGATTCAAATACCAGTGTCACTTACATAAGGATTTGAAACTGGTAATTTATTGTTCAGGGAACAGGGAGCTGCCTACTACCTCAAAACCAAATACTACACCTTTTAAAAGATGCTATGATGCCTAAAGGTACTGAAAGAATAAGGGAGCTCTAGGAGATGCACACTGTCACAGAGAAAATTAAAAGAAAAAAAGTTACCTGCGTACCTTCCAGAAACACAGGCAATTTAAAAAGTGTTTTGTATTTCTGAAGCATATTTCAACAAACAGGGAAAAAAACTGGGATGGGGTGGTAAATTGAGGGAACTAGATATGGCAAGCTACTGCCTTTATGAAAATCCAATAGCACTTCATTTCTGAATATAATGAACCAATAAAATAGAAAATCCTGGATGGCATGCCTGCCTGGACCTCGGTGGTCAAACCCATGTCTGAAAAGACTGTGCAAACTCTTCTCAGCAATATGGGATAAAAGTGGTTTGAGGTTTTGTTTGCTTATTTTGATGGGGGCTTTTTGGGGGGTGGGGGTGTAGAAGTTGCTAGAACATCTAAAGTAACAATAACAACAAAATCTAAGATCACTTCCAAGCTATAAAGCTGACTTGAGTGGAAATCTGGTGGCCTTCAGAAGAGAAAATTATTGGAGGAAAACAATCTAGTCACAAGTCGCATAAAACGGCCATGTTACAGGCTTTCTTTTCCATTCCTGAAAAACATCAGTTATTGGTTATTGCAGGACTCTTGATGGTCAGTGTTAGGGTGCTTTCAGAATATGTCAGTAACAGTATTATAGGGTCTCCACACTGGAGAAAGCAGTCTCATTCAAAGCACACAGTTATCATGCTATGAGGAACCTGAAGCCAGTGATGTCACCAGAACTGAAGTTAGTGGATGGACACAGGGATGGACAAAGTTACGAAACACCTCCTTGAATCACACTCATAGTCACACTGCAGAGATCCTGCTATTTAAAAAGGAAGCTCGACATTTCGTTTAAAAGGTCGTGCAATATAAAACTTCAAAGAGGAAGGGCTAAAACTGTAGTCAGTTTTCCAAAGTCAAATGCTTCTGGTTTTGAGCATGAGTCATTCCATGGGCACTCATCTCCTGGTGTTAAGTTCTGTACCCTGTGCAAACACCCCCAAAAATTTTGAGGGTGGAAAGAGGAAGTCTGTTGAAGCACTCTTCTTCAAATGGAAAGTTCTTGTTGCTGTTAATTTGCAGTAGTGACTGGAATAAGAAGTTCTTTAGCGCTTTACGGGAGAAGGTTGCTCTCAGTCGCATGAATGAGTTCCACTTGGAGTGTCAGCATCACACTCCCTGCCACAAAGGACACAGAATGCAAGGGCAGATGGGTTCAGAAAAAAGGGATGAGTCCCATAAACACAGCCTAACTTTCTCGTCTTACAGAAGTTCAGCAGCAGGAGGTGCTCGGGGTGGCTCTCAGCCCCTTGTCCCAAAGTCTGACCAGGATGCCTGACCCTTTCTCCCTTCCCCCTGCCAGAGACCTCACAGTAGCGAGTCACCAAGGCCCAAAGTCTTCTCTTTCCTTTCCTCTCAACCTTCAAAAAAATTACCCTCATTTCAGCCTCCTAACCCTGAACTACTCTGGAGTCACAAATTTCTCAAATTCCCCCTTTGCTCAGTAAGTATTTTCTGCAAACTTCCCGACTTGCGCCAGCCAGCTATTCTGCATCACACGATGTTTGCCATACGTAAATCATCACAGTAGCACATTTGGCTATTCCTTCCCCATCTTGTTCAGACACCAACAGGAGAATAAAAGAGAGAAGATACACCCAAAAATCTTCAAATAAGAATTAGGTGAGATGACACAAAGAAGTGATCATGACATCAGTTGTTCAAGCACAATGCAATGTCCCATAGATTTGCATGTCAGTATTTCCAGAAGAGAAACTGTATGTCCAGCCTAAAGGCCTTCAGATTCAGAGAGGCTCCCGGAGAACCCTGCAGCAGGGCTCAATATGATCACACTGTTTTATTACACCATAAACTCCAGAGTAGCTCAGACTAAGAGATAATGATATACTGTCATTCAACAGTTCTGTTCCTACGGGAAGCGGCAATTGCCAAGATCTTATCACGGGCTACAGAAGTGCACAGTAATCTACCTGCTGAGGCGGTCACACCAAGGAAAGCAATTCACAAGTATATAAAGACTTAAAAAAAAAAAGCAGTTTTAGCCCAAGAGCTTAAAAAAAAGAGAATGTTTCCTCTTAAAGCTAGCACTGAAAAAAACCAATGCCACTGCTGTAAAAGGTGGAAGAGTTAAGAAAAAAAAAAGTTACAGCAAAGTCAAGTAAAAGCTTCTCCTTTCTGAGATGTCATTACAGGGTGATTTCACCATGGAAACATCCCTACAAATAGATGAGGTGGCACAGGCCTACACAGACTACCACAGGAAAAACAAAGATCCAAGAAGAAAAAAAGGGATCCATATTAACTAGCTACTTGACACAAATGGGTAAAGGTCTTCAGATTCACTGTACAACAGAACAAATTGAGTCACTGAGAATCACTGAACTGACTCCCCAACAAAAGAACCTCACTAAGATCTAAAGCATACATAGATCAGGTGTTCATGCAACCCACTTTGACAAGGAAGACTTTCTTATGCTATACTAAACTCTACATCAGGATATTTGGACAGGGACAAGAAAGGAGGATGTAACTGGTAGGTAACAAGAAAGTCAGCTTAAGATCAGACAAACGAATAGCCAATTGCATCAAATATCATCAATCTTTAACTAGAAGCTGCAGAATTTTAGCCAGTTAAATGAAATAAATGTAGATTTTCATACCCTTTATAAAACATTTTATCTAGTCCCTAAGTTTTGCTTTCAAGTAAAATATGGTAGTACTAATTTGCTTATTAATGTCCCTCAAAAGAAGCCAGTAGCCTGCTATGCTGAGCTTCGTCCTGAGGCCAAGTAGCATGGGGATAGAAAGGGACAGCTTGTTTAAAGTTCAACAACCCTATTACGTTAGTTTAAAAAAAATAAATAAAAAGAAAATAAATTAAATCAAATCACACACTTGCAACACGGTTTTCCTAGAAAGCTCCTTGCTAATTCAGCGCTATGTGGGCAATCTGGAACAGGTTGTAGCAAGGCAGCGTAAGCAGCATTTCTGACCAGTCAGCTGGTTGCAGGCACGGAAATAACCCCCTGGGAGAATGCAAACTGGGCATGATCGTGTTATTTAATCATATCAGCACTTACGAAAATGTACTCATTTTTTCTGGACCCATGTTTCTTGCAGCTAGCAAATACTATAGACTGTTTCTCACCACTGACTAGTTTCAACATGCCTAACTGTAGAAATTTAAGAATTATTAAAGTAAACCCTGCAGTACTTTGTTGTACCCACTCCGTTTTGGTAGATAACCGAACACTGTAAATACTCAGTTAAACACTTACACCCAAATGATCCTACAACTTGGGTATGAACCTCCAGAAGAGAGAAAGTTGTAGCCTTGTGTCATTTCCAAACCTTAGTAGTATTATATTTATTTTGCATGCTGTTAAAAATAAGACATTGCTGTAGAACAAATCACTGCAATTCTGCAGAACTCAGCTGTCTTGTATTGCTTCATGATCTGTACTAAATGAAAACTGAGTTTTCAATTCTGATTTTTTTGAGGGCTACAGCAGAGCCAGGGCAAAGATCTAAACTCTAATATTAGGTTAAAGAATTACATGAGACTTCTCAAATTTCAGTAAGTTCAAAATACAGTTTGTCCTTGAAATTTATGACCCATAACAGAAGAAGTTCAGAGTAGCTGGCAGGAACACGCTACTTCTGCTGTTTTGTAGCCCCGTACTCACTGCCAAAACAGGAAGCAACTGAATGGAAGGTCAGCACAAGAAAACAACTCAAGTTCCCTTCTTCTTCACGTTCATCTCTGTTTTTCCTCCCAGATATTCAGTCTGCTCCAGAAGCACATCTTAGATATTACTGGAAGGATAGAGACTTTTGAGAAGATGAAATGGCTTTTTCTTGACAGCTGTTGTGCAAAAGAAAAGCTTTACTATCTGTTTCATCAAACAAAGTCAGTGCCAGGAAATAAACCACAGTCTCATTAAAGTGTCAAGAGGTTCTAACTCAGTTACTCTTCTTGTATAAGAAAAATAGTCATGAAGATGAGATCCAGATCTTGAGTTGCCCAAACATTAGAGGTCTCCAAATGGAGAGTTTTGGGTTAACCTCATCCCAAATGGTGCATCCAACAGCCCAGATATCTACATAAGTCCTAAAAGAATTTAAAGTCTGGATTTGCTACACAGACTAATTTGTTTGCAGTATGGGTTTTGTATGAGTTTAAAAATGTGTAATTCCTGGCCTGTAGGGTATTCCAGGCTTCAGAAACTGACAACTGTGACTATAAACAGAGTTCTCCTTTCCTAGTTACCTACCTATTATTTTCACTCAGAAATCTCACAAGCCACCTAACAGCATTATAGCTTTTACAGAGCTAACACCACATAAAAAAGCCCCAACCAACAACGAGGGAGACCATATGTGTAGACTTTGCAGGGGAGGGGAGTGCGGGGAGGAAAAAAAAGACAAAAACTTTAAGTACTAGAAGGTGAGGGAGGGATGAGAAAATCTTCTTCTCATACTTTTTCACAGCAAAACTAGATTACTGTGCTGCATAACAAAGATATTCTCTAGAGTTTAGACAATCTGCCAATGACAAGTTAGAAACTGGAAGCAAAGAGGACAAGAGATGTCCTTGGAACCACTGCAGGCAGTTTACAGTTTCTCAAGGGGATCTCTGAGTTTGTGCAACAGGAACCACGCAATGTTTTTTATTTATACTCACTCAGAATCCACTACTCACTTTCAGAGGTTCCATGTGCAGCAGTAACTTCAGTTAACGTTGTGAAAGCAAGACTGTACTATTGCCCCAAATTCCTGCATAATCCATTATCGCCATTTAATCTGAAAATAAATGAGCTCATCCAATTGAATAAATGAATATGATAATAACTAAATGATAATATGATAATAACTAAATAGAATAAATTTTTATACCAAATCAAATGATAAATATCGTAATAGATGCTTGCTTTTGAGTGTCCCTTTTTCAGCAAGATTTACAATGTGATACAGTGATTTTTAAGCTATCTGCATCAATGTCCCTCCTTGCTCACCGTTTCATCATTTCTAAAGGTATACTGTTCACTTTCACGGTCGTTAATCACTAACATTTTAAAGGTTTATTGCTATTTTAAAAGGAGGAATCTGGAGGAATCGAGAAATTTTGATTGTCTTAGTATTTTGTCAATGAGTACATGATTTACAGTAATCAGGTGAAGGAATACTTCATTGTCTCTATCAAGTTTTTGCACTTAAATGCAACAGAGCTCTAACACAGCCCTGCATTATTAATCTACATAGTACCTTAGTAGATGTTCTCTAAAAGAAAATTTTGAAGTAATCTATAGACACCACCAGCACATTTAAATAATCATATCCCCTTTTCATTCTAAAATAACAATTCCATTCTAATTTCTAAATTTCATAAAGTTTTATATGCTGTTTTAAATGCTGCAGAATTAAAAGTAAGAAAAGAATTCTGAAAATTAGTTTTCCATTAAAAACAGAAGGAGCAGACACAGGGAAAAAAAAAAAACAAAACAAAAAAATAAAAACTCTTGCTCATCCCTAAATCTTAACAGAAGGGAATCAGAGACAGAAGGAATAAAGTGAAGTAATATCATTTAAATTGTGCACTGTTTCAAGACCTGTCATCAGGTGGTGGTTCTTTACATGTCACAACTGAAATATGGATAGCTTGTTCTAAGAGCCCTGAAAACAGGTTATTCTACCAGAACGTGGCTAATTTATTTTCAGAAGAACAGGTACTGAAATTAAGGTAGGAAAACAGTGAGAATTCTTGTTCTGTATAAGCACAAATCAGTTGTGAACTTCATCACCTTTACAGGAATTATACAGAATCATTCTTATTCAGTTTTAAATCTCACCTTTCAAAAACCCACAACCCTCAAGAATTAGAAAAAAAGGCTTTATTATTTTCAGTCATTTCAATGATGTGTATAAAAAAAAATAAAAATCACTCATACTTTGTTAATACCAGAAGTTTCACTTTGGGTAGAAATCAATATGCTGAAAGTGAGTCAGTGGAGCTCGACTTCCTGTAAATTGATTTCAGTGCACTGAAACAAGTCCATTTAAAATCTTGAAGCTGAACAATGTTCCTGTAAAGCAACACTGACACATTGTTCCATTTCATAACTTCTCATTCTCGCCCTTCACATAGAAGGCATGTGTGATTTCATCTACACAGAGACACAGGGCATCCGAGCATGTGCTCTGGTGCAGAAACAAAAACTTGTTCATAATCACACTCCTAATTTTTGTCAGCTGTATGAAAACAGTAGTAGAGCAATGAAAATCATTACCAGGCCCTGTCTGAAGCTGTCTTTTTCCCTCCTCTTCCAGGTTTCCACTCTCAAAAACTCTCTCCTTAATTTTGATACAGAACAAAAAAGTCACCTGTGGTTTACAGGCTGTAGGTTTAATTGTTTGGGTGGGTATTTTTATACCGTCTTTCCTAACAGAACTAGTTGCTAGCTTCTTGTCATATATTTAAGACTTACAAGTACTTTTTCTTTTTTAAATAAATATATATATGAGATTCTTTAACTGGATTATTGTTTCAGAATATAAATTTTGCCTGGAATCTCCATGACAACAATGAAATATTTTAGATTCAACTGACATCCTGCAATAAGACACACTTCCACCATTAGGATGGATAAATGATGGAGACCACCACCTCATTAGGCAACAAATTCAAGGTCTTATCAGTTAAAAGCTGAACAGTTCTTTACTGATTCTTATCTCCCATTTTTGACCCCATTTTTAGCTGCCCGCTAAAAAGAATGTAAATTTTCAGAATATCTGGCATTTTTGTTACTATTGTTTAAAAGGAATTTGAGAGGCTCCTAAAGTACCTCTACCAATATAGAAGGACAATATGTAATCTTCAGTTTATAAGAGACACTTATAAATGTCTTATATGACACTTATTCATCTTCTAAGAGACACTTCAGAGAGTTGTTCAGTATTGGATCTACTATCACTTTTTAAGGTCCTTTAAATCAGCTTGCAGACTATAACATGCTCACCTAATGAACTGTGACAGAACTACTACAATTAACAAAGGAACTAGCAAATCCAAACACAGAAAAACTTCTGTGGTCTTGATGAGTAATACCACACTTTCCAAGTCTGAGAGCAAACAGCCTTTGCTTATTTGAGTAGCTGAAGTTTGAGTCGTTCTACTAAGCCTCAATTAAGTTTTTTTAAAAAGAGACTTCATTTTAGATTAAAACATATGCTTCACATTCACTGAACTACAAACGAAACTTGACTGTGGTATTTGTGTCCTTTCACCTTTTCCTGGAAAGTATGTTGACTAAAAGCCAAACAAACAGCACAGCATTTTAGCTGCTTAATAGACAACCACCACAGTCTTTTTGCCCAGGACAAACATTTTAAAGAAACAAAATAAGATTACAAATGTAAGATTTTTTTTTTTATTTATTTTTTAAGAAATGCCAACATTTATCTTATCTGCAATCTAAACATACACCCTTGCAGAACTACCATAACATTATTTCTAATTCTTTTGTAGATGGACAGGAGTTAAACACATCTAGATTGCAAACTGGTATCGTAAGACTATTGGTCAGGTTCAGCATTCCCTCTCTGCAGTGATATAGGCTCAGCAATAACATGCAGTTATTTTATTCTCAAAATAACAAAACTGCCAAAGAGAAAAGGGCAGGCTATGATTCCCAAGTGATCTTAATTTTGTCAAGGTCATTTTCAAATTAAGATGTCATATGTGAGATAGAGATCTAATTATCTACTAGCTCACATCACAACTAGAAATTACCAGAGAAAAGCAAAGTCAGCATTAGAACAACATTTCAGCAAGCCACTGCTCTGAGTTTAAAAGATGCAGTTCCATCACACAGAATGTTTCCACAACACGGCCTGTACAAGCAGCTCACACAGTCATTTTCCAATGTGTTGATGCAATTATCCATGGAAGCATGACACAAATCAGAGCTTCCAAAGTGTGATTCCCCAGACATTTTCAATTGGAATAATACATGGATCATGTTCCCTCCCCCAGGGAAAGGAAACGTATGCTGTGAAGGCAGAGCGCAGAAGTCGACAGCACAAAGTATGAACCCACTCCTAAGCCTGTGCTGGAAAAGGATCTTAAGGAAAATGCCAAGGTGTTTATACAGCAGGCCCAAGTCACCAACCTCGGACAAGCTGGGAACACAACCTAACCAACTAATTAGCTTTCCCTTTTCTCCCTAATTGAAACTAATTAGGTAGCATCATGAAGTATGAGGGATTATACTATCGTCATGAAGTGGCCCTAAGGGACAGGCAAAGCATCTACAAAGCACACAGGACTTTAGCAACCCTTGTGATGTCGGTAAAATTCCCATCTACTACAAAGCCATCACCTCTCCTAAATCCATTATTTTGCCTCTCCAGTAGGGATTAAAAAAAAAATAAAATTATTTGCCAAGCTTTGGGGTATTTTCTAGTTCTAATCCTCAAGGCACTCCTTACTAAGTCAGAGAAAGAAAAGTTGTTTTCTTAAACAGTCTCCTAGTGGTAAAGAAAAGAGATGCTGATTTCCAGAGTTTGATTATACACCCATACATTTAGCAGCAGAACAATTTCCTGGAAGACACCTGATTCCCTGAATAAGATCACAAGGATTTTTCAGCTTGGATGCAGCAAACAGGAACATTTTGTGGTCAGTTTGTTCTACAGCACTATTTTCTGCTGTAGAAGGATGATAGAAAAAGCCATATATCTCTCTCTCACTGTGCAATATCCACATCAAGGTGGTGGTCTCCCATTTAACCGTAACGAAGACCAAAGACTGTTTACAAATACTACTTGAAAAGAGGAAACAGATAACCTCAGAAGTTGAGTTTTGGCAGGTGCCCAAAATGAATATTATAAACTAGCTGGAATGAGAGATGGCTACATAGAGACAATTCAATCAAAACCAAAAAACTCTCCAACATCAGAGAGGTCCTACAGCAGTAGGTGTGCCTGAAAACAGAAACTTTGAGTTTTAAAGAGCTCCAGAGTCATTCTCATATCTACTTATATTTAACTCTACAAATTCAACAACTTGACTTGGCACCTTAGAACACCTCCCAGAAACCACAGTCAGTGCAATGAGTAATAGAGAAAGCAGGAGACTTCATACACTCCGACATTTTTCACCAATTCATTTCTGTTATGCTGTTAACACGGCATTAAATTTGCATGCAAAGGGAAAAAGCTGTATGTAAGTACACATGCACACATAATCCTTTGCAAGTTCATTAGAGACTTAAAGCTACAAAAATATCCTTCTAGGTCTTACAAAGAAATATAATACATCTTTTTCAAAACACTGCTATTGCCCTTTGCATACCCTAATATCAGGTTCGTTTGTTGTTGCTGGCCTTACATTCCAAAACAAACATTTATGTCAACTTGGACTGCTAAAACATTAAAGGGTTTCAGTGAGAGAGAGAGGGGCCTTTATGCCAGACCAGCAATTTTGGTCTACCCTATCTCTTCTGGATAGCCAAGAGTGTAAAGGCACTAGGTAAGGAAGTCACCTACTGAAGACAGTCAGAAGATACCTCTTGGTTGCTATTATGGATGCTGGTTGTGTTCTCCAAGCAGATAAGTTTTCATCTGCAATGCTCAAACTCATTAGGTTTCTAACTTAGGAGTCAATGTTTCTCACTACCATTTTAGGAATCCAACCACTTCGCTGTAATGCTCTTGGGTTGACAGCTGTGTTTCTCCTTTCAGAAGGGAGTCTATTTCTCAGAGCAACTTTTTTAGGCTCTGGTAGGAATGCTTTTGTCTTCTCTGGTCCCCAGAGGCACGCGAAGAAAGTTTTAGATTAGCTCCCTTTCCCCATCATTACTGCTATAGAAAAAAGAATTGTCACTGGAAGTGGGCATCATTCAGAGCCATGGGAGCCAGGCCTGGAAGTCATGCACTTCCTTTACATTCTTGGTGAGAAAGTCCTTCTAAATACAAAAGCATTTCTAGATTAACTTTTCCATTTCTAGATTAGCCTTTTCCATGATGACACAAGACCAGAAACAAAAGGATTATTACTTAGGAATCGGTATTTCTGGAGTTTGCCTTGTTTTTATTTTCTTGATTTAAGTTGGTCTGAAAGTCTCTTGACATCATGAAAAACAGAAGCAAAACCAGGATTTTATGAAAACAGGATTAATTTGAAAGCATCATTTTCTACACCCAACTGACTAACACTGAACTCAGATCTTATCTACTGTAATTCAGAGGATAAACAAGCTATTTGTGTTAACAGAAGCAAATGGGAATTCAAATAGCTTTTCTAAGACTTAGCTCTTATCTCAAGTCAAACTAGCTATATATGCCTTGAGAAAGTACATTCGAAGTCAGTTTTAGACATCAGCTTGCCATATGTTACGTTAAAATTAGTTTGATTTTTTTCTTAAAAAGCAACAAATTTATGCATGAAGTATGTCTATTCTGTACACTGATTTTGAGGAACGCTTTTGTTCATCCAGTAATCTTTACAGAAATCTTCAAATAAATCTTATTAGAAAAAATAATTTACTTCAGAATGTAATTTTGAAGGTAATCTTGAGCTATCTCATAGAACTGTAAATACTTTACACAAAGTAACCTCCACCAGTGTTGTTTCCCAAATTTTTATTAGTGCAGTTATTTCAGAGTCTGCAGAGGTGCAGTTAACTGCAACAATTTTTAGATTTCAGGATAGAATTTATAGTAATTTTTACAGGATCTGTACAACAATTCTGTCTCGGGGATCAACAGAAATTCAATAAGAAATTCAATAGCAAACAATAGCATGCAAGAAATTCTTATGTAATGGAGAAAGGCAGCTTTCTCGGAGGGCAAGAAAAAGAGGAATAGGTTTGCTAGACAAACTACATGTAAACAACATAACAGAAAACTGTAATTATTTAATTCGTGCCTCTTCCTCTGAGGAAGCTTTCAGTTTGAATTCATACAAGTCATAGATATGATTTTAGTGTAACACAGCCCAGATGCCACCTGAAGTGTTCTGTTGTTGCATAGTTACATTGTTTGATTTAAAAAGTAACAGACTGGCTGTACCAAAAACGTGGGGTTTGTACCTAGTTTGTCTGTGTGATAAATACACATTAATATAATTTTTTAAAGTAATAATATGGGTACCATTGAGAACTAGAGATATTATAAGCTTGCTAAAAATAGTAATTTGAATTCCTAGCTTAGTCAGCTTGGCAGAAACAGCTGTGTTCACTGTAACCTCTAATTAGTTTGCATATTATAACAGTTCCAAAGGTTATTTCCCTCTCAGAAACCTACTAAATTAGCCTTCACAGCACAATACTGTTACCATATCAAATGAACAGCAACAGATTATTCAGACTTTAGAGACTTACCACTATTTTTTCTGTAATGTTTCATTTATAAAGGCATATATTCTTATCTGATAAGGTAAAGGCAATCTCCTCTCTATCTGCAGCATTCAGAAGAGCCTGTCTCAAAAGGAAAAGAAAAGGTCCAGTTCATAGCTGCTTGCGTATGAACATGTACTCCTTGTTTAAAGAGCTCTGAACGCTAATTTCAGTAATCAATGCACAGAAGTGTTCATGTAGCTCCTCTATCTATTCAGCAGCAAAAGCATGAGACAGATTGACTTGAACACACTTCTCAAACACAACGCACTAGAACTGCCATGAAGGTTTTTTGTGAGCCCTCTGTTTTAGAAATAGTGATCTGGAGATGGGTATTTTGGAGCTGTTTTTCTTCAGAAGATGGAAGAAAGGTATTAGAAATCAATGTATTCTTGTAGCCAAACTGTACATTTAATACTGTATCTTGGCCACACAGCCCAAGTTTCTGCTACATAATCATCTTCTGAACGCATTACATTACATTACATAGGTAAGATTTTCAAAATGCTGACTGTTCCACCAACAGTCAAAATATCATTGACTTAACAAGGCAGAAGTAGTGGCAAGCCAATGTTGAACATGCTTGAATATGAATTAATGATCAGATTTTAAAATTAGAACATATCTGGCTCTACATGTATCAGTCTTACTCTGCAGAAACAGGTACATCTGTGATGAAAAATGAAAGATGAAGAGGCAACATGCATTATCACAGTGTGTTTAAAATTGGCATTCACAAAATAAGTTATATTTAAGCCACCAGGCTTTTGGTTTATATGTATTATGTTAGTTATTTTATTATTACTTTTATAAACAGGAAAGGCAAGAGAATTATTTCTATGGGTGAAAGCATATTTCAAAATTTACTCTATCTAGAGACAACTACAAAAAAAACCACACTGAAACTTTAAAATCTGTGTTAAACCTTTAAAAGAACAAGCAAACCAACACCAGTAAATGTTTAATATGAAAAAGAAAGGACTCATTTTTAATACAGGTAAACTCTGTTCATTACTTTGAAACACTGAGCAACTGCAGTCACAGTTTAAAGCAAGTTCTTCTCTTATGGCTGAGGGCTGTCACCCCGTATAAGATACTTCATTCACATTGGGTACTCTAATAGTTTAAAAGATAAATAAAACTTTCAAATATATTTGCAAATATTAGGGGAATAAAGTCACATCATGACTAGGATGCTGCATACATTCAGACCACATCAGCTCTGGTCTGATGGGCTGGGACAGGCAACAGCCATATTTCCAACTTTCTACTAATTCCATCAAAGTTATAATAAGCTTGTATACAGAGGAAGTACTAAAACACACAAGAAAGGAAGCTGCAGGAATCGTTAAATAGGAAGTTGTGAACTCTGCATTACCTATTTGAAAAAAAAAAAAAAAGAAGATATCTACATCTTATTTCGTGGTAAACTTCATTTCCTTTAAGATGTTTGTACTGTACGTTGTTTTACTGGCTTTTTTGAGATGCAATAAAGTTAAAAATGTGAGAGGAATTACTGGGTTTATTTAGTACCAAGAAACCCTGTTAATTCAAAAGGATGAAACATACGTTGCAAGAAGTTCCAGCTCCATAATGTGAGCAGGTCTCTTCTCTACAAATTCGAGTTAATACAAAACCGCAGCAAGTTCTAAACTATAGTATAAAATCGTTTCACTCTGTTGGCCATTCATAAGAACACAGGCAACAGACCTAGATTCATTCTGACAAAGCATACTCATTAAACTATTAAAAAATCTTTTTACCATTTTTAACATACTGAGATTCAAGTTTGAAGAGAATGTACAATTAACAATACTGCACAAACCATGTTCATGCCTCTAGGTACAGGGAAAGGCCAAATGAGCTTTACTCCTCCAGCAGAAGCAGCAAATGGTCACGCTTCTTTAGCAGTTGTGTTTTTCACTGCCCAAATCTGTATTTGGGAGCTTTAATTTCAAGGAAGACTTTTAGACTGAAATTTGAAGAAATACACTGGATTACAAATTCACATGAATGGCTTGTTTCAGTTGCTCTCTCTCTAACATGGCTGTTGCTGTTATAATCACAGATGCCTACTTCACTGGACTTATAATATTCAAATTTGGAAAGGAAAATTTTAGTGATGATTAAAAGCATACTGAATTCATTGAATGGTGCAACTTACAGGTTGCCAAGCTACTGCAATGCACACAAAAACCTGCTGAGAACAAACAGTACTGCTGAAAACAGATGTTAGATAAAGAAGAATTAGGATACTCCTGTTTTCTCACATGACTGTCTAATGCATTTAGGAAACCAACCTCAGCTAAACTAGCTTAATATTAAAGCTTACAGCTTTCTAGACTTGATCAGCTCACAATCTATGGACCAAATACAGTTTTAACAGTAAGTCAAACACTGATGCCATCTCCCCTACCCACACCAAACACTTATTTACCTGACTGACTGTCAGGTCATACAAGGGCTGAACAGGCCACGTGACAAAGCCATAAGCATGTTGGTTGACAATGGGGACGGAACAGACTGTCCAGCCTTCACATGGCTGCAGGACAGAATGGCCAGGTACTTCTGTTCTACACCAGGGTTTAACAGAAGATATTGCACTTAAAGCTGAATGTTTACGTAACTACTTCCAGAGTAGTGAACTGTTCTAAGAAAAAAAAAAAAAAGAAAAACAAAAAGGGAAAAATCAATACTTTTTTTGGAAAGAGAAACTTAACCCTTAAATCCTGACAAAAGAGACTGACATTCAGAGAAGGTAAGCTACTTAGGTCTGAGGTAGGTTTCTGAGCACTTTGCTTTACTAGCTGCCCTTCATACACAAATATACAGTCACAGTGGAGACTGATACTACAATTTACTTACCATAATCATAGTTTCTATTATGTGTCAGCATTTAGTTTTCACACAGAAGTGAGTAAGAGTATGTCTTCAGAAAAGACAACATGTAAGAAAATCTACCTGTGACCAACAAGCCTGAGAACTTCCTGTGGAAAGAAACAACCCCTCCCTTAACCCAAAAGAAGCCATGCCTTAAATGCTAACACTTACTCTACATTTAATCATTTCCCTAAATTGCAAAGCAATATTCACAACACCAACACACCCGGTCCTGCATTACTAGAGATTATTTTAGCTGTCACTGCAGTGAGAGAGAGAGCTTTCACCTCCAGCTGTGCAGGCCATCTTCTCCCCATCTGAAAGTAACTCAAGAGTTTAAAAAACAAATGTCAGTGTTAAAACAGGAACATCACATAATCAAGATAAGCTTTCACAGACATCCTAACGTAGGTCAGATTATCACTCTGCACTCCAGTACATGAAAAAAGACTGCAAAACTTGACAAGCTAGGCCTTCAAAGGACTATTTAATCCTCCCCATGCTAATGAAACAGATTTGTGAGTGAAAATAAGTTGCATGGATCAGATCAGATTAAAAATGTTTTGCTACTTCATGTACCTACTAATACTGCTAGTTTGAAATAATTCACTGAGAACAACAACTGATTTAGCAAAGCCAAGCAACTATCACAACTTCTATCTCTACAATGACAGCATCCTCTCTGGAAATGCACGACTCCTCTCACATCCCATAGTCCCCTTCCCAGGAAAGACACAGCACAGCACTTATGGCACCGCACCCCACAGCTCCTCCACACGCCTGCTCATCGTGTTCCACTTCTTCCCAGCCCCCGCCAGTTATCAGTCTTGACTAAACACACTTTACAATTTGGTGGCTATCTCAAACCTTCATTTGCAGTCTTAGCACGTATCTGGAACACACACAGAAATAAAAAAACACCACCACGTATAAAACGCAGTAACTTCCAAACATCTTTAAAAAACCCTTCACCCCTATTGCATCTTTTCCCATTTTCCTCCTCTCCAAAAGAGCATTGTGCTGAAGGCTTCTGAGAACTGATCCACAAATATAGGTTACTGACTAGTGAATCACACACAAGTGCTTCCTCTTACAGAAACGGTGCTGAGGGCAAAGCATGTTTACTAGAAGACTGGATTATTCTTCCCTAAATATTCCAAGATAGAATTCTGTGTGTAGATAGTTTTATATGGAGAGCATATTGCTAGCAAAGACTTTAGTACAAGAGAACCGTAAAGATCTACACATTATTAAATGAAAATAACTAATTCTCGAGTGCTTCCTCCTAACTAAGTAGAATTCTTAACTTTTTTAGCTACTCATAAAAAGATAATAAGCACATAAGAGTGCTCCACCCAAAATCCCCACTTTACATAGTAAAGAACTTAACAGATACGACAGTATCTAACCACAGTAAACAAGGAATTTCCTACTGTCAGTCACAGAAAAGCAGCCTGTACACGGGACTGTATAAAGCAGTCAAGTAAAGCCCAGCATAACAGACTCACTCCTAATGAAGATTCTGAAAGGTAAGCTTTACACAAGTTATAAACAAGGAATCAGTGGCAAATAAGGCCGAAGTCACTAGTTTCCATGAAGTTTTTCTGCTCTGTCTGCTTCTTGACAAGCTTTAAAAAGACCTGTAAGATTAGACTTCTCCCATGTCAGCTAGTAAATCCAGTAACTTAGCAGCTGTAAAGATTTTACATATTTTCAACCTCCTGTTCCAGTCTTTCACCTCTACAAGATGAGTTTGATGGACACAGAACAAACAAGCTCCAGAACCTGGGGGAATCCCCCCCAGAACAGCTCTACTCCCGAGCCTGCCTCCAGAAATTACCACCCTGGGGTTTGGAACCTCATGCTGCTTAGACCCTGCCTTTCCTCAAGCCCAAACCACCCATGCTCACCACCCACCCATGCCCCTGCTGCCGCTCCCAGCCACAGCCAGACTGCCACATGCTCCTTCAAAGTTTAGCTGTCTCTTAATAGCTGTCAGTTATCAGTGTGAGTATTGTCAAAGAACTGAAAGCGATTGCTATCTAAAGGGAAATTATTAGTGAGCCATCTATGTAATATTGCTCACAGGCTAATCAAACAAACAACCCTCCCAACTCAATATAGTGCTTTTCAGTGCGCCACCAGTTCAACTACAGCTAATGTTGCAACAGGCAAGGATAAAAAGGATGGGTTTGTTGGTTCGCAACACAGGCTGTCCTCCACATATTTACTATGCTGGTTTTGAAACAGTACAAAGGCAGATCTGCTGTGGTCGTGAAACGCTTTGGGCCAATTCTGATAAGGTATCAATACTGAGAATGAAAACATTGTACAAGTTTAATCAAGATTCTTGTTCATGTCACCCTACAGACACTGCTGGGCACTGTGCAGTTCTGGGTAGCAACTGCGATTTAATGTGAAAATTCTTCCTTGCCAGAAGTTTGAGGCAAGTGACAATGTTGCTTTCCAACTTAGTTAAACAGTAAAGGGAAGGCACAGAAAGGTTTTCTAGTGTTAGGCAGCAAGTCCCCACACCCAACATTTGCTGCTTAAAACTCTCCTCATTTTTCATACATTTCTGAAAATATTCAGAAAATTTCTAAAATGTGTGTATATGTATTTTGGCTGTTTAATAGGCTATGCAGTATTTTTCCAGTTTTTGCTCCAATGACCCACCCTTTCCTTCTTTCCCAAAGAAGTTCCTCGTACTAAAACCTCTTGCTTTTGTCCGAGTTCTGTTTTTCCAGCAGTCCCCATCTTGAGTCATTTAATGCCTGTGCAATGCAGAGCAAGGACATACAATTCTACACAAGGATGGAAGAGTTTTAGTCCTCCTTCAAGCACAGAAGAGTGGAAAAAAAAGGCCCTAACACAGTATAATGGAATCGAGATCTTCTGAACCAGTATGGGTTATTTTTCCTGACAGAAAAAGGAAGTATACTCTTCCTTAGTCAAAAATGCATTTTTAAAATAGATGTAACATTTTACTTCCTGTGATCACACTAAAAGGTCACACTATTTATGCTACTGTAACCTGTTACTGTGGGATTAGAAATTATATAAACAAGCAATTCTTATTCAAATGTGCACAAGGGAAGAAGGTTATGAGAACATTCCTCTTTATGTGTAGACCACTTGTTCTTGTTCCAAATAAATATAAAGAATCTGAGAAACAGAGTGTCTTTTGTAGAATGGCTCACAGCATCAAGTACTTGAAGAATCAAGCACTTCAGAGAAGCAGCATAAAATTCTGGGAGCTAGAGATACAAGAAAAAGCACCTGAAAGTTCACAAATAGAACAACTACTTTAAGTACAAAACACTGATATTTAGTAGCATTTCTAACAAGTAACTATTTTAGTCCAAAAAAAAGAAGCTTTCTTCTTTCTGCTGGCAGCGAGCTCCACACAGCTCCACACTCACCACTGGTACAGTATGGAAGGTTTGCTGTAATTGCATACACTGGCAGAATGCAAAACCTGCCTTGTTATTATTGCTTTATTTCCTATTTCTACTTACGTAGAAACTGGTTTAACCCTTCAAGTACAGGAAAAAGACTGTACCACACAATTCAATTCCGATTAGACAGTCTCTTAACAGTTGGTGGGACGAGTAAATCTTCCTTGGTGTCAACCTCTTCACTCTCAGTGCTGAAGGTGACTTTTTACCCCTCAGACCACATGTTCCCAGAGCAACCGCAACAACCAAGAGCTGAGACAACTACAGAACTATTTAAAGGCCTGAACCCTAATACAGAAGGAAACTACATGTCCTATATACAAAGTAGAAATCTAGTTTCAGTCCCTGGCAATGTGAACAGGTCTCTTAAAAAAAAAATCTGCTTAAAAGCTTAATATATTTTATCACGCCAACAAGAACACATAGGGGAGGGCAAGAAAGTATACGTTAAAAACAAAAGCTACTAGAAAACAAAATAAAACAAACCAAACACAAACAAACCCCAAAACACACACGCACACACAGTTTAGGAGGAACCACATCTGACTCAGTGTTGATGATAAATATTTTGAGTCGAAAAATATTGAGACCGTAGCTAACACGGTTAACTTCTCTCAAGCAAGCTGGCTGTATTTATGTTGCTTCTACAAGTAGTTACCCTTTACCAAATGCAAAAACAATAACTTATTGGTTATTAGTCCATATTCTAAGATAAAGTATTGTGCAAGGTGAAAACATATGGAAACAGAACCTAGAGAATTAGAAATAAGGGGAAAAAAATCAATTAAAAATGTTTCCAGAAGTTTCATACCAAGCTAGCTCATTTTTCTTCCCAACAAGGATATCAGATTTTTCATTGGTGTTCTATGAACCTTTTTTCTTAAATGTAGAAAGCACTACCCCAATTTGAAAGTAGATCAGCTATCACTATTCGCAGAATCACATGAATTTCCAAGAATTACTTTTATCACTTTTTCTTAGTATAATATCACAGTCAAGCTGTTGAATCTTAGCTGGTTTGTGTGGGCGAGAGAAAAAGCACATCTAAATTCACAGGGTTTGGTAGAAAATGAATTGGCATTTATACTACATGATATACAAAGTGAAAACACAAAGGCATTCTGATGCTGTATCATAGTGCCTCTCCCAGCCAAACCAGCAAGGGCATGTCTACTGGCATCAGAAAGATAAACAAAAAAATGTTTCTTGTGCAAATCAACATGAAACAAATTGACCGATGACTTAAAAAAGTAAAAAAAAATCCTCAATGGCAAGTGCTGTAAACAAAGCTTACAGATCAGATCAAGTTTATATTATTAATTCTGAACATTGCAGAGAATCTGTTTCTACATTTTCATAAACTTGCTTCTTTTAGGAAAAAATGCATGCGTTTACTACCACTGCTTCGTTCTGACAGTGAAGCTGTACACACTTTAACAGAGGCGCAGATGCAAGCGTTCTAGTCTAATCTCTTTAAAATAACAAAGTTTTAAATTTATCTAATTCTGTAAAATGTGTGCACACTGACAGCACTTCAGCACTAAAGATGATACAAAAACTTAGGCAATCTCCTATTGTTTATCCTGTATCTCAATTTATACTAACCTTCTTCCAAATCACTATTACAGAAATAAGCAGAATTAAACTTTAATATGAAACCCTACACTCCACTGAATATAAATCTCTTTCTGCATATGGAAGAAAGAAAAAACAGGCTTATTTAACTATGGGAAAACAAATTCAGTGGCACTGTCTGGCAACTGAAGCAACCCACCCAATATTTACATGCACTGGAGTACAAGCGACAGCATGACTTCAAGCCTTTACCCCTTCTTATAGACTTTTTCCTTTCTTTTTCTCTTTTTTTTTTTTTTTGGTAAACTCTCTCCTCCTCCATTTTCTTTTAATTAAAAGATATCAACTTTGGATTATGCATGAATTCTTACTTTTAAGGATCCAGTATCCTCAGATATTTAATGAGGCTAAATTCACAATCCAAATAGATTATTATGTCATGCCAGTGACACTGACCTAAAACCTGAGAATTCACATGTTTACAAGAAAGCGGCTGTGATATTTCAGTGTAAACCACAGCTCCACAGCTTAGAAAGTCTCAGCTAAAGAGATCCCTTGGAGAAAGTCCATTTACAAAGCAAATATAACAAGAAAAGATTTCATTTTCATGTTTAGTTAACTATAGGATGAATTGTTAATGCAAACCCTACCCAGAATATTTAGAAAGTTATTTTAGTTTCAAAAATACTTGGTCTACCTATACCACATTTTATTCTCTACTGACAAGGGCTATTTCTGTTTGAAGTATAACATCAATTGACATATGGCAAACACTGCATTCTCCTTAACTGTCAGTTTCCTTCTATATATGTACCCGTACAGCAGAAAGAAAGAGAAACAAGTGGAAGAACACACTAAACCTGTAAAAACCTTCTGAAGGTGCTCAGAAGCAAGTGTCCAAACTGTCCACACTGTATGATTTCTAAATTTTTAGCAAATGATATCCCCTTAGCAATAAGCCGTAACAGACTCCATTTTTCAATGTTCTACTTACAGCAAGGCTATCACAGAAGATTCATATTCAAGTATTTAGATTTTAAACTCTGAAAAAGAAGCAAAACTAAGTCACTCAGTAGCTCTATTCAATGGGACTTGCACAATCTCACAGTTGCTATCAGTAGACACAACTGGTCTTGATCTGAAAAAGTTAGTAGTATAACTAACCAATGCAGCAGAGTGCTCTGAAACACTCTCAGTAGCACAAAACATACTATTACTTGCAATTGAAAGTAAACTCTGGTTTCACAGAGAGGATATTGACTTTGCAAGCCACAGAGACTTCGCTACCTCATCACTGTTAGCCTCTCCAGCACTTGTATCACGATTCTGTGGCTGTCTAGCACTGAGAAACATGAAATATCTTCAGCTAAACTGAAAGAAAAAAAAAGAGACTCCCTGCAGTATCAGTATTAAACTACCTTTCCATTACCAGAGCCAATTAATCTAAGCCTCAAATGAATCAACATAGTATGAATTAAGAAGTGGCAAGGCATGCATGCAGAGACCTGTATTTTCAAGTAGCAAGAACTGGCAGAATAAAACACAAAGATGCATTCATAACAAGTCATGCTCATGCCACGATTTATCTGCTGCAAAGAAGTTAAAAGGTTTTTAGCATCGGAGCTAAAAAGTAACCCAAATGCTTATAGACTGCAGCAGCACAAAGTCTAAACTCTCACTGCAGCTTATAAACTGAAAACACCAGTAGAACTTCCTGTTCATTTACTTTAAATACACAACACAACCACAATATTATGTCTACAGGGTCAACCATTTCACAGTTTACTTTTCAACATTAAAATCTATCTACATATTCTACAAATATTTTTCCAAACAATGAACACAAAAGACTTCCCATGCCTTTTCTCTCTTGACAGAGAGATATCCAAAACATCCAGAACAGCTTTCTGCCCTCCTCCCATGATCTAGGTAAAGCTTATTAACTTTCATAATTTGTAGTATTTTAGTTTGGCTTAGAGAGATTTGGGGGGTGGGAAGTAGTGGAAGTAATGTTAATATTAAAGTACCATCAAAAAATTATTAAAGAAACTGAGAACAGTTATGTGTCTCTTACAGGCCTCAAGCCAAACTGTAACTACACCTTCCAGAGCGCACACAGCACTATCAGTTGTGCTGTTTTCAGTGTACTCACTTGCAAACATATTTCAAGATCTAGACCATATCTGGTTCTTTCTTATTTTATATTCTACTGACTACAAAAATCAGAAAAGAATGCACATTTTAGTCTAATTTTGCTACCTTCACACAAAAAAAACATTTTATGAGTTGTCTCCATAGACATTTCTGTAAGACCAAGTGTCAACTCAGCCTCCACCCATATCGTATGGGATCACCAGTTGAATGTTAGACCAGTAAATAACTCAGAGGTGTCTTCACTATTACTGATAAGCACATCAAAGTTGATATCATTAGCTGACATAAAGTCAACATCTCGTTTATATAAGAAACACAAGAAGCAAATCTACCTGTATTTGAGGGTTGTGCTTTTAAGATAGTATCTCAGCCCATCACCATGTCTGAGAAGTTAGAAACTAAAATACCTCCTACAACTCTGAAAGACTGCTGCACAGAAAATTACTATGAAAATCCGATACTGTACTGACTGTGAGCACATGTAACTGTGAGCCTTCAATGTTCCTTTGATATTCCAGGCAAATACCTGTATCTTTTTCTCCCCTGCTCTAACACCAAGCTTATACCATGCTTTTCCTAGTTTTGGGCTATTGCTTTTTTGTTGTGACATTTCCAGAATGAATGCTTTTCATTCCTATTGATACTTCTAACAATATTTATGCAGGGTGCATATCATTCTCTTACCCTAAAGCATTTCTTTTCTGTTCTATACCTTAACCACAGTATCACTTTGCAAAGTTCACATTTAATATGGTGCCCATTTTCCTTTAGCTCATTGTTTTACTAAAAAAGGACTTTAACTTGAATGGCCATTTCTTATGCATAGATCAGGTTTCAGTTTATTAGTTATCTTCTGTTTTTCTACAATACAAGCAACAGACAAAACCAGACCAGTCCATATTATCTACTGGGTCTCTGAACAACCTTTACAGGATGTCAAGGCTCATAGTTCTTGTAATGAGTTCTTTTCTAGATGAAAGGGAATGTACTGGGTATTTGGAAAAAAAACAACAAAACCCAATGAAACCAAAACCAACAAAAAGTAACAAAACAAAGAACTTCAACAGTGTTCACTCTGTTTTGACCAGTTATTGTAGTGTATTTCCACTACACATGCAGTGCCCAAGACATAATTGTCACAAAATCACCTACATAAGGTGAAATGTTTGAGTGGTTTTGTTTACATCCTGCGATTATTTACGCTTTAAAAAAAAATAAATCTAAATTTTATTCTTTCATAACTCTACTATTATCATAGCTGAACACTGCTTCCCCTTGTCCAAAATAGAGAAGCGTGGGATAATTTTAATCCTTCAAAGTCACATGGCACCCAGACAAGTGCCTTTGTAGATACCCTTCGAATTTGGTTCACCTCCCTGTAGTATTCGCAATTCCTCTCCTAGATGCTCTGCAGTCCCGTATCTCTAGATAATAGTTTTAGCCAAGAAACAAGAGGACACAAGTGTTAGTACATTGCATTGTACCTCACATGGAATACTGGTGAACATTTTTGAATTTTGGCTGTTACAATACCTAGATACTAGATGCCTGTGGTAAAATTAACTTTCTTTCGCACCAGTGACATACATTATTCTACTTATTCCATTCTTCAGGCAAAGACTGGTATTTGTAGGAAAACTGCATCATTAATGTCACAGGCCAGACATCAAAAGCACAGATTATAGTAAAGTACATTGTTCTTCCAGGTGCTTGTGATCTGCCGAGACGTCATTTTCAACAGCTGACATTTAAAAGCAGGATGCAGTTGAGAAATTGAGTTACATGACACAGATGTGCATACTTACTAATCAATCTTAAAAAAAACGAAAACCAACAAGCAAAAACTCCCCCTCCCATGCTTGTCAATAGCTGGATGCAAGTCAAAGAATCACTTTAGTAGGTTTTTTTTTAAAGTTGAATTTTAGTCCTCAAGCCTTGTGCTGTGCTACAGTCTGAGCAGCCTACTGAGTCACAGCATTCAAAGAAAGTAGGACAAAAATATGACTGAATGCTGAGCCCACATTGAAAATATGCCACAGTCCCTCATTCTCCTTATACATTTCACTTCTGTAAGTATATTTCTTTGGGTACAGTTTAATACCTCAATTACAGAGTTATATTACTCAAAATAGTTTCCCGAGCACTAAGCCTGCAACACACAAATTGTTCTGAATGGTTTAGCAAAAACATAACATCATATATATATGCATGTGACTTTCAACTGATACAGTTACCAAGCACTGAAACGCTGCAGGAAATGAAATGAAACAAAAAATGGACCTTCTGAAAGGCAAAATTTCATGCTTATTCTCTAATTGCCAAACTACTGGAGATGTTCCTCCTGCAAGATACTGCTTTTAAAACCCGCCTGCTGTGATTCTGAAAACAGCGTTCATTTATTTCACTTTTACAAAAGTCCACTCCTCCTTTTAAATGCGTGCTGCCAGAGAAATTCATAGTGAAAGGGAAACAAAGCTTAACTTCCATAGTATACGCAACACACCAGCTTAAACACTCAAATGGATTTTACAGTAATGCTGCCTGATCTGACTGAACCATTCTCGTACTTCATCTTCTGTTAAACTTCATTTTGGATAAACCCGTAATGAACTTTTTAAAAGAGAAAAGCCCTAATTTCTGTTGCTTGTATCTGTGAAGCCGGATCCAGTCGGCACATATTCTTACAAGCATTCTCATTTGCCTCACAGGCTTTTTAAAATGTCACAAAAAATCTAAATGTAGTAAACGAGAAAATGAAAAACAGTACCAGATAAGCGCACAAGTGTTTCTAACAAGCTGATTTCAGGCTCTGATCTATTATTAAAGTGGCCGAAAAGCTATGTGCATGCAATGCTGNCTGGGGGGTGCAGCCCCGCGCCCGCCCCGGGCAGAGCCACCGAGGCCCGGGAAGCAGCGGAGGCCCCTGCCCCGGCACAGCCCTCGCCAGTTCGGAGAAGGAGGTGTGGGGTTTTGCCCCGAGGGGGAAAGGCGCTCCCTCGCGGAGGGGAGAAGAACAGGGCTTCCCTCAGCGAAAGGGGAAGGAGGGGAGAGCAGGGCGGCGGGCCGGCTTTCTGCGGGAGGGAAGCGGGGAAGGGAAAGCTCCGAGGCAGGGAGTGAGGAGGCGCAGGGCAGCGGTGCCCCCGCAGGGCCCTCAGCGCGCCGCAGGGGTGGCGGCAGCAGAGAGGCTGAGGGAAGGGGCGCTCCCCCCACTCTCATG
>VZRU01000152.1:11695-22527 GCA_013398155.1 Pedionomus torquatus
GATGTAAAATCCTTGCGTGATTTTTCTGAAACAGGATGAGTTTTCACAACGTCTGAATAACATTGTACTGCGAACTCCAAACGCTTAGAGGAAACTAAGAGAAGTTGAAGGAATTAATATTCCATCAAAGAGTCTGTACTTGCCTCATAAGATATTTTTAGCGGGTTTGGATGTTGATATATGTGTCTTTTTTTTTTTTCCCAAGAGAACAGGAAAAATACTTCTCCGTTCCCCACTTTTTTCATATCAGGTTGTTTATTGCAGCCCGTTGCATTAGGTCATGTTGCGTTTGATCTGCTGGAAAAAGGAACGGCAGTTTGGATTATTTATATGTCTCATTTGCTGCCTCTCTTTGGGCAGGTGAGAAGATGAAGCATTTCACAATGTCGCTTTCCCACCGTTATACCCAGGCACAAACCTGGTTATAACCAGGGTTAAGAGTTTTTGGTTACGCTGCGCACTCCTGATCAGAAGGATCTTACCCAGGCACAGCTTTTGCTGCTAGAAATAATGCTTTTTAAAGCATATTGACATATGCATTAAATGAAAAACACACATGGTATCGAAGTGCTCCGTTCCCCTAGAAGAGGAAGAGAATAAGTCTTAATTTTCCTTTGGGGCAAAGCTTTAATAGAATCGCTGCTCCTTCATAGTCTTCCAGTTATTGTTTAAACCCCATAAGATACTTAAGGCTTTTGAGTGTTTGTACCAAGAAAAGAAAAATATTAATTCATTCTTGAGCTCAGATTTGGCAGCTAATAAAGTTATTCTGGCTTCTATTACGTTTCTTGCCCACCAGTGTTAGCAGGTTGCTATTATTTAGCTGAAGAGTTTTAGTGGCTTGAGCCCCTTGTACCTTATGGAAGGTGAGAAAGAAAATCGAAGGGCACGAGGAACATGGGAAAAGGTAAATCTAAATAATTGCAACCGAGAAAACACAACAAAAAGAAATGGAACAGGACACAGGAGTAGAAGCTAAGCAAACGGTGCTCTTGCCAGTGGTGTTGGTGCTGTCATTTAGGTGTGTTTCTGCGGTTGAGTGATTGTGCTTGGTAACCTGTTGGGTTTACAGTTCTTAATGAAATAGGGAGGAGTTACCGTTGGTTGATGGTTGCTGAATTTTTCTCAGGTTCTCCCTGTTCACTCTGAGATGGACACCATTTATTATGTCTCCATCGTCAAGGATTCAAGGTCTTCTGCATTTTCTTCAGAAAGTGGCCACCTCGTCACACAATGTCACATGAACTTGGAATTAGACCTCTTTTCCCCTCTCTCGTGGCTGCAAAGCGGGACCCTCATCAGCTGGATCTCTTGTCCCACACTGCCCAGTCCAAGTAAGTTGTGATATCCCAGGGCCTGAGACTGGGATCCCGCTGGGTCAGGGTGACATTACCTTCTCGTGCACTGTGCAGCTGTGTGCCAAGCTGGGACGCAGGGGGAAAGCCCACAGCAGCTTCTGTCTCCTCCGGGGGTGAGTTTTGTGATAAAATGATATGTGTCACTTGTAATCTGTAACGCGATGAAAGACGGGTGCATAGTATAGGTAAATAAATACCTATAGGTATGGTATAGTAATATATATATATAGTACCTATATATATAGTATAGGTATAGTATAGGTAAATAAAAAGAGGGACTTTGTCAGGAAGTGTAGTGTTAGGACAACGGGTGATGGTTTTAAATGGGAAGAGGGGAGATTTAGATGAGATCTTAGGAAGAACTTCTTTGCTGTGAGGGTGGTGAGGCACTGGAAGAGGTTGCCCAGAGAAGCTGTGGCTGCCCCATCCCTGGAGGGGTTCAAGGCCAGGCTGGATGGGGCTTGGAGCAACCTGGTGTGGTGGGAGGTGTCCCTGCCCAGGGCAGGGAGGTTGGAACTGGATGATCTTTGAGGTTCCTTCCAACTCTAACCATTCTGTGATTCTAAATAAATAGGAGATTGCTTACACCTTTAATTCAGTGAATCTTAGGATGCTATCGAGTTTGTCAGGTCTGTATTTTTGACCTGAAGTTGTCATCTGCTGCAAAAAATCTGGATTTTCGAGGGCCAGACCTTCAGACAAAGTAAGTGGAGGTGTACCACATGCTTAAGACTGATTGTAGTTGCCCAGTTTGAAAACAAAAGGCGAGTACTGTGTGAAGCGGCAGATAGAAGTGACTCGTTCCACGTATAAATACATTCGTTCTACATATCATCCTTCCTAAACAGTTAGAATCATAGAATCATCCAGGCTGGAAGGGACCTCCAAAGCTCATCTAGACCAGGTTGCCCAGGGCCTCATCCAGCCTCACCTTAAATATCTCCAGGGAAGGGGCCTCAACCACGTCCCTGGGCAACCTGCTCCAGTGTTCCACCACCCTTAGAGGAAAGAATTTTCTTCCTAATACCCAACCTAAATCTACTCTTCTCTTGCAAATCTGTCCTTAAAGTGACCACAAAATATTTTTTTCAGTGGCCAAAATGAGGTGCACATGAGTGTTTTAGTTTTTGCTGTGTTCAAGAATTTGGTGAAAGATACTATTTTTTGCATTGTCTGTGTTTATTTTCTGACCAGGCTTCCTAACAATTGTGAAAATGTTTGGGCTCTCTGTTTGATTTCTAAATTTTGATGATGAGGTTATGCAAACATGTAGGTTTTGGGAAGAGCCAGGCTGACAGGAGGGGGACTAATCTCCTTCATGGAGCTTGTCCAGCACGTTACCTTCTGACCTTCTCGATGTGCTTCAGCCTCACCACCCCTGTCCCAGTGGGTGTCCCCGGGTTGTTGCCCACGTCCTCCCGTCCTTAGTCCCTGGGCTGGGCAGCCTGGGTGCCAGTTAGTTCTAGGTGAAGACTGAGGGTGGAAACCTGCAAAATAAGCAAAGCAGCTCATCGCGTGTCAATAAATAAAATTCTGTCTTGGGCTCTTGCCCAAGAATCTCCTTCTTACCCTGAATCTCCTTCTGTGACTAAAGCTCCCTCGTTTTCAGCTTCATTGAAAAATGCGGTGAAATCAGGCTTTAATCAGGGGAAATGACACATTCTTGTGCGTATGTCAGAGTCTTAAATTAAAAGCTATTTTTTTTTAAAGAAGAAAATTAAACGCGATTTCAGATCTCTCGCTCCTGCTGACCCTTTAGGACCGCACCGAGCTCCTGCCACCTACCAGCACGCTCGCCAGGCAGTCTGGACAAATATTATTATTACTTAAATAGAATCCGAACCATTGCCTTGTGTTTTCACTTTGTACTGAAATGATTTAAATATAGTTTTTCTTACGTTGGGATCCTTTGACAAACGCATGAATAGTTAGCGCATTGTTAGCAACAGTGGAAAGGAAATGGATGCCTGGCAGGAGGAAGGGCAAATAATTTTCTCATGCTTGCTGTGCTCTTTCTGTAGTGTAAATCAACTCTTCTCTGAAAGTAAAAAACTTATTCCAAGATGTCAACAAAAGTAAAGTAATTAGGAAAGGAAATGTAATTCCTCCCTGCCGCTCCTCCCTCGCGCCCATTAGTAAATGAAAGCTATTTAAAGCTACAACCTGAGGTGGACTAATTGGAGGAGATGAGTCATTTGGGACCTGATCCTGGAAGCGCTTACCCAAACGAGTGGCCCTTTGATTGTTCGCCTGGGTCACTTTGGAGCGCGCCCGTGTGTGCTTCGGGATCGGGGAGGAGAGGGTTGGGTCCTGCCGGGGTCCCGAGCGGAGCACCCCAAAACCAAACGGCTTGACTCCTCCAAGCCCTTTGGTCGGTCTCGGGGAGAGGGAGAAGGCACACATGCATGGAGTTAACTCCTTGATTTGATTTGGTCAACGTCTCCCAGGAGCAAACCCTTCACCCTTAACTTTAAATAGGGTAGGAATATTATGAGGCTGCTTCGATTAATTAATCTCATTTGGAAAGGACAAAAAAAAAATAAAAAAAAAGAAACAACTGGAAAACCAAAACACACCCTAAAACTTTCCCCCATTCACTTGTGCCTCTGGTTCGTGTCTGTCGTAAAATTAACTACTGTAATACGCTTTTTCCAGTTTCGCTCCCAAATCCTTTGCTGCAAAGGAAGCTGTAAAGCTCAAAGGCGTATTTTTTTCTTAGTGTTAGCAATTAATATGCCACTAGTCTTTGCATAAATAAGTTGTCTATTTTAAAGCAACTCAAATGGGCTATTTCGTTTTATGTGACTGTTAATTAAGATGTTGATTAGCCCTGCTATTGAAGCCCTGAAACCCTTTCTAAAAGAAATGGCCACTGTTTCAATTTTATTTTAATTAGTTGGACTTTGAGGTTATTTACTACAGTGTCAGCTATCAAAGTGAAGCTATTTAATTTGATGTGCAGGCCAAGGCAGGTAGCGCGCAGAATTCCACGTTCGCCTGGAACCGCTGCCGTTAACAGGGCTATGATTTAAGGTCATTTAAGAGTCATCAGCCTCACAGATGGTAAAACGCAAAGCATCTAAAAGGGAAAATAACAATTGTTGTCTTGTCAAATAAAATCCGAACATTGTATTTTTTGTGAACACCCACTGGCTTCCAGCAATTTTATACGGAATGTGTTTCCCTTTGGGCGGAGAGTGTTAGGTCTTCCCTTGTACGCATCCTTCCATTGAGACACGCTAACCCCCCGGGGAGGTGAAACCCACCCAGATATTTGTGATTTTAAAACTCCGTGTGCGTCACTTGCAACAGAGATGGATCATTATTCTGGGCTAAAATCACATCCTGCACAGTGAAAATAACAGGCGACACTTGACCTGCAAAGGGAAAGAGGAAAAAAAAAAAAAAAAAAAAAAAAAAGAAAAAGAAACAAAACCCATCCAACAACTTTAAAGTGTTAAAAGAAACAGACAGTGTTAAAGCTGCTTCAGGAAACAAATTCTCCCTGTAATGCAGTGTAATTACGATCTTTTCTAAGCTAAGTATAGTACCCTAGAGATTACTATAAGTAACTTATAATAGAATTTTTATTAGTGGTAGTAATTTTTTATGATAATTAGTGTAATCTGCAGCCAATAAAATCGGAAGATATATAGTTATCTCCTTTACACCAGAAAACTATTCTTCAGACAGCTGAAACATTAAGAAAGAAAAATGTATTCTTTTATGATCGTTATACACTTTTATGTTCTGATTATTTGGGTTTTTTTTTTATTAGCTCTTTCCATTTAATGGTGAAAAACGCGAGGCGCGCTCAAGAGCCAGTGTGGGGTAAGCAGCTGGCATTGAGTTCCCCTGGAGATCTTTAGTCCATCCCGTCTGAAACCTCATCCTTCGTGGAAGTTAGCGAGTTCTAACTATTTCTCTTAGACCGTGGGTTATTCTGGTGTCAGCCTCGTACCGGCGGTGGGATTGCCTTTCCTCATCGACTAGAGGGAGAACCGTAACTGTTGAAAAAAAGGTGTTTTAACCATCGTGCTGTCCTTGGCCATGGCACTGCCCCATGTGGAGCTTTCACGGCACATCCCTTCTCCAAAGCTCTTGAACCTGCAGCAGGAACACACCCGCAAAAGGGGTGTTTAATGCGGATTTGCGACCCCTCGCCCTGGGACCGTGTGGCAACGGCTGGGCCTTGGCCTTCTCGGGTTTGGAGAGACAAATATTTTGACTCAATGGATCAGCCAAGCCAGTTGGGTTTGCTGGGAACACGAAGGAAGAGAGCGGTTCCCAAGAAACCTATGGAAGGACTTAAGTGCAGTTCTGCTGGTGGTGTTCAGGGTCGTACTTCAAGATTTTGGGTTGCTTCTCTTCATACCTTGCTGACACTAGTAAGCAAAAGTTTTGCCTGAGTGAAAAAAGAGAAGGAAGAGATGACTCTTGGGTTTATCATATTGTCCAAAATAGCAACTGAACCAACAGCTGGACCATTTAGCAAAGGCATTTTGTTTTAGAGGGCAGATGGGGTACAGAATGACTCCAAATTTAGTTGGAGAGGTTGGATTTCACTTCTTGAGGGAGAAAAAAAGGAGAGAATACTGTAGGAGAGTACTGAATGCATAGGTATTTCAGAAGGAAGGAGGCTATTGTTTCATGTGTTATCTGTGGCCTGATACACTGCTATTTTCTTCTCTCAGTAAGCGGCACAGTGACCCTCTTAATCTGTATTATCATACTTCGTTGGCAGCAGTTGTAGGATAAAAATAAAAAGTTCAAGATATGTGACCTAAGAAGAACCAAAGAAGGTTTTCATCATCTTCCCTAGACTTATGACCTCATGCTCAAAAGTTATGCTGGGAACTAAAGAAGCTGGTAAAACCAAGTTTGCATCTACATGGTGAGCAATACTAAATATGCTTTAGAAAAAGAATCATTTCCATTTGGTTTGGGACACAGACAATGTCATAGTCCTCCAGACTGCAAGGGTGAGGTGGACCTCACAGAGACACAGGCTGTGCAGATGTTGAAGCTGGGGTTGTTCACGCCTAGAAGTCCCTGGTCTTGGGCTTCACTCAGGGCTGTCTGGATATACATGAGGATGTGAGAAGTGCCTGCTGGCTTCCACTCGGGGAATGGCACAGATTCTCCTGGACTTTTTGGAGTTATTCCTGCAGAAGGAGGTCAGGGGTCTGTTGTATTCTCCTAGGCCTTTGAGACTTGGTTTGTCAGAAATTAGGAAGGGGGAGGGGAAAACAAAAGGGGGGAAAAGTGGTGATATCACTCCTTAGAAATGCTAAAATGACATCAGTACTCCCAGTAATCCATAATCCCATCCTCCTCTCTTCCATGCCCTGGTGAGCAGCAAGTTAACGATGTTGAAATATTACTTCTCGCATGTGACTCGGCGTCTGTTGAGATGCATGAGATAGGTCAAGCTCCACAGAAGTCTGCCCCACGTTCCACAAATACGGGCAGACACTGCTGCATGCAGTTACCTGTGATTCATGTGTTGGGAGTTGTCCCAGTGATCACAGCTACAGCAGACATAAAGTGTATTGACCTGAACTGTGTTTAAGTGTTGGATTCCTAGCCCTGCCTTGACATTCTGTGAACACAGGCATGTTCTTCATCTGAAGACTCAAGGTTCCCAATCAAGATTTTCTAATGGTATTTCCTTACCTATGCTGTCAGTGCCTTTCCTGTGGAAATAAGGTAATAAGCAGCTGTTTCCCTCAAGAAACCCTCACTTTGTGATGAGAATGGTAAGAGTCTCATAGAATCATGGAACGGTTAGAGTTGGAAGGGACCTTAAAGATCATCAAGTTCCAACCCTTGGTTCTTTTTTAGATTAGATTGGATATTAGAAACAAGTTCTTTCCTTTGAGGGTGGTGGGACACTGGAGCAGGTTGCCCAGGGAGGTGGTTGAGGCCCCTTCCCTGGAGGTATTCAAGGGGAGATTGGATGAGTCCCTGGGCAACCTGGGCTAGTTGGGGGTGTCCCTGCGACTGCGGGGAGGTGGGACTAGATGGCCTTTGGAGGTCCCTTCCAGCCTGGATGGTTCTATGATTCTGTTTCCTTCCTTGCTTTTTGGCAAAGGTAGCCCTTTGCAGGCCTTCAGGTGAAGGTCCAGTTCAGCCTGGAAGCACGCAGCACCCTGAGAGAGGAGCTTCTGCTGGTAGATAGAGCATCAAGTACCCGTGTGCTCCTGCTGGATTCCTGTGTGCCAGCACCAAGAGACTGTTGGCCATGAGGTTTCTCTGACACTCGTGTGAACCCTCGCATGGACGGATGGGTTTGCTCTTGAATGGCTCCGTTCTTTGCTCTTTGTGAGCAGAGCAGGCAACTGTTAATTTGTCCCGACGTGCACCAAAGGCTTCTGCTTTGTCACCCCTCCTGCTGACCACGGCCTCAAGGCCAGGAGGTGTCACATTCTGAAAATGTGTGTACTTACTCTGTATGTCCAGAAATCCTCTCGGGAAGGAGGGGTGTTGCAGCAGGGAGCAGACCCAAGCTCTTCCCCTTGTCGTGCTTCATCCTGAGATGAAGTTCTCTTTGGTAGAAGGAACTGATGGAAGTCAGAGAGATGAAATCTTATCAAAAGCCCCATCGGCAAAAGTGACCACCCTTGGATTTTGCAGTGTTTTCAATTCGTGCATGAACCAAGCTGTTCATGGGTTTGTTAACTTTTGGGTTGGATTACTGAAACACATCGTACCTACGGCAACGTCTGGAGAATATCTGGACACTTTCTGTAAGAGCAGGAGGCTGTTTCTTGCTCTCTTCGGGGCGTGCTTCGCTTGCAGGCTGCTCTCGAAGTTCTCAAACTGCACACCACCTGCCTGTGCTTAGCCAGGTACAAATAAGAATAGAGTTTTCAGCCATTAGCCCCAATAATGCATCCTTCCTCCTTCATTCTTCCTTACGCCTCTGCAGATTGGATCAGCTATTCTTCATTTGTCATTATTTAGTTAAAGCTCTCCCTTTCTTTCGCTGGCCTCAAGCCCGCTCCGTGTTCTTCCTCCAGCTTGCTGACCTTTGAGTTATGTAGCAGGGCTGTTTTCCAGGACTGGTTTTTAAGGGTTGATAGATCTGAAGGATTTTAAGCAAAAGGGGGGGTTATATTTTAAGTTTTAGAACCCGTGAATACTTTATTAGCAGACACTAGTTTATTTGTCTGGAGGTTAGAGCAGATGCATAGCGTCCTCCCAGATAAATAAAGCTTAAATTGTAATTTCCCCCACAGACACATCAATCTGTGTAATGCAGGTGACGGAACTTTTATAGTTGGTGTCCGCGGAAAATACCTTTTTTAGACCAGCAACTGTAAATTGATAGTGTAATTTGTGTGTGAAAATTGGCCGCTGTATTCAATTGCATATGAAAAAGCACAGTGTCTTGAACTGCACCCACAAGATGCGCCTTTGAAAACAACCCCAGGCATTCAGATCTGTGAAGAAGGTCCCTCCTATGGCTGGTGTAAGACTTCGGGGGTTGTTTTCCTCCATTTTCCAGGAATTTGGTGCAATTTGTGCCACAAGACCACACCTGGTAAAGGTTTAGCTAAAAATTACTTATTTCTAAATTAAAATTTATCTTTTTTTTTTTTTTCCTCCCCTAGTTAAAATGTATCCCCTGCCTCACAGTCTTCATCCATTCTGGCACCAGGTAGGTCACAGATCATATCGGTTGCCTCTTGAGATGAGTAGAAGCCACTACCAAGAAGCCACAACACAAGTGATGAATCCGTTAGCAGGGGAGGGAGGGCAGTTTATCAAAGAAAAATTACACTAGAAAGATATAAGATTAGTGATATCATTGTCTAAAACATCAAAAATTCCTTGGTAAGTAGACCCTGAGGAGAAGACAAAACCAGCAGCCGAAAGCAGAGAGTCTGTGGCCCCAGCTGAGAAATCCAGGTGCCAACTCACATACACTGAATTCCAGGCTCACGCGGCTGTTAGGTTGGATTCTTAATCACCAGGAAAAGTGCTTCATTCAACATATTATCTCGAGGGAAGGGGCAGAAGACATCGTCTGAGGTGGAAGAATATAGAGGAGAAGCTGCCCCTGGACTGCGCTGGAGTCCAACAGGTGATACCAGTTCCTTTAGCCTCCCTAGTCAACACCTGAAAGGTGACGTGGTTTTGGTGGCTGTAATTTCAGTGCTGAATGGAACCAGCATAAAATTCATAAAATGAATTGATCTCAGCGTTACATTTGATCTAACACAATTTTATTTCCCTTTTAAAGAATTAAGTGCAACTGGAACCTATTAGATGTTTTCTGAAAGGGCAAATTGCGCGTTTTCTTTTTCCCATGACTGTCAACAATGTTTTTGTTTTCCAGCGACAAAAATGCTCAAAAAAAGAACACGTTTCTGCAGAATGAAATTTTTTTCAGCTTGGGTTTCCCCCCTTTTCTTTCCTCTGTGCCCATTCTCTTTTCTTGGAACAGGCAGGAGACAAAACACAATTTTTCTTGTTAATATTTCTTGCTTTTGTTCAGCGTTTTCTCCAGCACCGCTCCAAACATTAATGGGGTATTTTCGCCGTGAGAAAGTATCCGGAAAAAGCATCATTTCTAAAAATAAGGGCTCTATTACTGTTTGTGATGTTAGAGACTGGGCTGGTTTGGGGAATGGGATGCAGGAGAAAGCTTATGGTTTCAACACAACGGAGAAGTTATCAATAGAATGATGGGTGGTGAAGAAGGAGCCTTGCACGTGTGCTGTCCTCTGGGGTGGTTTCCAGATCTCACAGGCTGAGCGTAAGCGCTGTGTTTCTGTCTAGCTCGAGGCCAACAGCCAAACTCCTGATTCAAAAAGAAAAAGGAAGGCTGCTCCCATAATAGGGTGTGAAAAAAAAAAAAACAAAAAACCAACCATGAGCAACCCTGACCTTCTAGAATAGCAGTTTTTAAGTAGCTTTTAGGTTTTGTTCAGCCAGGGTGAGGAAAGTGTAATTGTGCCTGTTTGAACAAGCGAGTTGTGCACTTCACGGGAGGAATGTATGGAGTGTGTTGAAAGGACAGATAGGGAAGTGTGGCCAGGAATGTGATAGAGTGGATATAAAATGAGTGAAGACAAGTGTCCTCACGCTGGCCGCAGCGGTGACGTGCATTATCTCGGCGCGTTATCAGGAGATAGATGTTTGCATTCCCATGGGTCAGGGCGAGTTGTCACAGTTTCAACTTCCAGCTTTTTTCGTATGGAAATAACATCACGAGGCAAAGAATGCTTGAAAAGTCCTCTGCTGGCTTGCACCTCCACGGGTGATGGTACAATCTTGAAAGGTTCTCTAGAGGGCTTTCGGTGCAGGGTGAAAGTATGTCTGTTGGGTTTTGCAATGGTCCTTTACTTCTATTTATAGCAACAAGGTTGATTAAAATGTTGTACTTCACTCCTCCTTTTCCCACTTGTTAAATCTCTTTTTTAGTGGGACTGCTTAGAATATTTTCAAGGGGGAGCCAGATTTTTT
>VZRU01000152.1:30976-36071 GCA_013398155.1 Pedionomus torquatus
GATGAGGATAAATTACAGCAACACAAAGCTGGCATCCCGTTGGCTCCGTGCGTGTCTCCTGCTGCTTGGTCAGCACAGGTCCACACCATTCCATTTTTTAAATCAAATTATGCTTGTGATAATATTGTCTTGAGCTTACAGTTGCTGACATGGATATTGACAAAGGCTTAGCCGGTATTTTAATAAGAAAACAAAATACAGGAAATACTCTAGAGTTTCCAGGTGGATCATTAACAAGACGCCTTGGAGGGCTGAGACTGCCAGCCAGCACAGGGAATGCATCACAGTTCGTCATACAACTTAAACTTCTTTTGACATCTAGTTATGTCGAAATGTGACTGATCACCTAGGGGTCCAGGCTCCTGTGAGGGAAAAGTTCACTGACAGACAGCGAACGAAGCTGATCTTAAATGAGAATCAAGAGAAAGCAGCATTCCAGCGTCTGACAGTCTGCAGCTGCTACCTGGGTCTGCCTAACGAAGACGAGCCTGCTCTGCTGAACAGTTATATTAGCATCTGTATGCTTCTGTCTCATTATCACACATCTGCCCACCTTTATTCCAATGAAGCTTCTTCTGATCTGACAGCTCAGGCATTGTCAGTGAATAGATATTATGGGAGCTGGGTACAGCAGCTTAGGGTGTTAGCTTTTATTTTCTAAAGACTGTTGTACAGTTTGACAGTATAATGCCACAGAGGTAAAGAAGATAATTAACATATTGGGCAGTTTCTAAACAAAGCTGAGACAGTTATACTGGCAAAAGTGCTGCTGCTGGAGCAGTATTGTTTGCACTCTAGAAACATCAAAGCCTTGCAAGATCTGCCTTTAAAAATAAATAAAAAAATAATAATTAAAAAAAAAAAAAAAAAGAGCATGAACAGGTAGAGCCTGGTCCCCACACCACAGATGGGGAAGTTTTGGGGGGTCTGGTCCACACCTCAGAACTGCAAACCTGTTGGTGAGCTCGAAGAGCCTGTCACACACACTCAAAAATCTCCGCTTGCTCAGGCAAAATCTCGGCATTTGAGATGTGAGAAGATGATGCTTGTGGAGAGAAGGAGGTTGTGCGGGGTCTTTTTGATTTCTTGAATTTATTTTTACCCCACAGCTCAAAGCTAAGCGCTCTTGTGAGCTTCCAAGGGCTCACGTTTGGATAGAGATTTAAGACTTCTGAGTTGGGGATCACATGTGGGATTTTCTGGAAATGGGAAAAAAACATGTGACGGAGGTTTCATCATTTGTCTGCTCAGCAATAACCTAGAAAGGATTGTTTAAAAAGAAAAAAAAAATAAAAGAAAATCCAACACAAGGAAACAAAAGAGGAACTAGAATTTTAAGCTCACAACATAGATGAGCTTTGACGACGGAGGAAGGGGATGTTCATCCTCTGCTCTGCAGCTCCAAGAACAGAAATGCAGTGGATCACCACACAGGGGGTTTTGGACAGTGGTGGCCTTGAAAGGCGACTTGGCTTCATGTTTTGGGTAGGAAGCACTTTAAGAAAAAACACGGCCCTCAGGAGCTTTGCCTTGGCGAGAGAAATGGCGAGTGGGATGGACTCTGCAAGAGCACCCCTGAAAACTGTTTGAGCTTTGGTTCATGTTAGAAAACACATCAATAACAAACAAGAGCCCCCTGCCCACAAGCCAAAGACCAGATCCTCAGCTGGTTTGAATGAGTCGCTCATTTACAGCCGAAACACTCTTTCCTGTCCCTGTGGCAACGCGCAGCTTTCGACCCCAAATTTCTAAGAAGTGATGGACTTTCCTCATTTCATTCATGGCTTTCAGTTCTGTGCCTTTTGGGGTGGGGTGTTGTTTGTTTGGTTTTTTTGTCTCTTTGTTCTTGAGAGAGCACAGGGTTTCCGTGAGTACGTCGAAATTATTGCTATTTTGCAACAATGGGCAATCAAAGCCAGAACACCTCGTTCAGGTTGGACCTCCAAGACCTGCGCTCACGGTGGTGAAGCTGGAATGCAAAATAAGAGATTCAGTTAAGAGAAAGAAAATGGGGAAAAAAAAAAAAAAAGATAAAATCCGTTGTCATTCATTCTAAAAAGGCATTACAGACTGCCGACGCTGTACGGAAAAATAGGAGATGTTGACCTTTTTATTATAGCCTTTTCTGTGGCGTTGCCCTCCTCTCCAAGGCATCCCCCACCTTCTCCTCCTCCCGCAGCCTCGCGCACGGGCGCGCGCTCTCGGCGGTGGCTCGGCGTTATCTCAAATAATTACCCTGCGCTGCTGGCTGTCCCCAGCGACTTCTGCTGCTAAAAAAGCTACTCATTGTCGGTGAGTGAAGAGGGATTTCAAACCTGCTTCTTGTGGCCCAGCAACAGCTCTTAATTAACCACTCAGGTATTGAGCCGCCTCCTCGCCCGGCTTCCATCCATATGGCAGGAACATGTCCGCAGTGATAATCACTGAAGGAAATATTGTATAAAAGAAGAGGAAAAAAAAAGGAAAAAAAAAAAAAGAGGGGGGGTGTTCGCAGAACAGAAAGCTCGTGCAAATTATTTTTAATGATTCTCCTGTTGTGAGGGGGATTATTTGTTATTTCAAGCAGGGCCAGGGAAAAGGGGGCTGGGGCAGGACGTGCCTTTCCTCCACCCATCGCCCCGGCCAGAGCCTGATCCTCGTCCCTGTCACAAAGCCAGCACCCCGGCTACCGGGGAGGCCCTTCGGGCACTCTAAAAAAGCTTTAGTTCCCTATGATTTTGCTAATCCTTTGTTTCTAGCCCGACTCGCTTTCCTACGCGCTGGATGCGCACGTTTCCTGCCAGCGAGGTACTTGGCTGCAAGTTGGCTTTTTTTTTTTTTCCTCCTCCTCGACACAGCCCCACACTTTTTCCCTCCCCCTTGGCTTAGAGAAAAGAAAACAGTGATTTGAGTTTATAAATCTAATTAAAAATGAAGTTGCATTTACATTTTAAAACCTTGCATATACCAGCATACTGTGTCAAAAGATATTATGTATGATTTTACTTTGTGACAGAAACCATTACATTTAAAAATTCATTACAGCAAGGTTAGTTAGACACATGATGGATGCAGCTTTAATCCTGCCATATATTATTACAGTTAAAATGTAAATGATGAAAAATATTTTGTGCTTATCAGCATTTATGTGGAAATGTGTTTTACAGTGATATATGGTGTTATATTTCTATTATTATGATGAGAAAGAATGAAATACAAAAAGACTAAGTGTTTATTAAAACATGGTTACTTGTGATAAAATATTCTTGTTGTACATGACTTTAAACATATTTACCGAGGGCATTTGTCCAAAACAACTGTGAAATGTGTTTGCTATGCAAATCATTCTTTGTAATTTTTTCCCCCTCTGTTATACTGACTATAGCTTTTTAATAGCCTGGTGTCGAAGCTATGTAAATATATTTTTATTATTTTTCATTTCAGACGCCGGGGAGGGGGGAGGGATGGGGACTAGCTCCGTTTACACGCATGCACGTGTTCAAGTAGATGGTAGCATGCCTAAAAAAGCAGACGGAATATTGATCCTAGAGAAATCCTTTTGCCTTTCCATCTCCTCTCGTTTCAGCCTCTCAAAGCCCACCCCGACCCCGGGGGGCTGAGCCCTTTTCCAGCTCAGCCCTTTGGCACGTGCCGATCTTCGAGCATCCGCGCGGTCCTGTTTGACGCCGGAAGAATTTCACACCTCGCACAACCCAACCCTCAACCCAAGCCTTGTTCAACGCCTTCTCCCTCACACATCGTTGCGTGGGGAGGCTCATACCCTGGCCAGGGAGCCCAATTTTTCTTCTTGCCCCACGGAAAGCGAGTTTCCAGTCGTGCTTTAGAAGAGCCCCGCCAAGGAAATCTGTGCAGCATCCTCCTTGTTTGAAGAGTAATGAGTTTTGAGGTCAGTATTGCAGGCTAAAAATCCCTGGGCTGAGTTTGGGTTTTTTTTAAGAATTTATACTTCGACAGTGACCCTTCAAGAAGGGTTTGTGGCGCTCAGGGCCTGGTCCTCCACAGGCAAAAAAAATAATGCAGTCTTGAGCAGAACAATACAAAGGCGTAAAAGCCATTTAGTGGCTCGCCCAGCATCCCACAGGAAGTCTGTGGCAGAAAGGAAAATAAAAACTTGAAGGCCCTGAAACTTAGGAATTCAACCGTTCCGTATAGGTATTCCTACGTGTGCTCCCCTCTCTGGGTTTTCAGCATCTCGGGTTTGTTCCCCTGGCCCTGGCTGATCACTGCCTCATCCCGATGACCCAGAAGGTACCGCCTTACACCCTGCCTCCCTGGTGCTTACGCTGTGTCCCCGCTATTTATTTCCTGGATGCAGCCACTACCAAGCTTATACTCTGGTTTGTTACTCTATTTAAAAAAAGAATTGAGTCCGTAAATTAGATGGGTTTTTTTTCCATATTATTCCTGTGATTCCTCCAGTTGACATTGCTGTCTCTCAAAAGTTAGAAGTATTTGGGTTTGGGGTGATGCGGTGACCAGGCTGAGATTGCTTTGGGGTGTATTTTTGGTTGTTTTTTTTTAAGTAAGTGCGTGTGATTTGGTAAAGATGGGCTCAGCTTCGTGTGAAGCTGAGCCCATTTTTACCAAATCACACGCACTTTAAAAAAAAAAAAAACCAACCACCAAAANTGTTGTTGTGTACATTAGCGCTGTACAGTTTAGCACCCTTCAGGACTACCTCTGGCTCTTGGCTTCCTCGTTCCCGGGGCCAACCATAATATATCAGGAACTGTAGATATTTCCTATCTCAGCACTCTCCATAACTCTTTTGCTCAGCTGGCTGAAGCTGTTTTCTTTAGGAAGTCCAAAGCGAGGAGGTGGGGGGGGAGGTGGTTGGTTGACCTGGCATCGGTCCTATTTATAAGAATAAAACCTCTCCCCCCCCCGCCGCCTCCCCGTACACCTTTGGAGCTTTGTCATGTAGGGGTCACATCCGTTTAAATTAATAGCTGTAGCGCCCGTGACGGAACACGGCCACCTAACCTTTATTGTCCCCGCTACCCTTTTGTTTGAAGTCATCCAACCTACTCAGCTGATTTTCTTCAAAGCTAAGGTTACAGGATTTGAAACTGTGTCTTTGCCACATAATTAATTA
>VZRU01000152.1:38102-48944 GCA_013398155.1 Pedionomus torquatus
CTGAAGCTGTTTTCTTTAGGAAGTCCAAAGCGAGGAGGTGGGGGGGGAGGTGGTTGGTTGACCTGGCATCGGTCCTATTTATAAGAATAAAACCTCTCCCCCCCCCGCCGCCTCCCCGTACACCTTTGGAGCTTTGTCATGTAGGGGTCACATCCGTTTAAATTAATAGCTGTAGCGCCCGTGACGGAACACGGCCACCTAACCTTTATTGTCCCCGCTACCCTTTTGTTTGAAGTCATCCAACCTACTCAGCTGATTTTCTTCAAAGCTAAGGTTACAGGATTTGAAACTGTGTCTTTGCCACATAATTAATTAGGAAGGAAAAAAAAAAAAATCAGCTATTGTCGTGTCAGATTTTTTTTTTTTTGTCAATACATTCATTTGTTTAAAATAAATGTTTACTTTTAAATTTATTTATTTTTTTCCAACCGTGCTGCTGCTATTGAAATAAATACCAAGTCAGGCTTGTTTGCTTCGAACAGGAGTTACTGCGTAGCTGTGGGAAGAAATATCTACGTTTGATGGATGGAGCAGCCACCCCATTCCCAGCCTGCGATCTACGGGCTTGCCCTAAAAGTGATGCCGTTTCTCCTCCCGTGGCGCTGGAGATGCCACCGAGTTGCCATCTGTCCCACGCGTGAGTCGACTTGGTCGCCTATTTATTTAGGTTTTTAAGTCTTAGGGATATTTGCTGAAAGCGGGATTATCACGTTGTAGACCACCAACAGCTGTTGAAAAGCGGGGCATAAAAGTTTGTTTATGTCTTTAATAACCCACTTAATGACGGAGCGAGCACATTATTCATAATCGAATAGCCTGGCATAATCTTACTCCAGTGCGTGGTGTCAGGGAGTTAAGAAACATCTGTGCCATAAAATAACGTTGTATATACTATGTACATTAAAAACATGTGTATACACATATGTATATTATATACATTATTTAAAATGTCTCGGTGGACTTTAATTACATTAAGAAAGCAGCGAAACGGTTAACCCGAGCTTTAGAGAATGATTGTGGCTCTGGCTAGTTAGAATGAAGGGCAAGGGACAGGTTACCTTATCAGAGTCCATTTAAAGCCATAAAGACAAAGTTTGGATTCTCCAAATCAGGGTTCCAAAAATATCTGTTTTTAGCCTCCGTATAAGTGACCTGCTTTTCTGAAGCATTCGTGGGTCCTTGACTTGAGGAGGGTGTTGGTTGCTCAGCAGCTCTGAAAAAAAAAAAAAAAAAAAAAAAAAATCAGGCCAGTGCTTCAGTGCAGATGGTTATTTACAAGTGAGGCGGCTGAATTTGCAGCCTTTATCCATATGGATTATTTGAGTTCCTACTGCGCTGCCGGAGAGCCACCGCCTCCGTTTTTGGAGAACTTGGAGTCGAAAAGACCCGCTGTTCCCTTCCCTCGCTCTGCAGTTGGGACACCAGAGTCAGAGGGGGGGGTTCACCCTGGAGGTGGCTGAGCGTTGTAGCTCCCAACCAGCAAAGCGTGTAAACATGTCTTCAAATTTAAGCGCGTGAGACGTGAGTGGAACTACTCGCATCTTAAAATTAAATACATGTTTCACTAGATCGGGCCAGATGGTTTTACATGCTCAAAAGTGACATTTACAAGGTCACATAGGAAGCGTTTGACAGATCCAGGAACTGAAACCAGATCTCCCAAGTGCCAACCCAGTGCCTTAATTTTGCTCCCATCCTTTTTTCTTTTATTATTATTTTTGATAGCATGTTTCTCTTCAATGCAAGCAAAAAGGGAAAAGTGAGGAGACAATTAAGCTGAAGGGGTTTTTTATATTCTAATTATTTTTCTTTAATAAGTGCCAGGAACCCAAGTGCCTCTGTTTAAGAGATTAGCACTTTCATCTTTTCAGAAAGACACATTTTTATAGCCTTCTTGAAAAAAAATTTGTTTCTTCTATCTGACAAGAATGTAAGCAATCTGTTTTCATTTTGTAGGTGGCCCACCAAATAAAAAAAAAAAAAAGTTATAAGTTAATAAAATTTCTATGCAGATTTATGTGAACTGGATGAACTCTCCCAGTATCTGGATGTTAATCTGTTGGAAAATAGCTGCCGTGGTACTGGAATAACTCAACGTCATCCAGCAGGGCACACTAACAGTAGTTCTCTCATTGACGTTTTCCCCACAAGTGCCAAAATAAACATGGGAAACTACTATGGGAGAAAAAAAAAAAAAGGAAAACAGCCAAATGAACTACTGGAAAGGCAACTGTGATGTATATTAAGGCTGTTTCTTCAGATTCCCCTAAATCTCAGCTTTCGCTAAAGCATATATATTCCTTGGTAGCCCTATCCTTGGGAATTATCTTGGATGCATTTGGTTTAGTCCGTCTTACTTTGCTAGCTCTGCTCTTGGCACAGGCCAATGCTCTTTGCAATCTCCCATTCTGCCTCAGGTTTTAATATCTCTTCAGCCTTTCTGTCCTTCTCTAACTCAAACCCAGAGCCCGGCACCACGGGAAAGTGTTCTAGATGAAATACTTCTTTCCTTATTAGCAGTCGTCGGCCAAGGTCTGGGTCTGTGTGTGGAAAGGAAGGCAGCAACAGCCTCACCTTCTCATAGGAGCTACCCCAGCAAACTGCAAGGAGGTAAAATAGGAGCGTGGGGGTGTAGGGTTTATGCAGTCACCTCTTGGTTTGGCTGGCCTAGGCTCTCTGTTTCATTAGTGTTTAATGAACTTTTACACCTCGAGTTTGTCTAGCTGTGACTCGTTTACAAAAACTCTTAAAAATTAGTATAATTGAAATAAGATTCATTTGACTGAATGCACCCACTCATCTGCGGGGTCTAAGGAGCAGGTTCCATTTATTATTCTTGAGGTTATTTGGATGCCCCATCCCTGGAGGGGTTCAAGGCCAGGCTGGATGGGGCTTGGAGCAACCTGGTGTGGTGGGAGGTGTCCCTGCCCAGGGCAGGGGGGTTGGAACTGGATGATCTTGAAGGTCCCTTCCAACTCTAACCATTCTATGATTTTTTGGTTTTCTCATTACTTTTTTGATCTGAACCTGAGCCTACACTTAGAGGAGGAGAGCTGTACAAGGGTCAGAGCAAATATCCAGTCTAGGGGAGGTCATCTTCCTTCTCCACCAGCAGCAAACACTGAGGAGAGAGACCAGAAATGGGTATGTAGATGCTGCTGCTTCCATAGCACAGTTTCCACAATTTCCCAGCTTTCTCCATCCAGCAACCTCAAGGAGCTGAGCTAGAGCTGGTATCTTGACTACTTTCATAGCCCTTGATAAACCTTTTTTTTCTCCCCACCTCCCCATCCGTTAATTTGCATAATCACTTTTTAAGGCCATGAACACTTGTATTTACAATGCCCTGGGGCATTGAATTCCCCAGTTTCACTGTGTGTTGTGGGAACATGCACTGAGTTCTTAAATCCTCATTCCTAATATTTTTTTTTCCCTGACACTTGACCTTATAAACCTTTCTTGTACCCACTTTTCATCTTCTGCGCTTTCTTCAAGCTGTGGAATCATCCTGCATTTAGATGCTCCTCAGAAGCAGCCCCGTATCTTTACAACGTACCAAATCTCGGTTGGTAAATTGACAAATAATAGTTTTGGGATAAAGTGGGCACAAGCCAGTCCAGCAAGTTAGCAGATACTTTCTTTGGAAGAGTCTAAGAGCTAATTTCTTTCAGTTTGATACACAACCTTTAATGATACACGATGCGAGCTTGAGAAATAGCAGTAAAAGTGGAAATATAAAGAGCGGATTAAACTCCAGTTCCCTTCAAAGGGTAAGAAATGCAGGACTGAGATGACAGCACTGGTGTCATCTGGTGGGATTCCCCATACAGCTGTGGAAACCCAGCACAGGCCCGTAGGAGGGTTCCCTCTCGACGCATTCCCCTGTGTCTGGTAGGCTGGGTTAAAGCCTCTTCAAATATTGCGGGAGGAAATTCTCGGGCATAAAAAATCAAGATCGAAATCTGTGAGATGAGATTGAATCGCAAGCTTTAAGGGTAGTAATACACTTAATTTTATGTGGTTGTAGCTAGCTCCTTTATTTGGGGGCTTCTTAGTTCCTACGCACCAGTGCTTACTGGGCGAACTGGAAAGCGAGTTCCAGCAGAAGCACCTATCGCAGCTTATTACAGAGGGTAAACAGCCAGCGTTATTAGTAGATGAGCAGGAAAGGTAGATCAATATAAAGAAATACTGCTCTCATTCACTATTCCCTTTGTCACTGCCAGGCCTCAGAATTTTTCAGTTCATTGATGTCAGGGAGGATTTACTTCCCTGCCCGAGGAGCTGGGGCCAGATTATTCCCAGGCTGCAGCAGATAGCGATCACCATGTAAGCTGGCTTGGGCAGCCGCGTAAGAAAATAAAATTTAAGATGGCAACAGCTTAAATACTGCTGGAGTTTATAACGTCCACACTGGTATTTAGGCAACTTGGCAACAAAAGTGGCCAAAACACGTGTCTCCTTTCACGTGGTGAATACCTCAGGTGGGTGAGATGGAGGGGATGCAATGTTTTCATTAGCTGAAGGAAGACCTAGCTCAGGCCAAGTCTGCTAAGGCTTCTAGAAATATTTTACTCACAGCTCAGGGGCTCAACTCCGTTTGGCATGGTCACATCCCCACCAACAGGCCATTGTTTCGTTTGAGGAGGTGTAGGATTGGTGTCTGATTGTGTTGTCCTTCCTCACCAGCAGCACCTAGAGCCTACCCTCTGGTGCCCTGGTGGTCTTACACCTTCAGCAAGCCATGGCTTACACCACACGTACCTTCTCGGCGCTCTTATCGCCGATGGTTTCCTCAGTGGAAATAATCATTCACATTTATAACCGTTGCCAAAACCCTCTGGCACCAGAAGCTCTCTTGGACCAAAAGCCTGAGCAGCTGTAGGAGCAGCACAGCCCGTCAGGGAGCGGGGTCTCCACCATGCCAGAGAGAAGGCACCAAACTTTCCTAGAGGAAAGTTGCCCTTTGCTTTAGGTGCACACATAGAATCACCTTTTGTGTTTAATATCAGCCAGAGGGAGGTGTCTAGATCCACCTGGGCCTCGCAGATAAGTTCAGCCGTGTGCCAGGACTCCGTTTTTACATAGATTTATACACAGGCATGCTAGTAGCTGCACATACTAAGGTTTGCTCAGTGTTTGCACACCTGCAATCACCCGCAGTTAAATTTATAAGCAGAAACAGTTAGGTGATAAAGATCTTCTCCTCATCAGCGATACAGCATCACCCATGCAGTCGTAGAGTAAGATAGAGCAACTTGAACTGAGTTTTAAACAAGAAATCACAAGATGCCAGGTAAGTGAAATTACTACATTGTGCTCTGTGTAATTCTTATTATTACGTATCATAGAATGGTTTGGGTTGGAAGGGACCTCAAAGATCATCAAGTTCCAACCCCCACAGGCAAGGACATAGAATCATAGAATTCTAGAATGGTTAGAGTTGGAAAGGACCTTGAAGATCATCGTGTTCCAACCCCCCTGCCCTGGGCCGGGACACCTCCCACCACACCAGGTTGCTCCAAGCCCCATCCAGCCTGGCCTTGAACCCCTCCAGGGATGGGGCAGACACAGCTTCCCTGTCCTTTTGGGCACACCATCCCACATCCAGACCCTCAGCCACAGTCCCGGTGTCCAGGTCCTTGCCCTGATGCCCCTCAGTCCACCATCACCCCACTGTGTGGGGACAGCTGGGGCTCCCTTGTGACCTGGCTAAAGCCCAGGCACCGTGTGGTGGGCAAACAGCCCCCAACCCGGTGTAGGTGTGCAGCCCAGCAGGCACGTGTGCTCCACCATCTCCTCTCCATGAGATACCCCACCACCACCCAGAACCAAGGGGGTGCTGCACACCCCCTGGCAGGCTGTCTCCCAGGAAAAGGGCTTGGGTCCATGGGGTCTGGGGCAGAGCCAACGCACTGTAAAACTGGGAAAAAGATAGCCCCGCTCCTCGTTAGCGCTGAGAGATGCTCTGCAGCATCCCAACCCACCAGCGCTGACAGGCCAGTTAATTGTCAGCGTGCTCCCTGTGTGGTCCTGCAGAACGAGCCATGGCGATGGCTGCGAGCGACGAGGAGAAGTGCTTGTGGTTTTGCTTTGTTGCCTTTTAGATAAACTTGCAGTCCTTAATCTCGCAGCCTGGAATCCAGGCTCGACAGCCCGGTGAGTAACGAGGTGCAGGGGAAGACAGGATGTAGAATTAGGAGGTCAGGGCTGGAGGTTGCCCCAGATTTCATCTCTAGGCTGGGCAGGTTACATCTCTTCCCCACCTCTGCTCCTCCTCCTCCTCCCCTGTGTTCCCATGTCCATCCCGTGTCCATCCCATGTCCATCCATGTTCCTGGACATGGGATATAGGTGCACGTTTCCCAGGGCAATGGCCACTGCATGCTGGTGGCACACTGGGGTGCCCAGCACACCTGGGGAACTGGGGAGGGGGAGACCCCACTGGTCTCCTCTGGCCATCACAGGATGTTTTGGGGCTGAGGCTCCTGGAGCTGCTCACAGCTCTGCCCTGGGTGCCTGGCACCCACAGATTTGTTTTCAGATAGACAATGCAAGTTTGTTTTCGGATTTTTCCCTTTTGGGTAGGTGTACGGGGGGTGATGACAGTGACAGTGATGGTTTGCCTTCGCCCTTGTGCACTGTTCTACATTGTTTATGGATTTTTGGGTTTTTTTAACTATTTACAGTCACAGTACAGCAGAACAGGGGATTCTCGTGGACCGGACCATCAGAGGTGGACAAAACCCCAGGGTGTCAGGTTTTGGTGTTGGTTTATTGTTTTCTATGTGTTCTTGCCAAAAACCTGGGCTCTAACTTGTTGTTTGTTGAGCCCCTGAGCTCTGACCTTCGGGGTCCGCGTGACCCCACCACCACAGTTAGGTACTATCTTAATGCAGGAAAGTACCGAAAGGTTAAATGTAACTAGAAGAGGCCAATTTTATGTAGCAGAGAGAGCACACAGAGCTTGTGAAATAACCTCTCCTGTGTGCCTCATGCTCTTGCCCCCACCTGATGCTCCACCACAGCCACACAGCCACACCAGTCACTGCGGCGTGGGTCCCAGGGAGAGGGCAGAGCATCCCCCCTCCCCTCTTCCTTTGGGACGACGGTGTCAGCAATTTACAGCAGAGGCTTCTGTTGGCTTCCAGATAAAGCAGTCCAAGAAGCAAAAGGGAAATCAGGTTCACCCAATGGCTCCGGTGACATGTAGCATTACACTGCTGGCATCCTCTTTGCTTTTGCACCTACCAGTAAGCATCAATTCCCTTTCGATACCTTTTCTGACCTTTCAGCTTAGCTCCAACCAGATTTCAGCATGAGGAAACCAGACTTATGACCATGTGCTAAAGGCAGTAAATAATATTTTCTGCTGCATGTATTATTGGCAAAGTTTGTGACCAGGGCTGAATTACAGCCATGCATGCGCTACACATGCATTTATTCATCATCTAAATTATTTTTGGCAGCGAATAAGAAAGCACACTGATTAAAATTTAAGAGTTATCTCAACAAGTTCAAAATTCTTTAATCGGCTCACCTTGGCTCAGGTGTCCCTCCGCTTGCCAACAGTCTTTAACATGCATCAAGGAAAAGAATATAGTCAGCAAATCATGTCGTTTCCATGGTGACCGCAGGTGGCCGTGCGCTCGCCTCCCCTATAGATGGAGAGATAAAAGGTCATCGGTATTGATGGCACCGGGGAGAAAGAAGTGCAGGCTGTTTTGTAGACTTCTGTGCTAATGCAGGACAGGGATGGAGTCAGGACTTCAGCAGTGTTCGTGGATGAGAAGCTCCACAGGAGCTGGCAGTGTGTGCTGGCAGCCCAGAAAGCCAACCCCAGCCTGGGCTGCATCAGAAGAAGCGTGACCAGCAGGGACAGGGAGGGGATTCTCCCCCTCTACTCTGCACTTGTGAGACCCCACCTGGAGTCCTGTGTCCAGCTCTGGAGTCCTCAACAGAGAAAGGACATAGAACTGTTAGAACGGGTCCAGCGGAGGGGCACAAAGATGCTCAGAGGGCTGGAGCCCCTCTGCTGTGAGGACAGGCTGAGGGAGCTGGGGCTGTTCAGCCTGGAGAAGAGAAGGCTCCGGGGAGACCTTGGAGCAGCCTTCCAGGATCTGAAGGGAGCTCCAGGAGAGCTGGAGAGGGACTCTTGGTCAGGGAGTGGAGGGACAGGACAAGGGGGAAGGGTTTTAAATGGGAAGAGGAGAGATTTAGATGAGATCTTAGGAAGAACTTCTTTGCTGTGAAGGTGGGGAGGCACTGGAAGAGGTTGCCCAGAGAAGCTGTGGCTGCCCCATCCCTGGAGGGGTTCAAGGCCAGGCTGGATGGGGCTTGGAGCAACCTGGTGTGGTGGGAGGTGTCCCTGCCCAGGGCAGGGGGGTTGGAACTGGATGGTCTTCAAGGTCCGTTCCAGCTCTAACCATTCTATGATTCTATGATATTTAAATCACTCTGACGTGACACAACTGGAACTTAACCAAGGGTCAAAGCACATTTTTGGACAGAAACACTTCCGTGGTCCGTAGCTCTGGCAGCACTGAGAGCAACCCTGTGTTTTCAGCTGAGCATCTGTCAAGTAGATTAAAATACTCAGAAGCTGCATAGCTTTACCCCTCTGGAAGGCAGGTAAACATGATGAGCAACTCTGCATTTTTAAGGCAGCGCTTTGAAAGAGGGTCAGCTGTAAAAGTTTAATCATAGGGGTTTTTTTTCCCTGATAATGAAACAACCCCATTTTTAAGTGTGTGTTTTCAACCTGCGTGATCCCCAACAAACCCAAAACCAGCAAAAGACAGAAAGGGAAGGAAAAGAAGTTCACGCTGGTTCACACTCAGTGCTGTTCTGACAAAATATTTTCAGCTGTTTAGTATAATGTCTGGTGTATATTGATGTGTATTGATTTTTCAATCCGGCACTTTAATTAGGCTCTGGTTGTTCAACCTTGCACCTTTGCTGCATTAGAGAACAAAAACAGACGGCATTTCTTCTCTAGGAGCCTTGGACCCGAGACGGTGAAGCAGAGCAAGGCTGGAGGAAAAGCCTGCAGAATATTGACAGGGAATCTAAATATCTCAAAGGCAAAAAGTTGCAAATCTATGTTTATCATTTTTTAACAAGAGAGGCAAAACATTGCAATACTAATCCTAAAATCTACGCGAAGGTCAGCTGGAAGTGAAAGAAATTAACACTCCACTGACAACCGAACTGTTGTTTCTTTGAATGGCTGATGACCCTGTCTAGTCTACAACGTTGTTAAAAATTTATTAACTAGCTCAAATGCCTATTGACTAGAAATGAAATACACATTGGAGGCACAGCACAGCTTCTGCGTGACACAATCATATTTAACAATGTGCTGAGAGAACACTTTTCTATAGGTATTCTGTGAATAGAAAATCTTTCTTGAAGAAATGTTTACTTTTCTGTACTTGAAGAGATCTTTCTTTAGATGAAAAGCCAAAAAATGTAAATGTTATTGAGTAAACCTGAAATTGCATGAAGATGCGGTGTCGCTTTCCCTGACTGAGGGACAGAGCTTTCAGTTACTCATCACTAAAATATGAAAGCACAGCATCAGAAATGAGAAAATAAGTAGCTAAGTGTAGAGCCCAATAGGAATTTATGGAGCTGGGAATATAGGAAATATGAAATTGAGGCATTTAAAGCCCCATTCGAATGTTGCGTCATTGCTCAGTGTCTCATTCTGAGCGTATTTTCAAACGGGCAATGGGAAACGGTGTGAATCTCAAGTGCTAAAAGCGGTCACATTATGGCTAACCTGATTTTTAAAAGGCGGAAAGATCTAGTGGCACATTGATGCCACACCTAAGCATTTCAAAGACGAAGAAAAAAACTCAGTAACCCGTGTGTGTCAACTGAAGACTATGATTCCAGTGCTCTGAACAGTCCTCTGCCAAGTCGTACTGCTAATGAGCCTTTTCCATCCTGAGAGGTCAACGTTCAGGCTGCCAAACGGAGCAACCTAAGGGGTAAGATGCCCAGTCCTCATGAACTTGAGCAGGACCAGGGTGCCTGAGCCTCAGACCCCTGGAAAGAAGAAAAAAGACTCAGTAACCCATGTGGGTCAACTGAAGAACATGATTCCAATCACAGAATGGTTAGGGTTGGAAGGGACCTCAAAGATCATCCAGTTCCAACCCCCCTGCCCTGGGCAGGGACACCTCCCACCACACCAGGTTGCTCCGAGCTCCATCCAGCTTGGTCCTGAGTGCTCTGAACAGTCCTCCACCAAGTGGTACTGCTAATGAGCCTTTCCCATCCTGAGATGTTAACGTTCAGGCTGCCAAACGGAGCAACCTAAGGGGTAAGATGCCCAGTCCTCATGAACTTGAGCAGGACCAGGGTGCCTGAGCCTCAGACCCCTGGAAAGAAGAAAAAAGACTCAGTAACCCATGTGGGTCAACTGAAGAACATGATTCCAATCACAGAATGGTTAGGGTTGGAAGGGACCTCAAAGATCATCCAGTTCCAACCCCCCTGCCCTGGGCAGGGACACCTCCCACCACACCAGGTTGCTCCAAGATCCATCCAGCTTGGTCCTGAGTGCTCTGAACAGTCCTCCACCAAGTGGTACTGCTAATGAGCCTTTCCCATCCTGAGATGTTAACGTTCAGGCTGCCAAACGGAGCAACCTAAGGGGTAAGATGCCCAGTCCTCATGAACTTGAGCAGGACCAGGGTGCCTGAGCCTCAGACCCCTGGAAAGAAGAAAAAAGACTCAGTAACCCATGTGGGTCAACTGAAGAACCTGATTATTCCAATCACAGAATCACAGAATGGTTAGGGTTGGAAGGGACCTCAAAGATCATCCAGTTCCA
>VZRU01000152.1:54470-65399 GCA_013398155.1 Pedionomus torquatus
TGAAGGAGGCTCCAGGAGCACTGGGGAGGGGCTGTTCACAAAGGCTGCTGCGATAGGACGAGGGGCAATGGACTTAAGTTGGAGAAGGGTAGATTTAAGTTGAATATTAGAAAAAATTTCTTTCCACTGAAGGTGGTGGAACACTGGAGCAGGTTGCCCAGGGAGGTGGTTGAGGCCTCTTCCATGGAGATATTCAAGATGAAGCTCAACGAGGCCCTGGGCAACTTGGTCTAGTTGGGGGTGTCCCTGCGACTGCGGGGAAGTGGGACTAGATGACCTTTGGAGGTCCCTTCTGGCCTGGATGATTCTATGATTCTGTGATTCTACGATTCTGTGATTTCTCCTCTTCCTCTCAGGTGGGGCAAGAAGCTGCCCATAATGCCACTGACACCAGGCAATTCGCTGCCTTGAGTGAATGTCAGCATCAATGTCCATTGGACCAGGTTTTGACCAACTCTTTAACAGTTTAAAAAGCCAAGGTGGCTCTCTTGATGTACAGCTGCTCTTCCACAGCCAGTGGGTCAGTTTTTCCTGGGCTGCAGTAGCGAAACTCCCATGCAAGGAATTTTCAATACTCACATTGTGTCTGTAAAGCCAGATATTTGTTCTTTTGGGACCTAAATAAGCTCCTAGGTAACTGGAAAAACAACTCATCGTAGCCAGGGTGAAACTAAAATCGAGTTGGTCCCCATCGTTGCTGAATGGCCAAAAGAGTCTCATCCTGGTTTTAACGTGCGTGAGGCTGGAGGCAGCCACAACCTGGAGAAGAGCAGCTTCTGGCTTGTGATTTGAAGCCCCTGCTGGGTAGAGTGGGCAGTTCTGATGGGGACTACGCTGCCACTGTCCTCTCCATCTCTTGGCAGACTCTACCCGAGAGCCTTTTTAGAGGAGGCTCCCAACAAAGTCTAAGCAAATCAGCCGTCTAGGAGAAGGATTTGGATACCCAGCACCACTTGGCTGCTTTGCCACCCTCAACTTCAAACAGTTTCTGAATATTCCATGGCGTTCTTTGTGAGGAAAAAAAAAATAATCCAAACCAAAAAGAAAATCGATTTGAAAAAAATAGGTGTAAGGCAGATCTTCTTTTCCTGCCTTCCTGTCAGAAAACAGCCAGGTTTATATCTGGGTTAAATAAGGGTTAAATCCAATCCCGAGTTGGCCCAATCGGCTTCATTTTTGCCATCTTATTAGGTTAAATAAATAGCAACTTCTTGCAATACCCGTCCATAACGATAAGCAATTCCCACTATAATGGCTGGCTAATATAGAAATTCAGCCCACATCAGTTTTGTGTCAACTCGCAAAAACAGAAACAATGGAAACTAGACAGTCGTGGCTCTGCATAGGTCAACAACCAAGGTTATCTGTATTCAATTACTGGTATCTGCAAACTTGCATACTGTCAGCTGATCATAGCCTAAATGAAAACTTATCATGCACAGAGGCAGCAAATACATTTATTTGAAGCAGGCGTCGTATTAGTTCACTGGTTTGACGGTGGTTAAAGGGGAGGAAAAGAAAAAATAATAATTAAAAATAAAAAAAAAAGGAGGGGGTGTTATCAGTCTTTTGGGAAATTCTTTCAAATATAACCAGCAACAAATATCTAAAATTGGGGATAATCTATGTTATAAATCTCTGTTTGAAAAGTAGAAAAGGAACAGAAATTGCTCCGTAGCCCTCTACAACGATAAATTATATTATTTAACAATAGATAAACTTAGGGCACCTTTCCTGTGGTACAGCCCTATTGTGAATTAAGCTTTAATCTGCTTCACCTCAACATCTGTTCGGTGGAACCAAAGATCTGGCCGTGTTGGGGACAGACAATAATTTGTTTGTTACCCGCTTCCCCGGAACAATATATCATTTCAGAAAACAAAGCCTACTAACACGGCGCGTATTTATCTGTTTCCTCTATCTGTGCTCCTTTTTCCATAAATGCAAGTTCAGGCTTTTGAAATGTTTTCCTAGCGATAATTTGTGATGCTGTTAGATTCATAACCCTGGAAAAATAGGTGTTGGGTTTTTGGTTTTTTTTAAGGTTTTGAGTTTGGGTTTGGTTTTTATTTTCATCTTTGACCAACAGATGTTCTGTTTAAAAACCTGAAAAGTGCTCATGATGTACGTATGGAGCAAATTATAATAGTTAACGCCCCTGTGGAAGGAAAATGTCAATAAATATTGGCTATCACTAGAGCATTTGGAAACAAAGGCATTTGCTTCGCAGAAGTTCATGTGCTCAGCCCTCCTCTGCGGCTCTTCCAGCAGGCTGTTCAAGCAGCCCTGTAACGGTTTTGTTTCTCTGCAGAAGAGGAAGTAAAAAAAAAACAACTTCACAGAAACAAAAATAAAACATGAAAGCCCGTGGGCATCCTGTGTGAAATCACACTCGGGTTCATTTCGGTGATGCAAAGATGACCACGGAAGCAAGCCCCGCGCTCCAGCTCCGGCGTTTTACCCCTGCGCTGCAAGGTGGCAATCGAGGCATGAAAAAACATCTGGGATTGTGATGCAGAGAAATATCCCAACATCTGTCTTCTACTGAGAGCTATCCACCCCTACGGACAGTCTCCCCTGGCCAGATGACTTTGCTAAAACCATATTGACTTCCAAGTCTCCACCTCTGGCAAGAGATACAGCGTTTGGTTGGGCCTTATTCCCACCAGTACTTTTAAAGGTCGGACTCATCTCTCCATTGAATCAGCTGAAACTTCCTTCTCTCTCTCTTTCTCTTTCTTTCTTTTGGCTCGAAACAAGCAGGACACTCTAATTGTCGACAGCAGGCTGGTGAGCTGCTGTGGACTATCAGAACTATCCTGCAGAAATACCATCAAGCCGTACCCTCAGTGCTCTTACACCATCCTTGTTCTCTGTTGCGTTGTAGTCTCTCTATTCTAGACCTCGTCGCAGGCTTTTATCTCCTTGGCCATATCCCTGGGTGTGTCCGAACCCCTTATAGTGCACCACGAAGGGAGGAATGTCTAACACATGCTGTGATTTGGGGAATCGATCGCTGTAAAACGAGTTCCCTTTTATAGCGCGGGCTGCACGGCATCTGTTGCAGACAAACTCCATATGGGCTGGAGTTCCCTGGCCATCTCTGCAGCCTCTTGGCCCTCTCCTTTGATGCAATGACCAGAGGAGGTGCGGGATACCTCCTCCTACCTGGCTACAGGGCTAACAGGGGAGCATCGTTAAAATTGGGGGGGGGGAAAAATCAGCCACGCAAATCAGAGAGAAATGGCTGCCACCCAAGGCAGAGGAACTTTTCCAAGTCTGAACCCTATGCAGGCAGCAAGTTAGTCACTGCTTGTTTTGTGGATTCATTTGATGAGCTGATAAAACTGCTAAGAGGGCACCTGAGGTGTTACACAAACCAGAAGAGACTGAGAATCCATGTTTCGGAGCAGTCAGAGGCAGGAATCCGTGTCTAGAAGAAGAATTGTGACCTACTTAGAAGAGCCTGACTTAAGCCCCAAATAATGCTCTTGCTCAAGCCTGAATTACAAGCAGCTGAAGAAAGATGAGCTTTTGCACGTGCGCTCCAGCCAAGTTTGCCCACATCTAACGAGGAGAAGTGCGACTCGGTGCCATTTCGTATTCCCACCGTGGTGCAGATGGAGAAGCCGCTCCGAGCGCGGGGGGTCCAGAAGCCACCCACTCCTCCAGGCTCTCCAGGCATCCTGATACTCCTCACAGAGCCCGGAGCTGGAAAGCATCAGGTTGGAGAGTGGAGGGAGCAGCAGTAGCTGCCTCACACATGGGAAGCGGAGCTGGCAGAACCCGCTGGTGCATTAGGGATGGACCATGCTGGTGAAAAAAGAATCAAAAGCCCCACGGCCAGAAGCCTGGAGAGTCAGAGGGCAGCAGTCACCCACGGAGGGAGGGGAACCTCTAAGGTATCGCACCTAAACACGGACACAATCGTCTCAGTAGGGCAAAATTCCTGGTGAAGAAGAAGATGGTGAACATACGGGTCCCGTTTCACCACCACCCGTGCTGGGCGGGTGCCTGGCTGTGTGTCGAGTCTGGGCAGATGCTGTGTGTGTTGTGTTGTTTGGGCCAAAGTCCCACAGAAAAAAAAAAATAAATAAATAAATAAGCAGGTCCAAATTGAAAGATACTATGAGTCAGTCGTCTGATGAAAGAGAGGAACGTGATGTTAGGGCTGGCAAACATGACAGTGCTGTGGGATTATATTAAAAAAAAAATAAAAATAAGGAAAAAGACAAATCCCTCAGAGAAAGAGAATGCAATTGAAAGGAGAAAGCAAAATAGGACATATTCTCCAGGGATGCTTGAGGCTGATGTTTGTGGATGTGAGGAATGGAGCAGACATCCTCTTCATCCCGTGCACCGGGCTGGGGGTCCCTGCAATTGGCAGAGCTTCCCAGTGTCCCCACCAGGGCCAGGACTGTCCCCTGCTCGCCCCGTGGGCCACCTTCAGCAGGCAGGGGCTGAGCAGTAGGGAGGTCTCAGTTGCTGCCCGGACAGTGTCTCCCAATCTGCAGTACCAGGGGCTTAAAGTATGTGTATATCATGGAAGTGCAAAGTACAAAGCCTTACCGAAGTTACAGCTCTGGATAAATTTGGGATTTACTGGTTTAGGAGCACTGCTCAATATAAAACCATTTTAAAATTATCTTGGAAAAATCTTTATCTATTTCTCTCCTCCCCAGCAAGGCTTCCTCTTCAGTGGTGAATGCCTGGTGCTGCTGGTTTCGGTGCACGGCTGTGACTCCAGAAGCTCCTGGTGCCTTCCAGTCAAGAGTAACTGGCCGAGACGGGCTGGTTGCACTGGTGACACCCCTGCTGTCCCGCTGCTCCTCAGCCCTGCGTGCCCCTGGCCCATGGCATCGCCAGCCTCTCGCCTTCCAACAGAGGCTGCAGGTGGGAAAAGTCACTCCACAGCTCCTGCTTCTGTGCCATAACTTTCCTTCTTCAGGGGTGTTATCCAACCCTGGGTATAGCTTCTTTTTCACCTGTTCATCAAGCAGTTGCCAGGGTCACACTTCCTAGGACCACCGTTTTAAGGGAGGCTAATTGGAGTTCATTTAACTGAAGTTAAAGCTCAATTTTTAGCCATCTCGTTGTCATCTGCAAAAGCGGACGCTGATCCGCCACCTGGCACCTGCTTGGTACCCACCACCAGGCCATGGCAAGGGATGGCACAGAGGGAAAAACGGGCTGTGGAAGGATAACTGAGCTTCTCGTGGTTTCAGTTGGCGAGAGAAAAACGTTTTCCACCAGCAAAGGCCCCCCACATTCCAAGACACCGTTTCCCCCTCGCCACAGCAGCGCTGGCAGTCCAGGCAGGGTAACGGGAAGGAGTATAGAGTCTTGAAAACAGTTTCTGGAACAAATTAAAGTTCTCTTGAGGCATGTAGAAAATTTCCAGGATACTGTATTATTATTGTTGTTATTATTACCCTTGATCTTTTGGAAGGTGGGGAGTGAGCACACGCAGTTTTAAAGAAAGAAGACCAGGCATCTGTTGCCTTTCAAAAGAAAAGCATGAAGGCTGCTGGGCTCTCCTCACAACATTTTTAATTACCTTCCTTAAGTTTCCCAAATAAAAATACATCGCATTGAGCCTCACCCAATAAAACTGCGTGGGTAAATACAATACCTGTTGTCTAATCAATATCATATTGCTCGTGGCTTTAGTTTGTTCAATAGCTGAGATCACTGACTCCTGAGATGCCAATATCTGCTTAATGTTGAACAAACCACATTTGTCATTCCCAGGAACTGGGTTCTTCCATCTCATTAATAACCCACGGATACTAAAATACAGCTTCAAATAAACCGTCTGGAATATGCCAGGTCTCCAGTGGGCACTTGTAGCTCGAGCCGTGATGTGTTGTGGGATAAATAAGCTCGCTGGCCCTGCAGAAGATGCAGCCCCTACTGACCTCGGACACCCCTAAGGGGCAGAAATTGCAAAACCCTTCCAATGCAAAAGCAGCTGTCAGCTGCAGAGCATCCGATAAGAGAAATGCTGAATGTGACCAGCAGGACCGCAGGGAGGTGATTCTTTCAAGAGGTGATGCTCCCCCTCTACTCTGTGCTCGTGAGACCCCACCTGGAGTCCTGTGTCCAGCTCTGGAGTCCTCAAAAGAGAAAGGACATGGACCTGGTGGAACGGGTCCAGCAGAGGGCCACCAAGATGCTGAGAGGGCTGGAGCCCCTCTGCTGTGAGGACAGGCTGAGGGAGCTGGGGCTGTTCAGCCTGGAGAAGAGAAGGCTCCGGGGAGACCTTGGAGCAGCCTTCCAGGATCTGAAGGGAGCTCCAGGAGAGCTGGAGAGGGACTCCTCATCAGGGAGGGGAGGGACAGGACAAGGGGGAATGGTTTTAAATGGGAAGAGGGGAGATTTCGATGAGACCTTAGGAAGAACTTGTTTGCTGTGAGGGTGGTGAGGCACTGGAAGAGGTTGCCCCAGAGAAGCTGTGGCTGCCCCATCCCTGGAGGGGTTCAAGGCCAGGCTGGATGGGGCTTGGAGCAACCTGGTGTGGTGGGAGGTGTCCCTGCCCAGGGCAGGGGGGCTGGAACTGGATGATCTTTGAGGTCCCTTCCAACTCTAACCATCCTATGATTCTATGCTTACTTGCACCACAGCCCCCCTGCCTGTTGGCTCAGCACATGCGTGGTGCCCTCACCCCTCGGTGAGGGGACACCCCCTCGCTCCCCTGCCGGAGCTCGCCCCATATGGCAGCAAACCCACATGCTGCAGCCTCAGAAGTATGCATCAATAAATTATCTTCATTGGAAACACATTGCAAACAAAATGCAAATGGCAAGAAAGCGCCTGTTCTCCAAGGCCTGCCTTGAGAGTTCATCTGCCCAGATTGTAAACACTTGATAAGTATCCTGGTTTTCGGGCTAACTGTCTGTACGGCAGATCCCAGGACTAGGCTCCTGGGATTTCCAAATGTGTCATGAAATAAAAACAGCTGCAAGGGAAACTCATATGACTAGGATAGGTGCCATATAGCAATTAACAGCCAGAAGTTTTGATCTGGAAAATCACATTTATTTTAATTGCCTCACTGTTGTGTTCATAAGGAATTTGGCTCATTTGATTATTTTCCTTATTAGATATACTACTTAACTTTGGAACAATGTAGTCATTAGTTCCATTGTTCCAGGTTTTTCATCGCAGTGAAGTGAATGACAGAGACATGTTCTGCAAGGAAGAGTGTTTATAAATATTTATCATAACCTTAACAGATATTTGTGTAATCCATCCTAATTTTTCTAGCACAGAATTCACCCCTTATTTAATCTGCTGGGTGATGAGTGGCAGGGCTCTTAACCCGCCAGTTCCATGAGGTAGTGAAAACGTGAGAGCTCTTACCACGAGAACCAACAGGAGAGTGAAAGCTGCTCCTCTTTCCTCTTATATTCCTTTGAATGTTCATATTATTCTCTCCATTTTCCTTTAGTGGGCTGCTTAGAGAAGGTGCACGTGTTGATTGCTTGCTTATATTTTTCTTATATCCCTTTGAATGTTCGTATTCTCTCCATTTTCCTTTAGTGGGTGGTTTAGAGAGGATGCACGAGCCTGATTGCTTTCACCTCTGGCGTTTCTTGAATATTTTATTTATTTATTATTATGTCCTTTCTTGATTATTTATTTTTTTGACCCGGCATAGGAGTAGGGATAAACCCCACCTTCCAAAGCCCCTGCCCGGCTCCCCTGGTGCCCCCCCCTCCAAATGTGGGGCAGGGATGGAGGGCTGGGAGGCTGCAGCCGTGACGTTAGCCGAATCCTACCTGGCCCTGCTATTAAATATGCATAGGCCCTTCTGCAGCAAACGAACCTACTTAATTGAAAGGAATCGGGAGGTGAGAAATGCAATTTGGCAGTTCAGCTCCGCTCCACCATTTGGTGGTTGTTGGGGGACTCCAGCGAAAGGGAGCTATCACTGCGGGCATAATTTACTTGATTTTGAAGGATCTGTCTGAATTCTGGCCCCATGCCAAGGAGCCATTAGCTACGAGGAGCGTTTCCCGATGCTCATTTGTTTTCCATGTGTGAATTTTCCCCCCTCTTCCAAATTTTCTTTAGGAAAAAAAAAAAAAAGTCTATTTTTCTTCAGCAATTCCACGTGGAAAATACAACAAAAATCCAGATAATAAATTATTCAAGAAACACAACAGTTGGGTTTGGTTTTTTTTTTAATTTTTTTTTTTTTTTAATGGAAAAATACCAGTTCTGGAATCAAACTGTCAGCTTGCTTTGATTGTGATATTTTAAGTGTTATAAAATGATATGCTTGTTCACATGCTCAAGGATAGTCTTTCTGGGCAAATTATCCTAAATAGGGTAACTCAAGAGCGAAGTAGGCAGGCTTTTAATGCTATTACTATTAGGAAAATACCATTAATATGAGACATGTGCAGGATGCTATTACATCAGTAGGCTGCATTTATTTAGTCAGCATGCAGGAACAGCCCTGCAGATCAGAGCGGAGATGCTGGGCCTTTAACACATGTAGCTTGGCTTAGTCTCGAGGTCAAAATCTGTTAATGCAATTTTCTGTATAAGAACAAGAATTTAACATCCATGTGGTTTTAATGTCACGTTCCAAGATTGGGGGGAGGAGGGTGTTGATTTTTGGGGTGCTTTTTTTTTATTATTATTTGTCCTACTCACATTAAAAGTTAACTTTGAAATGTGTGTGTGACACTGAAACTAATTTGTGAAATGGGACGAACTTAAAAAATAATAATAATAATCTCTTCCCATTTATTTGCTTGAAAAGTTTGATTTTGGTCAAGTTATGTTTCAAATTAAGTAGATCATTATTGGTAATTTGCATTTACTTATTGAAGCATTACATAATAAACCAAAACCATGTGTCAAAATGTAGCTCTCATAAAATAAGTGCACTGAGATAAAGGGGCTTCAGAGATTTAAAAAAAAAAAAAAAAATCAATGTGTTGCTTAAATAAGACATCTAAAAAGGGTGCCTGCCTTTAAGAAGAGAGTGTTTCTATTTCAAATAATTAATATGTTTTGGTTTCTTCATTTTTGTGGTCTCGTAGCACAACTTATATATAAAGCCCTATGTCGAACATGCATATTTTGGACCGAGCTCTTGTTTGTGTCTATTTAACAGCTACTCACAGCTGTCTCTGCTTTAGAAGTATTGGGATAAAATTTCATCACCAGCCCCAGTCAATACAAAGCACTAACATTATTTTAAGTGGTGCTGGCCGGGGCTGGAGGTGCAGGCAGGGTGCAGGCAGGGTGCTGGCAGCTGCCTGCCCACAGCACTTGCTGCCCCTTCTGTCACCCAGGTGTCTACAGGTGGCACCAGGGCTGAAAGATCACACCTTGGGTAGGTTGTTTTCCTTCTTAAAACACGTAGCCCGCAGGTTGTCTGATTAACTCATGGATTTATAATTCAAGATTAGCTGTTAATTTAACTGTGCGGAACACACGCGCCTCCCTGAAATGTTAGCAAAACTGCAATTTGGGTTTTTCTTGGTGTGTTAAGAAGAAAGAAGAGGGGAGTGGTGGCTGCCTGGGTCTGAGAAGCTTTTATTGGTGGGAGAAGGAAACACAGAAGAGGGGACGGTTTCGTTGTTTGTACTTACTCAAAAAGTTAAGGATACGTATTAAAAGAAAACTTCTCCTTTCCCAGGACCACAGTTTGATGCCTTTTGCCATTTGAAATTCAAACTGGTAAAGCTTCTGATGGCACACCAGTATCACCCCCTCATGAAGATGGAGCCCAAAGGAGCCCAAACATGATAAAGTAAAGCCATCTCTGCTCAGAAATGAAGAGTCTATTGCCATAACAAGTAAGGATAAAAAAAAAAAAAGGAGTATACATTGAAAGCAAGATGCAGAATACATTGACAACGAGGTACGTGTCCCGTTTGACACCCAGCTCCAAGCACTGGCCACCACTCCACATCGGGGCAGCACACCAGCACCTGAGCAGTCATTCACCCATAGCTGTATTTTTAATGTGACAGACCCGCTGCAGAGCTCTGCTGACCAGGTCTCTTTTCCACCTTTTCTTTTCATGATCTCCGAGCGTGTTGTTCTCCTTTTTATTTCTAATTTAAAAGAAAAAGATCTCATGTAATGGTTTGCTTCCTGCGCTTAGTCTCCTTCTGCCCCCACAACATCACCACTTAGATGACGTCCCTCAAAACCCGTTGGTGTTTTTCATGCCTGTGTTGAGCACTGGTTTGCAGCATTTTTCAAGTGTTTGATTAATGAGAAGTATCTGAGATGTGATACGCCACGTGAAGCACAGGGTCCTGTCTGAGGTGCCCGGTGGGGTGGTCGAGGTGTGCCCCTCTCCCACGGATGGGCCACCACTGCCTGCACACAGGCCACGTCTCTGTCCTCGGAGAATTCTTACTCTCCTCGCCGCCACTCAGAAAAGCTGGCTGCTCATGGAGCATAAAAGAGCAAGTGCAGGGTTTGGCACCTGGGCCAGAACAACCCTCACTGTCAGTACAGACTGGGGGATGAGGAGCTGGAAAGCAGCACTGAAGAAAGGGACTTGGGGGTGCTGGTGGGCGAGAGGCTGGAGATGAGCAGGCAGTGGGCACTGGCAGCCCAGAAGGCCAGTCCCATCCTGGGCTGCATCACAAGATGTGTCACCAGCAGATCCAGAGAGGGGATTCTGCCGCTTTGCTCTGCTCTGGTGAGACCCCACCTGGAGCACTGGGTGCAGGGCTGGAGCCCTCAGGAGAGGAAGGACATGGACCTGATGGAGCGGGTCCAGAGGAGGGACACCAAGATGATCAAAGGGCTGGAGCCCCTCTGCTGTGAGGACAGGCTGAGGGAGCTGGGGCTGTTCAGCCTGGAGAAGAGAAGGCTCCGCGGAGACCTAATGGCAGCCTTTCAGTACCTAAAGGGGCTCCAGGAAGGCTGGGGAGGGGCTGTTCACAAAGG
>VZRU01000152.1:72180-92112 GCA_013398155.1 Pedionomus torquatus
GAAGGCAAAGAGAAGAGAAGAGAAGAGAAGAGAAGAGAAGAGAAGAGAAGAGAAGAGAAGAGAAAAGAAAGGAGAGAAAAGAAAAGAAAAGAAAAGAAAAGAAAAGAAAAGAAAAGAAAAGAAAAGAAAAGAAAAGAAAAGAAAAGAAAAGAAAAGAAAAGGAAAGAAAAAAGCCACAAACTTCCATTTAGTGCCGCTTGCCACATAAAAAAAAAAAAATAAGAAAAAAAAGCACTGGGTCAGCCTTTGTTGCCTGCCGCGAGTCGGATTGCTTTCCCCAAGACTGATGTAAAGTATTTTCGCAGGACGGCGGATTCTGAGAAATAGAGGGGTTCAGCAGCGGCGCGTAATTAGCACCCTCTAAAAGTGGCGCTCCAGTGTAAACAGCTCGAGCCTTCCTCGCGCCAAGCAAACAAACAATCCCAGCGGAGAATTCCCTGGCAGGGCTCGAGCAAACACGGCCCTCGCCGCTGACTGCTGTTATTGCTCTGGCTGCTTAATCTAAACAGACAGCAGCATGTAAAAAATGTAAATATTTGATATTTGTTAATACAGCCCTAAGTTATTGCTCTCGCCGGCTGTTTTGGTTTTCATGCGTAGGGACGCCCGTGTGCAACCCGCTCTTCATGGGTTTCAGTAGAGGAGTATTTTTAAGGAGCCATTATCTAAACTGCTGATGTAATAAGGCACCGGTATATGAAATACACTTAATAACTCAACTTTAGTTATTTATTGTGAACGAGGGTGCATTCTCCTTGATTCCATTTCCCAGCGAAATATAAGTGGAGCTTTCATCATGAGTGCTTGAATTTATGGCAAGCAGACCAAGTGACATTAAGAAAGCCACACAATCCCTTCATTCAGGCTTTAATAAGGAAGCCAAGGAAAAATTATCCAAGCTGGTTTGCGGGTGACAGCACAAGAACTTTTTGGAGTCAGAAAGTTAGCACGGAGGCTCCCTGTCAGCCCATTAAAAAGCAAGGTTGGCATTCCCAGATATTGGAACCATGTGTGCGGAGGAATTTTTCTTCTGGTAAGACATTCCAAATATTGTCCCAGAGCCAAACACTTCGGTGTTAGACTAATTTAAGCAGTATGTTGGAATCAGCTCTCAGGACTTTGATCATATGGAGATCGTTTGTTACAAATTGAACTAACCCAGTCTCTATTTCTGGTGGATCAGAACTATGGATTTGTTGAATTAAATGCCTCATTTAATGCAGTTTGCACATGAAAAGAAAGCTGCACTCAGGAATCTGATAGTGAATTTTTCACCTAACCAACAGGTCTACTTTTTTATTACTTTTAAACCTAATCCATACTCAGTCCACACTGTTCTTAATAAGCCCGAGGCTGTTTGGAGTGAAGGTTTAAATCAGCTCGTATGTTATGGGGGGAAAAGCATCACTGAATTATCAAACCGTGTAATAAGGAACACATTTGAATCCAATTCAAGAAATAATTTTATGAAGAAAAATAAATTAGTCCTGGGTTGTTATTTACCATCCAAATAGCGCAGCAGCGCCCTTTCATGACAGCAGCGGAGGGAAAAGCTGAAAAATGCTTTTGCAGCCGTAGGATTTTCTCCCTGCCTCTTGTTGCTGTCCCCGTTTTTGCAGCTGAACTATGGCGAGGGTTAAAAGTGCACAAAATAAAGCATTTCCACATATGGCTGCACTTTCTTTTCGTTTCTTGAAGTTATAATGCCTTTAACTGTTGATAATGATATTATAAACTGTCATTTAGTGCATTTTGAGTATATTAAATACACGAAACAAAGATGTGTGGTTCCAGCTGGACCCTGACCGGGAACACTGGGATCTGAGTCACCAAAAACCTGCAGATAGTGACGTGCAGGGCTTGCGAGGAGCAGTGTAGAACAGGTAGTAGTTGTAACAGTAGTGGAATAAAACCATAGAATAAAATTAAAGAACCTGGTGTCAATTATTCCTCCAGGAGTGGGGCAAAACTGGAAAAAAAAAGTGGGTACCCAAATGATAGCGAGTAGAGGAGTCGTTGCCATGCTGCTCCCCAGCGGGCTGATACAGGACTCGAGCGGGTCACAATTCTCTGCCTCAGGGAACTCAAGATTTACACTGTTTTCAACATATTTCAACCGTTTTCACCTGGAGCCTCGCACAAAACAAACATGGGAATGCCAGCAACTCCCTTTCTCTGGGTCCTACGGGGATCTTATTTCTCCTCCCGCAAAATAAGCTCGGTAGGAAAGAAAAGGGGAACGCTGGGTTCTGCCCAGAAGGGGCAAAATGAATGTCTCCAAATTCACTGCTTTGAAAGGACCCCTCTAGCCAAACTGGAAACCTCTGATGTTATACGGGTATGATTTTTGAAGACATGTCTTGCTATTTGACTGATTTAGCAAGGAGACAATGCTCCTTCCTGTGGCATAAAACCTCAGCCCTTCGGTGCCGTTACAGGCAGACGGAAAAGGAATGAAACAGAAGGTTTAAAAGAACAAAATAATTCAAAATCACTGCACAGAGATAAGTCCTGAGCAAGACCCTTCCTTCCAAATAATCAAGACCTTTGTTGGGTCTTGCAGTCAGGAGCAAAAACATAGTGACCTGCAATAACATGGAAATGCTCTAGGCTTGAGGAAGGCAAGCTGAGGTGGATTACGATGGTGTCCCTGCTAAGGAGCCTGGGCTGGCCTTAACCAGGCCACGAAGAGATGCTGGCAAGATGGCCACAACTGGTGCAGAACACAGGTCAGACGAGGGAAGCAATGGGAAAGCGTGTCTTGCACTCGAAATCCCATCCTGGGGGGAGTAGGAAGGGTCTTCCATGAAGTGTTCCTTCCAGCTCTCATTGCATGCAGAGTTCATCCGTCATAAAGAAAAGGGAAAATGCTCCTTTAAAAAAAAAAAAATAAACACAAAAACAACCAAAAAAAAAACCCCACACCAGTTATATGGCTGATTTATACACACACACACGCACATATATTTTATTGGCAAATAAAGAAAGATCAGATCTTTAATGAAATCAGGATGGGTTTGGGAGGTGAACTTGAGCTGAACTCCCCAGATTTTCGTGGAACTTCAATTAAAAAAAGTTTCAGAGGAGCTGCTGAAAGCCAAGCACTTGCCATTGAAAGCTTAATTTAAAATGAGAAGCATTTTTACACCACATTTCCTAGTGAAATTCCAGCCCTGATCCTAATTATGTATTTTTTCCTGAATGATAAGGGTTGTTTGTTTTTTTTTTTCCTTTTTGAGATAAGCCATGTAGCAATATGCCTAAGTTTTATCCCCAGGTGTTATGACCAGTGCATGTGCAGTGGCTACACTGACAGGAGGGCCCATTATTATTGAGCAGAAGATGAAATCTACCCTCTCCACTCTACAAGTCAGCGCTTGTGATTGGAATCGTAAGGATTTCGATGTCTGATAAACGCTACGAGTAGCAAAAAATGTGTGCGTGGGGAAAGGAGTGGAAAGGAAACAGAATCAAATAATTAAAATAGGCAAAAATAAAGATGCTGGGTTAAATTCTGCTTACCAGCCTCTTCTGGTGCAATCCTAGGACTACGAGGTGAGTACAAAGCCTCGCTGTAGAGCCTTTTTGAATAGCAGTGGAGTCGTGCAACTCAATCCTCAAGCACTTCTTTGAAAGTATATCCCTCTCTCGATCAGACGCACTAGATTCACCCAGATTTGATCTGAGCCTCGGCTTCTGGGCGTGGAAAGGGGACACTAACACTGTTTGAACACTGGAGAGTAGATCCTAGGCTGTCAGTGGCCCAAAAGCATTAAGGGAAGTGATCTTGTTTTAACCAGGTACTGGGAAATAAATTACTTTGGAAACCATTTAAATAAATCCTACTTCACCAAATAATAACACATCATGGAATAGAAATTATTTTGAAATCGATGAGGGGGGATGCCTGAAATAACAGACTCCAGCACCTCGGCAGGGATGCAGCTACCACGACAAGCGTTACGTGCTGTGGGGTTGCACCTCTCCCTCTGCCCGAGCTATCTGCCAGGCAAGTGAACAATAACAGACCCACAGGCTGCAGCCGAGCTCCTGGTGATGCCCTGGAAAGAGCACACACAGTAGTTTCACCGTTTCAGATGCAAATGGCACCAATAAATAGACTGAAAGGTCTTGTTCCAATGAAAGCGTAAAATTTTCGTATTTCTTCTTGCTTTCATTTAACTCTGATAGTTTCTTCTGTCCTCACTCTAGACCAAAGACTTTTAACTCACTTAAGAAAAGGTAAAAAACAAATTGTCTTCAAAGGCTCCCTGGCTAGATCCTTCCAGGATCTGAAGGGAGCTCCAGGAGAGCTGGAGAGGGACTCTTGGTCAGGAAGTGGAGGGTCAGGACAAGGGGGAAGGGTTTTAAACTGGAAGAGGGGAGATTTAGATTGGATATTAGGAAAAAATTCTTTCCTGTGAGGGTGGTGAGGCACTGGAAGAGGTTGCCCAGGGAGGTTGTGGCTGCCCCATCCCTGGAAGTATTTAAGGCCAGGCTTGATAGGGCTTTGAGCAACCTGGTGTGGTGGGAGGTGTCCCTGCCCATGGCAGGGGGGTTGGAACTTTCCAACTCTAACCATTCTGTGATTCTATGATTCGATGGCTGCCTCCCCTTCCTGGTTGCTGCATGGGGCATCTCAAGAGGAGGTCTAGTGTCCTAGCACCTCTCCAGCCTCATTGCATGTGGAGTAACCTCCAAAACCTGTGTGTTTGTGTAGACCAGGACATGAACTGAAAGTTCAGCTTGCCAAACACAGACGCTAGCAAACTTGGCGTGCCTGGGGGCTGAAAGGCGGTCTTAAGTTTGAACAAATACTCAGAATATTCCACCTTGTCGTTGTTCATCCCCCATGAGAATCCTCCTCATTTATTCCACAGGGGTGGATCCTGCCCTCTTGAAACTTCGCAGTGTGAGAGCATCAGGGGGCAGGCAGCCATTGGCAGGCAGGTACGGTGTGACTCGATTGGTGATTAATGAGCAGCTCCTACCTGAGCCTAGGACTGAAAGGCAGCCTGTTAATGTTCATCAGCCATCTGTGTGTGACCAGGTACCCAACAGGACAAACATGATGAGGGCCTGGAGAGGAGTACCGAAAGTACTTCAGTATCTAAAGGGGGCTCCAGGAAGGCTGGGGAGGGGCTGTTCACAAAGGCTGCTGCGATAGGACGAGGGACAATGGACTTAAGTTGGAGAAGGGTAGATTTAAGTTGAATATTAGAAAAAATTTCTTTCCTCTGAGGGTGGTTGAGCACTGGAAGAGGTTGCCCAGGGAGGTGGTTGAGGCCCCTTCCCTGGAGATATTCCAGGTGAGGCTGGATGAAGCCCTGGGCAACCTGGTCTAGTTGGGGGTGTCCCTGCGACTGCGGGGAGGTGGGACTGGATGCCCTTTGGAGGTCCCTTCTGGCCTGGAGGACTCTATGATTCTGTGATTCTATGATTCTATGAGTATGCCTGTGGCTTTGATGGGTTGACCAAAGCACTGGTTCTGCTGGGTGGATGTCTACTGCTGGAGCGTGGACAGACAGCATCTGACCTCCCAGACAAACCACCCAACGTCGGTTGTTATGTCTGCAGAGTACGGGTACGCCAAACCAGACCTCTGCATGCTGCGTTTGTGAGGTTTTGGGTTGGTACCAGAGGCCCCACCACCGGGATTGACATACCATCGAACCATGTACTAGGACAAGTGTTTAACATAGAAGCAGATAACCTGGTTAGGGGTTAGAGGGAACAGCCAGTGAGCTGGTGCCTCACCCACCTGGGGCTGCTGCACAGACCTGAGCTGCCACCAGCTCAAGAAGGCTGCTCCCAAGATGTCCGGGATTTCACAGATAACGAGAACCTTCCAATTGATGTTGCCACGCAGCAAGGGGAAAATCAAAGCAGATTTTTCTCCCTGCTCATACCTTCCCTTTGCACAGCTTGCTATTTTACAAAGAGACCGACCCTATTGAAAACCCCAGATCCATTAAATCCCTTGCTTTCTCTAAATAAGAAGGAGAATGGTTGCTCAGAGGTTTACGGGGATCCATCGGGCTTTCCCAAAGGGACTTACTGTACTGAAGAAAATAAACATCACTGCGTATGTAAAGCAGAGCAGAAAGGCAGTCGTGGGCAAAGCACCGCTTCCTTTAGCAGTAGCAACATATTAAAGACAAATGCAGTCCACTGAAAGTGACATAAATAAGTGGATTTTCCATCTGAAACATTGTTTTTAGCAAGAGAAGCTTTTAATCCCCTTAAATTCATTCCTAATCTGTCTTGGAAGCGCTTGTCTAAAGAATATTACATTGATATAAAGGATTTAATTTATTAAAACTAAACAGCAGCCAGCATACTACTAAAGAATATCTTGTAGGCAGTTACTCTCCCAAATGAATAAAGCTGCTACAGGTAGGAAAAAAAAAAAACACCATAATGCACAAACACTTGGCACAGCATTCATTAAAAATTCACACATGATGTTCCTGCGCTCTCCTGCTCGCTCTGCTTTTCCCAATAAAGCAAACACTTTAGAATTCATAATACCCCTTTATCCCATGTGCACAAGTGACCTCCTCTCCTCTATGCACCTCGCAAATGAACAAGTACAAAAGGGAATAGAGTAAGCAGAAAACTAAACATGCCCTCTCCTACCCAGGAGCATAAAGAGAGGGCAAGCAGAGGTTCTCTGAAGGGTTCAGCGCTGCCGCTACCAAGATGCCAGCGCTCTCCTTACCCATCACTTTCGGCTGGCGCAGACGGCATCAATTATACAGTTCCTCAGTCAATTAATTTTAAGGGATCTTTCTTAAAATAGCAGCCGAAGGAAACAAAAGCCCCTGTCAAGCTACATTTAAATCACTCGTTAGCCACCAGGGTGGCAGACTAGTTAATGAGCAGCAAGAAGCCAACCACCAAATGGCAAAATGGCCTTCCCGTCCTTTTCTGGGGATAGGACAACTTGTCCACGTTTCTGGCAGTCCACCTTGAGACACCGCCCTGGTTTCTCCATCAGTGCTTTCAATACGTAAGGTGGTATCCAAACACAGCAATTTTAAAAACAAGGCCCCAGAGATCTTTTCCTCCAACACCTCAGTCATGGAAAAAACTGGCAGAAATTTGGTGAAAATGAGCAACCAACTGTCTTCAGGGAGGATTTAGTCCACAAGGAACAACCTCCACCTTCAGAAATGTACTGTCAGGCGTAAGGCCTCTTGCCTGAATGGTGCAGTTCGATACAGTATAGATTTATAGATTTTCAGGCTTTTTTTTCCCTGTGTCTTGCCAACAGAGCCATTATTTATGGAGAAAATCCTGCTCTGCTCTGGCACAGCGTCCGCCTTGTGACTCGTCTTATGTTGATTTCTTCCAAAGTCACGACAGAAGCAAATGCGATCAGTGTTTGGTCGCCTGTCGTTATCACGCTGGATCTGAGATGAAATCACACATGACACAGTTCCCGTTCATTTCAATGATGGCCAGTATGGCTCCATTTCAAGCCCACGTACCTCAAGTCAAGTAGGGTCAAGACTGGTCAGCCCTGGAACCTCTCCAAAGAAAACCACGAGGCAGGCGGAGGCATCACTCAGGGATTAAGAGTTTAAACCTGCAGAGAAACACATTAATGAAGACTCAGTGTATTACTAAGAGTTTTTCACGTGGCAGACCGGTGGTGATGCTGACCAAACACCACCTAACCAGTCTGACTGAAAAAAAAAAAAAAGAGTCAGCAAGTGATGCTGGCTTTTGCCCTGCTGCACAACACCAAAGCAAAGCCATTCCCATCCTACTATATGGCACAAGTGTGGCAGTTCTAGCAGTATTGGCTCCTGGTTGTGGGAGGAGGAGGAGGACCAGCCTTCCTGAGCCTTACAAAAGAAGAAGTGTCCATGAAACTGCTGGTTATATGGCCATAGGAAGCTTTTTTTTCTCTGGGTGTGATATAGGTGTGCATTGTAACACAATAAGCAAGGGCAATGACAATAAACCCCTCCCTGATAAGTAAAAAGTTAATTAGCAGAGGCAGCAAAGGCTTCTGTCTATTAGGAAATCCCTTTTCTTCTCTACGTTCTTCCCACCATTTCAGATGCTGCTGTAGCACAGTCAAGTGGTACCTACTGACATTTTTATTTTGGGTAAAAGCCCATGAAAATATTAAAGCATGAACAAGTCATCAAGTCAGTTTATGAATCAATATACAGATTTCCTCCATGCCCATAGCTGATTTCCATAACCACGAGCGTGCTGAAATCCTGTCTAGATGCCAAATCAATTTTTCTCATATATGAACATCACAGCTACTTGAGAAAGGGAATCTGTGCCAAAAACCTCACGCTCTTAACTAATTATTTCTGTGACTCCCTCCTTGCAAAGCACAATGACTGCCACATAAATACACACAACAGTTATTAGGAGCAGGCACCCTTCCCACAGGTTCAGCCTGAGTGCAGCAGCATCCCTGACAGGCTCATCTTCCCAAACTGTGCAGCCAGCCTTTATCACCACAAATAGTTCTGCTTTTCCCAGGATTTTTTTTTTTTTTTTGTGGAGTACTCGAGCACTTGCTGTCTTGGGCAGGGCAGCCAGGAGGGTACAGAAATTCTCAGCTCTCTGTAGAAGCATCCTGCAGAGAGAACTGCTTTCTGGCATTTGCTTCTACTGGTCTTGCCTAGTGTCATCGTGCCTCCTGTGTGTGTCCCCTGCATAACATCCAGAGAGATATATCTCCTCAAAGTTGAAAAAAAAACCCTGTTAGATCTTCCCCTGAACCCAAAGGTATTGACAATACTAATCTGCCCGCAGTTTGTCCTGCAGATTTTAGCCCCTAACGTGCCAGAATTATGGGAAGGAAGTAATAGTGCTGCTGGGAAACTGCTGTGATCATAGAATCATAGAATGGTTAGAGTTGGAAGGAACCTCAAAGATCATCCAGTCCCACCTCCTGCCCTGGGCAGGGACACCTCCCACCACACCAGGTTGCTCCAAGCCCCATCCAGCCTGGCCTTGAACCCCTCCAGGGATGGGGCAGCCACAGCTTCTCTGGGCAACCTCTTCCAGTGCCTCACCACCCTCACAGCAAACAAGTTCTTCCTAAGATCTCATCGAAATCTCCCCTCTTTTAGTTTAAAACCATTCCCCCTTGTCCTGTCCCTCCCCTCCCTGACCAGGAGTCCCTCTCCAGCTCTCCTGGAGCTCCCTCCAGATCCTGGAAGGGATCTAAGGTCTCCCCAGAGCCTTCTCTTCTCCAGGGCATCCCTTTGCCACCCAGCCTTTGCCTTGGTCAGGGGTGGGCTGCGCTGCTGATGGGACAGCCCCAGTGGTCCCATCGTGCTCCCGTGAATTCGTTCCAGGGTCTCCCTCTCCCCCAGCCCAGAGCTGCTCTCTGTGGCGGTGACACGAGCACAATATTTCCCATAAATAATTTCCGAGTGGAGGTCCTTGTTATGAATGCAGACAGTTCTGGAAGTTAGAGCCAACAGCGTTTGGCAGCAAGAACTATTAATGAGAGTGTCATTAGGGAATTCAGTCCGCAAACCACTCGCAGGGCATTTCCTCGCCAGGCAGATGCTGTGCGAGTACCGCTGACGCGGAGCAGCCGAAAAGCAGGGTTAAAGCATCGAGCCGGTGCAGGCGACGGCGTAGAGAAGAAGACAAGAGGCTGTCAGGACAGCGGGGGCTGGTAACGGCAGACTGAAAGCGTTGCTGATGCCCTGAACTGCCATGGCAAAACAGGGATGGCACCAGGCCGGGCAATGGTGGCGTCTTGCTTCCAGCCTCCAGACATTGTTGGGATTTCTGGACTTCAGGAGCCACTGTGGTCCTGCTATGTGTGTGCACACGTGCCTGTAGGCATGAGGAGCGACGTCTAGACCAACCCTTGAATCATCCATGACCCCTCCGGGGTGCCCTAGATACTGCTTTCTTGATATTTCTTCATAGTTTGACAGTTTCCAACTACCTGAAGAATGAGAAATAGAAGTTCTAAGCAGGAAATGATAAACAATATTACTATAATAAATAGCTAATAGCATCAATAAAATTAGACAAGAATTTTAGTTTACACTCATTCATTTAATAAATAAATATAGAATAAATTTAAAAAAATATATTAAATTATTAATAATGGAATATAAGAAACTGCCCTAAAACAAAGGGGATAAAGAGGGCAGGAGCCCTTCTGGCAGGGCAGGAGCAAACCTTATCTCAAACCATTCCCCTTCTTCAGCAGCCCCTGTGGTAAAACAGCCACTTGGATGGACTCATCTGCAACATTAAGGTTCTGAAAGAAAATGAACCCATCAATATAAACTTTTGTTAAATATACTGCGGCCCCCACAATCCCACTGCCCACAGCCTGAGCTCTTGGCTACCCTTCCCCATGTACCTGAGAAAGAATAATTTTTATTTTTTTTTTTTTAATTTCAGGCACTGGCAGTAACAAGAAAAGGAACTGTCCTACTCAAATGTCTCCCAAACTGCCACGAACATAAGTTACAAATCAAATCTACTGTGCAAAAATCTGACTGGCTCTGAATGGCAAGAGGACAGAGTGGATTGCAGGCTGCTGGGTAGGATGCTGGATGTCTGCAGAAGGTCTGAGGAGACACAGCTTCCCTTGCCAACAAGGTCTGGGAACACTGTGCAGCATCTTTCACCAAAACGTTGACAGCAGAGGTGCTACCCCAGCAGGGGCTGACACCGGGTGGTGTCTTCAGGACCTGAGTTAGGGACCAGAGCCCAAGTCCCTTGGAAATTAGCACCTGAGAGCAATCTGTCCGCAGGCACCAAGCCATCACCCACAGCCATGGTCATGCAATGAGGGCGAGTTCTAATTCTGGTTCCCCAGGGCCTCGGGCCAGCACCCAAGTACCATGAGCACCAGTCACAGCTCCACAGACTGGCCAGCCCTGGTCTGAGAGCATCTCACAGGGTGCTCTCAGGCTCTCTCCTAATTCATAGTGACATTTCACTTCACTTGGGCAGAGTTTCTGGGCCATCTAACACTGTCCCCTGAGCTAAACCCCTGGCATGCCCAGAGCATGCTGCCAGGTAGGTGATAAATGCTGGGGCGAAGGGGATTATGGCTTTCCCTCCCTGCCCTGCCCTGCCCTGCCCAAGCCCAGACACAGGAAAGGCTGAGGATCTTGGGTCTTTTAAGTCTGGAGAAGACTGAAGGGGAATCTGATCAATGCCCATAAATACTTACAGGGTGGGTGTCAGGAGGATGGGGCCAGTCTGTTTGCAGTGGTGCCCCCTGACAGGACAAGAGGAAATGGGCACAAACTGGAACATAAAAAGTTCCATCTGAACATGAGGAGGAACTTCTTCCCTTTGAGGGTGGCAGAGCCCTGGAAGAGGCTGCCCAGAGAGGTGGTGGAGTCTCCATCGCTGGAGACATTCCAAACCTGCCGGGACACGTTCCTGTGCAGCCTGCCCTGGGTGGACCTGCTTTGGCAGGGGGTTGGACTCGATGATGGTCCCTTCCAATTCTGTATCATTCTGTGATTCTGAGAGATCAGGAAAAGTGGGAGTTGGACTGGGGATCTCTGCTGCCATGAGGCTGAGCCCTTCCCAGGGGGAAACTGGTCATGTCTCCTGGCAGCGAAAGCAGTCCAGGACACCGCTGGGAGACAAGAGGCAGCCAAGGGCTCACTAAAAAAACTGTGACCACTGCAAAATAGTGCAAGCAGTATGCACCTTACCCCACCAAGACCTTTGTTACAGACAAAGGTCCCAAGTTCCATACAAGTCCACCAGCCCACGGCACCTCTGAGAAGGAAAACATCACGTAGTTATTTCCAAGGCACGGGCAATGCCGTTTGGTAACAGCATCTTGCCATTAGCGAAAATAATCTGAATACCTAAGGCAGAAATAAAAGCTACAGACAGGCCAACCGTGTCCTGGGCTACATCAGAAGAAGCATGACCAGCAGGTCACAGGAGGTGATTCTGCACCTCTACTCTGCGCTAGTGAGACCCCACCTGGAGTCCTGTGTCCAGCTCTGGAGTCCTCAACAGAGAAAGGACATGGAACTGTTAGAACGGGTCCAACGGAGGGCCACCAAGATGATTAGAGGGATGGAGCACCTCTGCTGTGAGGACAGGCTGAGGGAGCTGGGGCTGTTCAGCCTGGAGAAGAGAAGGCTCCGGGGAGACCTTGGAGCGCCTTCCAGGATCTGAAGGGAGCTCCAGGAGAGCTGGAGAGGGACTCTTGGTCAGGGAGTGGAGGGACAGGACAAGGGGGAATGGTTTTAACCTGTAAGAGGGGAGATTTAGATTGGATCTTAGGAAGAACTTCTTTACTGTGAGGGTCGTGAGGCACTGGAAGAGGTTGCCCAGAGAAGCTGTGGCTGCCCCATCCCTGGAGGGGTTCAAGGCCAAGCTGGATGGGGCTTGGAGCAACCTGGTGTGGTGGGAGGTGTCCCTGCCCAGGGCAGGGGGGTTGGAACACGATGATCTTCAAGGTCCTTTCCAACTCTAACCATTCTATGATTCTATGATTCTATGACAAAGCATGCTGATGTCAGAAATCCAGAGGTACTTCTCTAGCTACTTGGCTCATCGGTGTCCTAATTCTGTTACAGTCTAACTCTTAATCTAACAGTTAATGCTAATGATATCCACAGCTATTTCTTAACGATTTAAAACATGGGGAGAAAAAGACTCACTCTGTGCTTCTTGTTTGCGGATGTTTGGTTTTGGCCTTAGAACTGTAAAATTAAAATGCTTACTGTGACTCAGAACTTACCATATTTTACCTCTGTCCCCTAGTTTATATAAAGAGATCATAACCTCCTCCGGCACCATAAATAACCCTGCCTCTCCAGCAGCAGCGCCAGGCACAACGGACAAAAATCATCCAAATTGCTAACCAAACAAGCAGAAGGAGTTATTAAAGAGCGCTTAAGCTCCCACATGTTTATTTTCAGTGATTTCCACTGCGAGCACTGCCTTGGCTCTCCCAAAGAGCCAGGACACTGATTGTGCTCTCATTAAACAATGCCCTGTCATCAAGCCGAGGCGCGGGATAAAATGTATGATTATTAATCCCTTCAATGTAATTAGAGATGACGAGGAAAAAGTGGGGAGACCGCACCAGTGGAACGACTTCGCTCACAAGGAGGGAGAACAAATAAGTGTGATAGCAGCCGTTATAAATGTTTCTAATTCAACTAAGATGTCATATTTTTTTTTTGTTTTTTCCCAGTAACACTTGCTGGGTTTCAGCAGCAACTGAGGCGCTACAGAAATGCACTGCTTGGTCGGTAAGGTTGGAATCGGAATGAATATCAAAGGTGGCGGGGTTTTTAGTAAAAAATAAAAATTAATTAGCCTTTGCTTCGTCAGCAAAGTTAGTTTTTGCTTCAACAACATGGCAGGCCTTCCGTCAGACCGTGGCTGACAGCCTGGTGACCTGGCTCCAACGGAAGGTTTCCATCCACGTTGCATGAAGCCATGGTTAAGCCTTCGGCCGCCTTTCGCCACGTCTCGTGGGTGGAGGAGGCAGGCGCAGTCACGGCCGGTGCTGCCTTCATGATCAGGGTGACACCTTTCAGTTGATAATCCAGAAGGAACCATCTTGCTTAAAAAAACCCAGTCTTTTCTGACCTCTTTGCAAAGCTGTGGAGATATTCCGTGTGAAGGGAGGCGAAGTTCTGGAGGAGAACGGGGGACGGATAGACAACCTCAAATTTCTTATACTGTCTACAGTGAAGGCTGAGAGGCTGAAGAGTCATTTGCAAAGTTTGTAAATGTGACTTACTGGACTGCCTGAGCTGTTGAGGATCTGATCAACACCTCTACTTAAAGGATGGGTGTCAGTAGGATGTCTTTCTTCAGTGGTGTCCAGTGACAGGACAAGAGGAAACAAGCACAAACCAGAACATAAGAAGTTCCACCTAAACATGAGGAACTTAGAATCATAGAATCATAGAATGGTTAGAGTTGGAAAGGACCTTGAAGATCATCGAGTTCCAACCCCCCTGCCATGGGCAGGGACACCTCACCAACTTCTTCACTTTGAGGCTGGCAGAGCCCTGGAAGATGATGCCCAGAGAGGTGGTGGAGTCTACATCTCTGGAGACATTCAAACCTTGCCTGGACACATTCTTGTGGGACCTGCTCTGGGTGGACCTGCTTTGGCAGGGAGGTTGGACTAGATGATCTCCAGAGCTCCCTTCCAACCCCATAGCATTCTGTGATTCTGCAACTTGTATGTCTGGGAAAAGACACTCCTGAGCTCCAGGAGAGGCATTGGGTGAGTGGGGGAGATGGCAGAGGAGCAGGGCTGCGGCGGGATTGTGATATACGAGTTACAAGACGGGGAGCAGGAGCTCCAGAAACACAGCTAGGAAGCCTTCCCCCCCCAAGAATTGAAACCAGACGACTCAGCAGTACAAATGTGATGCAGATCATGATGCAGATCACTGACTNCAGGGAGGTTGGACTAGATGATCTCCAGAGCTCCCTTCCAACCCCATAGCATTCTGTGATTCTGCAACTTGTATGTCTGGGAAAAGACACTCCTGAGCTCCAGGAGAGGCATTGGGTGAGTGGGGGAGATGGCAGAGGAGCAGGGCTGCGGCGGGATTGTGATATACGAGTTACAAGACGGGGAGCAGGAGCTCCAGAAACACATGAGGGTCTGCAGCTACGGAGCCTTCCCTCCCCAAGAATTGAAACCAGATGACTCAGCAGTACAAATGTGATGCAGATCACACTATGGACATGTGACTGCTTCTACCAAATTAGATACAGCACATGACGGGAGCTCGTGCCAGCTTCACTGGGGCTGTTGAAAGACAGACAATAAGGATGAGTATTCTTAAAGGCAGTGTGGAGCAGTCAACCACCACCTATCCAAACAGAGATCTTCTCGCCCAGGCTTAACCCCTCCAAAATGGTGAACAAGCTTCAACCTGTGATGTTAGGGTACACTGGGTCGGTGCTTTGCATGGCAGAGCTGTGATGTTTTCCACTTGGGAGCTGGAAATGTAAAGCCAGATGAGCTGGGTCACCAACAGCAGACGGTGCCACCGTCCCACAGCGGAGGNACACACCCCAAAAAAAAAAAAAAAAAACCACCCATCAGCTCAGACCCCAAACCCAAACCTTCTGGCTGGTTCATTCCAGGCTATTTTTCATTCCACTTATCACTGCCACCAACATTTTGCTTAGTCTTGAAGAAAACGTTGTCATTCGGCAGTCAAATGTTTTCACATGTACATCCATCATCGCCTGATGTATCCTGACCCGAGTTAAAACTTATGTTTTCTAAATTGTACTTTTATGTTGAGCAAGCCCTTAGGCTACGCTGCTAAAAGTTTACATTGAAAAATCATTTATAATTCGTTTGTTTGAGTTATGCCTGTTGCAAAGCCATCAGAAAGGGCACTATTAATTAGCAATGGCTTACATATAGTCTAGACAATAAAAAAGCAAATCATTTTACCTTTGTAAAAAGGTTTCCGTATTTTGCCAGTCCTAACAAATGATAGTGATATAAACAACATTTAAGAAAAAAGAAGAAGAAAAAAAAAAGCAGTATGTTTTACAACAACGCTGCTCCATTTGAATAATTTTTCCTTGAAATATTTTCATGATATACACACATTGCTCAAATAAAAATATGGGGTTTTGTGAAACTGAGACAACCAACAACAAAAAAATCTTAATTAATTCCATTTGCTGTGCAATAGCTTGGTTGGAGGATTAAACAATAAATTCCAGTTTATTGCATAACGTCCTAAGCTTCGCTATAAAAGATTTGTTTCAATTTCGGGTACGCAATCACGACAATTGCACAGAATATTTAAATAGCGCACGCAGCAAAAACATTTCCAGGGATCCAGCAAAGCCTTATCCCCATGTATTGTTTCAGCAAAATGAAGGAGGCGGCTCAGCCGGGTCGGACAGCCAGGACCGAGCCTTTATTTCCAAACACCCTCCCTAAGTGCCAGCCATGGCTTTGGGAAGGCTTATTAAACCTGTGTTAATGAATCATAGGGGTTGATTTTACTTATGTACAATGTCACTGCGAAGGGGCACAGGAGTTTTGGATCAGGACACTTTGCTGATGATGTTAGTTTAGTTCCTAATTGGTGGAGACGAAGCCACAAAGCGGGAACAGCATCTGCTTAAGGCCAAGAAAAATATCATAGCAGGCAAACAATTTATCTCACATCTACCTTCATTTGGAAGCAGATTGCTTCGTCATCCTTGAGGAGATTGACAACAGATCACCATTTCTGCAGGGGTCTGGACCGTAGCTGGCTTTCTGGCCGGGACCACATGTGGTGCAGTTTATCCTACCGTCACCTGATCCCCCGGAGGTCGGGGCGGCGGGGGCGAGGAGGAAGAACTGACAATACAAAAATGACTGCAAGCAAAAGGCATTCTTGGGGGCTGATTCTGATCTCCGAGAGACCAAAGATCAGCATGTATTTAAACAGATAGGGTTACTTTAAATAAATGTACAGTAGCAAAAAAAATTCCAGGAAACCCTAAGGCAAAGTGGAAAAAATAATCTGCTCGGTTTCCTTGTAGTTCTTTCCTATTTTGTATTGGGAAAAAAAAAAAAAAAAAAAAAAAGGGCTTTTTTTTATTTTTTTTTCTTTTCCCTACACACAAAACAGTTGAAATGAGGCAAAGAGGGAGGACTAACATGCTTCTACCCCAGGGCTTTGCTCAGCCTGAAGACAACCACTAACTCAAGAGACATTCCCTTCTTTCATCTCTCCCATTTTTCACTGACAAAAGGCAACAAACTGTAGGCAAACAAGGACAAGAAACATAATGCTGTTTCTTGATCCCTTTCCCATTCTTACCTGCCACCTTCTGTTCTTCTTTTACAGACCCATCCTTTCCCGACAGCTCCAGGCACACATTTTTGAAGTAAATGAAGCTGACTGAGATCTTGCTGACCCAGGTTAAATACAAATTCCTGTCATGGAAGCCAGAGGTATCGTATCAATATCAAACCGGTGTGAGCAAAAGTAGAATCAGACCCAGTGGTATAAAGGTATGGAAACATATATGTCCCGGTTGCCTTTTATTCACATCAGTTTAACATTAATGAGGTGCCGTTGGCTTCGGAGGAATGGTCCATGACTTACAGGAGCAGGAGTAATCGGAGATGCCAACGGCGCATGTGTTGTTTGGCACCACTCTCCCAGCACGAGGTGGGAGCAGAAAAAGTTGGGAATGCCATTCCCTGCCTTCCCCTGCCCCAAACCCTCTCCCCGACTCTTCCCCACCTCTTCTCCCAAGTTACAGATGACAGGACAAGGGGTTATGGCTTCAAGTTGCGCCAGGGGAAGTTCAGGTGAGATATTAGGAAATATTTCTTTCCTGAAAGGGTTGTCAGGTGTTGGAATGGGCTGCCCAGGGAGGTGGTTGAGGCACCATCCCTGGAGGGATTCAAGAGAGAAGTTGACTTGCTGCTCAGGGATATGGCTTAGTGTTGGGTGGTGTGGGGTGGTGTTTATGGTTGTTGGTTTTTTTGTGTGGGTGTTTTTCGATTTATTTTTTTTTTCTTTCCCCCCGCGTTGGTTGGACTAGATGATCTTAAAAGGCCTCTTCCAACCTAGGTGATTCTGTGGTCTGGCAAGAAGCTCCCACGTGTGTGCTTGGCCTCCAGCACGGCCATGGGGGTTCTCTCCATCCTTTTCCCCCCCTGTTCGGGTACAGGGCCGGGGTGTAGTGGACCGGCTCGGTGGCACAGCCTCTGTTTGCAGACTTTTGCCCATGGGTCAGTCTCCAGCTCCTGTTTGTACCCGGTCCCGCTGCCAGGTTAAAGAGCAGTTACCGCTGGCAGAGGGAAAGAAATATTTTACAGGTTTGTAATTCATTAAAGCCCTGGATATGGTCCAATACGAGTCCACTGCCGGGTAGGAAAGAAGGGAGACGTGTTCAGACTGTGGTCTACAGCAACACACCTGTTGAATTTGGGAGCATTTCTAGTGATTAAATGTTTTCTGGGTGTTCTTGCCTGTGCCAGGAGGCTCAAGCACAGAAATCCGAGGTGCTGTCCTTTCGCTTGCATGACTCAGGCTTGTTCCATTTCAAGTTCTAAGGGTAGATTTCAAGAGGGTCATTTCAACCATGCCCTATTAGACAAACACTCGTGAAACAAAAAAAAAAAATTCCAGCATAGCACAAACAACAAAATTACCTTAGATCTTCCCGGGTGTGGTTCTTTGGTGCCTTATACTTAAGGGACTTCTATGCATGTGAAGGAAAACACTTCAAGGCTCCTTCTAATACTATTATAGTCACACATTTACCTTGCCAGAGAAAAGAGCTCTTCTATTTTCTCCTTTAAAAAAAACCAAACTTGTAAAATATAGTTCACAAGACTTCAGAGCTTTTGGCCAAGATCCAGAAATCGGTAGCTGTCTTTGTATTGATCAGAAACCAAAAGATTTAGTAGAAGTCAGGAAAATTGTGTCCTGTGACAAAATGGATGACCATCTAGTAGGATCTGGCAGCTACAGCACTGGCCTTCAGCTGTCAACCTCAGCCTCCTATTACTTTCTTTAACACCTCTAACCGAGGTCTTTCACGATACAAATAAAAACTTATTTGTTCTTAAAATTCAGAGAAAGTTTTACGTTCCTCCTGTTTTCAAGAGGGGGCAACGTACATGTGACACCAGGTGAAAACTTAAAAAAAAAAACCAACATGGCAGTATGCAAAAGATCGTGCAGATTCAAAATTACTGCATGTTCTAATTTTCCTCCTAATACTGTCAAAATATTCCTCCAGTGTACATACTTCTCCAGTGATTTCTAAGACTTTTCACCAATAATTCCGCTCAGCAGCTAATAATAGCCAAATTGCTACCTCAAAAGATAGAAAAGTTGAGAGTAAAGTAAAGAAAAAAAACACGAATTAAAAAATAGCCTTTCTTGCCTTGCCCAGGCTATAGCTAAATGCACAGGGAGGGGAAATAAGTCTCCCTGGAATATGTCAAACCAAGCAACATAAATGCAGCCTGACTGCACGACAAGCCAGGAGATGTTAAAGCTCAATGAACATTAAGGTCCATTCTATTTGTTTGTGGAGCTTGCATTTGAAATTCATGCTTAGAAGTTTCCTTCTATCCCCACGAAACTTAAAAAAATTTTAGTCATAGCTAGGTTTCACGTACGGCTCCGGGAAGTTTGTAGAAAACAAACAGGTGAACTGGACCGTTTCTGCAAGGCAGAACTAAAGGGGCCAGGGAAGGCAGAGGGTGGCTGGAAGTGCCCTGTAGACCTGGCAAGAAATGACCCCAGCAGTACAGAGTGCCAGCCCTGGCATGCCATCCCGGGGCTGCCCAGTCTCTGGGCAATGCTTCCCCTTCTGGTTCAGAAAACCTGGACAAGTTTCTTCTGGCTAAACATAGGCCACTCCACTTGGAAGGAGGGCATATCTGAATAAACATGCCCCATTTGTAACTTTCCTTGGGGTGAATTGTGTGTTGTTTTCCCTACCAACACAACCAGCTCCACAAAGAGAAAAGAAACACACCTTTAACTTGTGCAATAAAATCTGCAGAGCAGCCAGAACATTAGGATGAACAGCCTTGGTCTCTCTGCCTTTCATTTAAAATTTAAAAATGCTGTTTTTTTCTTTTGAGGCACATCAGTCCATATGTTTCCTTCGAAGAAGTTTCAGGAACCAGCCCTGTTTATTCCAGTTCCTTTCCCGAAGAGAGCCAAGAAGCAAAAGAAACTTGCCTCAGAAGGCTATCCAGGTCACCACCAGCCTTCACAGAGACGTGTGTTGGGCATTTTAAAATCACCAAGACAAACTTTTTTCTACTCTGGTGCAGCATCATTGATTCCACAGGGCTCACGGCGCTGTGACGAGTGAAATTTTCCTCTTACAAAATCACAGCAGCTACTACTGGCCTGTGGTAGTTTACCCAAAACCCTTAAAGTTTACTCAAAACCCTTAAACTGG
>VZRU01000152.1:113891-130267 GCA_013398155.1 Pedionomus torquatus
AAAAAAAAAGACCCCAACCCAAATCTCTTCCTAAATCCATCTTGCTGACTATTTTCTCCGTTCGCCACCTTACAATTGGAAATGGAAAGAATACAGACAGCAGAATTCGGCAAGCGGCGGGGCTACGCACGGGACTTGGGAGACTCTTTGAAGAAGAGGGTTTGAATGCAAACATGACTTTAAGAAAAAAACAAACAAACAAACAAAACAAAAACCCAACCCAAATCTCTTCCTAAATCCATCTTGCTGAGTATTGCCTCCGTTCACCAGCTTACAATTGGAAACGGAAAGAATACAGGCAGCAGGACTCGCTGTTGGCTGGTTTCTGGCAAGGACACGTCCAGGGCCACCACCCGAGTAGCACCAAAATGTCCCCTGGCCGTGAGACCAGAAGTGGCCTCTGAAATGGTGGCCACCACAAACCCTACATGCCTTGAAGCCTTCAAAAGAAGGGCAGGAGGAGCCCTGGATCTGGCCCTCCATTCTCCATGCTCTGGCCTCCAGGGAACGCCATGAATGAGAAGATTTGATACACTTCCCTGAGGTGGTGTGGGTTTTCTTTCTTTCTTTTCTTTCTTTCTTTCCTTCCTTCCTTCCTTCCTTCCTTCCTTCCTTCCTTCCTTCCTNGATGAATAAGCTATGGGGAAAGCACGAGGCATTATTAGCGGGAAAACAGTTTGATCCTTTTTTGAATTTGTATTTAAGTAGCTCAAAGTGATTATAAATGGACCAAATGTAATGGGTAACCACCGTAAGATTAATACAATGTCTGTGGGGAAATTACAGTTTATATTATACAATTAAATATTATACAATCGCTTTATTTTAAGGACTCCTCCTTGGAATTTTCTCTTTAGTTCCGGTCAGTGTGCTTTTTATATATCATTTAATCCTTCCTCATACCCAACTAATTTGTACAGATAAATTATAATTACTATATTATTATAATCATAATAATAATAATGATGATGTCAGTGGTTAGACAAGTAAATGTGAGCCCGCACCTGAGAAATATCATATTATAAAATAGTCTGGTGTAAATGAGTCAGGCGTGTTGTTTTCCATTCCCCACATGCTTTGTCTGCTTACAACCCTTGGCAGAACAGCATCGTCCACACCTTCACGGCGCGGATACGACGAGCCCCATCCTGGCTCAGCACAGCCCCCTCCTTTATCATGGGCCATGGTTGCTCCTCTTGGAAACGGCACAAAAACAGCGAGGCAAAAGATGAAGCTCTCCTTTCTCCTCGCTGGATTCTGGGAGTACTTGGTAGGGAAACTTGTGTTTGTACAAGCTTGGGTTCTTTGTGGGAAAGTGTGGCACAGGCTCTCCTGGGCTGAAACAGTCCTGGGGCCCCGAGTGAGACTAATCTGTTTGGACAAAAAACCACTCCCTTCATTTCCAGCTCCCGTGAGAAAGGTCCATCTTTCCCCTTACAGAGCCTGTCCCCTTCTGGGTATGCTTCCAGGTACTTTAGCTCCAACGGCACGACCAGAATTCCAGCGTGAGTAACACGTTGTACTTCTCCAGGAAGGACTATATTTTTGGCTTACCAAACCTGCCACTCCTCAGAGACACCTCTGTAGCATGAGGTACATGTTTGCACATATTAATGTATGTTGCTTTTCTCCCCTCCCTTTTAAAACTGCCACTCAGAAATAATTTAGCCCCTGTTAGCTGGAATGATAAATGGAAGATAGATTTGGCAACCTCCATACCTGGTTTCCTTCTTGGCCCCTCCTCTAGCTTGTAAAATTCAAGATGAAATTACCATCCCACTGTCATTACTATTCTATTGCCAAAAAAACATCTGGATAGTTTATATATATGGGTAAGAGAAAAGAAAGGAGTAAAATAAGCTTTGGATTTCTATGTTGATTCCTACCCTGCTTTGTAGACACACGATGCAAAGCCCTTGGGTCCGATAACACACCGTTTTGAGCAGGAGTAAACCAGACGAGGTGTCATGACATGAAGAATCAAGACTGAAGCATCTTTTGGCATCTCGAGTTCAAATAAAAGTAAGAGGAACGTAGCTTCTTTGTGAGACGGATACGCTGGATTGATGTCCTGGGTTGTGTGGGCTTCAGAAACATAAAAACAGGGCTTCTGTCTTCTGCACGTGGTGATAAAATCTAATATTCTTTGCAAGAAAAAGGAGTTATCCAGCCTACTTGGCTGCTGTGTGACCTATGGTCCACCAGACTACCGAACTGCTCTTTGACGTGCCTTCTTGAAGTGGGGAAAAGACTATTGAGATATCTCCATATGTGTCTGAATACAGATTATTGTGTATTAATGCTTCGTTTGCTTGTTTTTAAGAAAAGGAATGAGCCGTGGGTCAGCTCAGAAACAAGCACTTTCAGCCAAAATCTTGCCCCAAGCCTTAAAGAGACGATTATAACTTTAGAGGAGGTTGACAGTCTGTCAGGCAAAGCCCGTCAGATCCCAGGGGATCAGCGTGAAGAACCTGTTGTTCTCACAAACCCAAAGTTTTGTTGCGAGGGAACTGCAACCATGACAATATCATGAGTCTGCGGATGTCTAGTACACCGGGGATGGGTCATTCTCATGTACTACTGATCCCCAGGGTAAGGGAAGTCTGGAGGGAAGGTAACAGAGTGACATTTTAGCTTTCCTGTCAAAACGGAGGACGGTGAGCAGCTGGTTGGAGTGTGGCTGTGTGGATGGAGCCCCGCGTTCCCTGAGCAGTTCTGCTCTCCATCCTCCCAACTGCTGGTGTGGGGCTGGGCCATGAATTCATTCAAAGGAGCAGGACAGGAATACTGTAATAAAAGACCATCAGGCAAAAGCTGCTTATTTTCTTAAATAACCAAGGTTTTCTCTGTTTTCCTTTTTTTTCCTCCCCAGATATTTATTCTTACCCCACTCTGTAGTAATAGCTGGAAAATGACATATACTAAACTCCCAAACATAAAAATAGCAAGAAAAGAGCGCGATACTCCAAACCAGTCTGCTAGTCTTCTCTTAGAAGTAGGAAAAAAGCCTACAAAACAGACGAAGCATGTGAATTAACTAGAGCCAGTGCTTCCAAAACCACTGAAAGCAAAGGAAGATCCAAGAGAACACTGATATTTCTATATCTGGGGTTTTCTATCAGATCTTGCAATGTGACAACAACACATGTCAGTGTCAGCACAGGTCCTGCTGGCAACACCTTGAAAACTGCGTGGAGGTATAGAAAATAAACAGCACTAGCTGTGATTTCCGTGATAAAACACGAATGCAAGGAAAGCCTCTTGGGATCCATAATCTGGAATTGTCACGGGATACAGATTGTCTGTCTTTCTGATAAAAGATGTCAGTTCCTTTTCTGGGGTTTTAAACAGAAAGAAGCACTTGTGATTATTAGGCTGGCTGTAAACCACGAGGTCTGCTGACAGAATCACTGCACACGGCGTATGTGCCTGCTTCACCCACCAGCGTTCCGAAAATTTCTGCATCAAAAGAGCAGCGCAGCCCAGTCCCAGCCATAGAAAACCCAATTCCCCGTCTCCAGGACTTTCCCCTACTACGAGACTAAAATTTCCCGGATCACAAAGCTTCCACTAGGTTATCCTACATCAGCCCTTCATGATTTTAAAAAGCAGCTGATTAATTAAGCCTGGTGAAGGATGGGGTGGTTGTTGCCCTTTTGCAGAGCTCAGGCTGGGAGGTGCACGGCGTTTCTCCAGGGAGGGATACGCACCCCGAGCTAGCACAGGCTCACCTGGATTTCGGAAGGGGAGCCCGAGCTGCAATACACTGCCTTTAAAACTAATTAAGAAGAGCCGCATTCCACACCCAGAATTATTATACTCAAGTACCTTTAATACTCCAAGGAAGGCGAAAGGCTGAAGTATTGACCTTTCTGCTGCCAACGTCAACTTCTGCTGCCAACCCAGCGAATGGAGAAATAAACCCCAAACAAAACAGGCTTGTTGCTCAATGCTCATTTTAAAGCATAGGACCGAAAAACGTTTTTCCAAGTGCCAGTAATAAAGCAGAACCCACATGAGCTCTCTGAAAAGGGTTCCCTGGGCTGGATCAGCAGCAGCTCTCATTTCGCACACTATTATAGCCCAGCTGGAGCTTCCCCTGGCTTGCACAGCAAAGTACTTCTGTGAAGCCCTGCTGAGGATGACCAGTGGAACCACGTGTTTGGAGACATCACCCCAAAGCTTGAAATGGCTCTTCTCAGAGCACAGTGCTGGGAGTGAGTGGATCTGTCACCATGGGGAAATCTGAATGACGATGCTCTCCCGGTGTCAGTTTTCCTGCAAAAGCGAAGCAAAGAGGGAGAGCAAATACCTTCTTTTCTTGTCTGATGTTTGCCCAACTGAAACAGCACAGCTCTCAGCCACTCCACCCCCCCCAAGATTTCCTAACACCCTCCAACCCGGTATCAACCAGGTTGCTCTCCAGTTTCTTACACAAAACCAACCACACATGCAAACAGCACAATCCAGAGCGTCACACTGACCCAGTGACTCATCCCTTTCTGCACCGACTTCAGGTGCACTTCACTACCACAGGGACACGACTGGCTTCCCTCCTGTACCCAGACTAACTCTGCTCAGGTCAGTGAGCATCCAAGTCAAAGAGGGGCATCCAAGACAAAGAGGGCCTTTATCCTCCAGCGTCACAACTGCATGCCTGAAAGCGTGGATTTCTGCATTAAATTCTTCCAAAACGCCGCTTCCACCCACACTGCTGCTGGTGACTCACGTATGCTTCACTACCAAGTGTGGGAGAAGCACCTCGGCCCTGCCCGTTCACCTCAAAGCTCCTGCTGTGGCTGGTTCTGCTGCCCACAAGGTCAACGCATCCTCTGCCAAGGCTGATGCGGGCAACCTATGAAGCCCAGGCTTATTTCGACTAGCAGACCCCTCCCAGACTGCCACACAGTGATGTGGTCCTCCAAAAATTCTTCCTCATTCTCTTTATGACTTGAACAGTCACCCAGAAAAAAGAAAAAAAAAGAAACCGGTTCACAAGGACCACCTGTCTCCTACTGCAAACCACCAGGAAAAGGACAAAAAGAGGAAACTCAAACCTAAGTGGAGACTCGCTGACACTGGATAAACCCTACAAGTTTACACCCACTGCAAGGGGGAAAAGAAGAGTTAGAGCCTGTGAAAATATCTGTTCAGGTATTGCAAGGCCTGTTCAGCCTGGAAAAGAGAAGGCTCTGGGGAGACCTTGGAGCAGCCTTCCAGGATCTGAAGGGAGCTCCAGGAGAGCTGGAGAGGGACTCNCCTGCCAATGATAATGTCACTGAGAGGTTCAGGTTATTAGCCACGCAAACGCTGCTCGTGCAGATGAGAGCTTAAAAAAGTATTCCTGCAATCACGGATCAATATTCACCATATTTCTTAACCTGCGTCCTTCTCTCCCTTCCCTACATCCCCACCCACTTCTGAACTCTTCTCTCACCCCTTCCCTGGAGCATAGCAGGTAAATGCCCAGCATGTAATCTATGTTGATGAGCAAGTAATTTTATTAATTAATCCAGGAAGCTGGGTGTTGCGATATTTTTCAGGCAATTTCTTTTCATCGGAAGCCTGGCTTTCAGCTGATTTTCTGCATGTGTGTAATGCCAGTGGAGTCCAGGGGAACACAGTGAAGAGACAAGCCATTGGGGAAAGGATTCTTGCTGTCCAAAGCCGGATCCAAACCACTGAAATCACAAGAAATACTCTTTTCTCATTGGCTGCAGTGGGCTGTGGATCAAACCCCTAATCATTGATAATTCTGCCATGGTATAAAACTCAGTTTTGCAGAATCAGAATGAGTGCATTGCTGTTGCCCGCTCCCACTTTAATATATGTCCTCATCTGATAAAAACATCACGTCACGTGATTATTTTTTTCCTGTTTATTCTTCTCTTTTCTTCTTCTTTGAAAATACATTTCGATTGTGCCAGAAGGGCAAACGGCCAGTTCAACTGCCTCGAGCCTTTGATCCCCATGAGTTACTTGTCTCTTCAGCAAGGTTCTCATTTGAAGTGCTTTCAGCACCTGATTTATTAACAGGCGGGTGGAGTAAGGCTGTTTTGCAATTCCTGAGAAGCTGATAATAAATCTGATGCTCGTATCACAGGTGGTGCTGATATTTTAGCTGGATTGCAAAAAAGTTCATAAACTGAAACAAATGTTCCTATATTGATGCTTCCATCCTGGAGTCCAGAAAGGGACTCATGTCGTCCATTCTGGTGGTCATTTTGCCTTTCATAGATTTCCTCTCCGATTACTCCACAATTCAATCTTTTAAATGTCTTTCTCTTCATATTATGCTCATAAATTTTATTTTAATAAAAATAGGTGTCCAACAGGCATAAACAAAAAATGCCAAAAAAAAAAACCACCTTAATTCTTGTTCAAGCCTTTCGCACATTTTGTTTAAACCAGATGTTTCCCCACCTTGTCCTTGTGATGAAAGGAAACCCAATCCCCCCTCTGCTTTCCAGCGTGGAGCTGCAGAAACGAGGGATGACAGAGGAAGAGCAAGAACCATCTTAACTGGGAGGTGATTACTGCAGCCAGCAGGGAAAGGACACATGCTGGTGGTGGGAGCTCATGTATTTGAACGTTCTCGTTACCTTCTTTTCTCACAGTCTAAAATGGTTTTAAAGGCTGCATCTGTGTGATTCAATACTCCAGCTGAAACAAAGTCAAATAAACTCCACCCACCTGTTAGGCAACCTTCTGCAAATCCAGTATTAATGTCACGTTCCTAATTATATTTCACTTCTCCTGTTACATTTTTGCTATGATCCTCTCTTCACTGAAAGCAGCTTTCATCTCAAACACAGTTTTTCTCTCTCTCAACTCCTCATTTACCCACCCCAACCACCCTTCATTATGAACAGCCGGGTAATAGTTCCGATTTCCGTGGATCATCTTACTCCCAAATCTTTTACAGTAAAATATTAATTATATGGGGTTTTTCTTTCAGACTGACTCCTCCTCGGCTCTCTCAAGGGCTGCTTAGTCTACAGAGCCATCACAAATGGCACGATACACTCAAGCAAGAGCTGAGAGCCTTGTGAAGCTACTGCCCAGAACAAAGCAAAAATAATTTCTTCTCCTTCAACAACTTGCCACGTTCTCTTCAACACGAAGGCGATGTGAAGCAAAAGTGACAACGTGCACAACCTATAAATATTTCATGTCTTTTGCCTGGTGGGTGCAAAAGCTGGATCCTCCACAGATCCAGCTGCTCATTCAGCAAAGGATAACGAGCCTTTTGTGCTTACAATTACGTAGCTGCAAAAAGGATCTTACACATCAGCAGATCGGGTATTTATTAGGAGAAGCCTTCCAGTAGGTTGGCTTCTCAAATGGGCCTTTTCCTTTTAGGGCACCAGTGATTTCCTTCTCCAATACCTTATTTTGAGAGTAAATACACCACAAATGCAGGACCAAGATGCACACGTCTGATGAGAAACATCCCCCTTCTTGAGGAAGCAACTTCTTCCCAATTCTCCTGCATTTTTGTCCCATCTTTGTCCCATAATATACTCAAGGAATCAAGNTAATGTGAAACACAAGCTTTGCTGTGAAGGTACAGGACCATTTTCTAAGCGTGATGTTTAAATGGAAAATTGGGAACACCAGTTCACATTCCCTTCCCCGCCTGCAGCCTGATGATGTAGAATTCAGACTTAAACAGGGAAGGAGACCTTCTCCCGCACTGCAGACATAAATCTTTCCTCGGGGTGGCTGGAAATGTGGCTTGCACCGGGGAGACAGCTGTGAGGAGATGCAGGGGGGGTTGCTGTGGGAGAGCTTGTCCCGTGTCCTGCCTGCAAAGAGGTTAAGACTTCAGGTTGATGGACTTCTTGCTGCACAGATGGCAATGAAGCTATTACGTTCTCCTTCCACGCTCAACTCCTGCTTGCCAGAAACGCAGGAAGAGATAGGATCACCCAGTAGATGCTTCTTCACGTTTCTTTCTCCTCAGTCTTTTTGGATTTGGTTCAGTTTTGCTTTGGTAGCCAACTGCATCTCCATGGATTGTTAAGATACTGAAGGCATTTCCCAACGTTGAGCTCCTCTCTTCTTAGCACTAAGCCATAGCTAAGCCTCTTCTCTCCACTTTGCAAAGCTGCATGTAGCTGAGCGTTTGAGAAATCTTAAATCTTATTCTCACTAATCACTAATGGGTTCCAGGCTAAGAATGTCAGTCTCACTGATTTGGCAAAAATTTTACCTTACACCAGCGATTTACTCCCCAGCTGTCATCATCTTGTTACCCAGGAGCTGCATGAATCCATTATAGCTGTTCTCAGAAGAGGGAAATTCGTGCCTCTGTATCAACGCCCAGATGCCAAAATAAGGCCACAGCGTTCTCAAGTGAGCGAACTGCGCTTGCATCTGCAGATCTGGGACCAAGCAGCCTTCCCAGAACGAGTCAGTGCAGCCCCTGACCTGTTGCGACTGGTACCTACCTTTCATAGCTGCGAGGGCCCCAGACTGCAGGCAAAGATTATGCAGAGAAGCTTGTCCTGCCCGCCCGCAGTCTGCACAGAGTCATCAGGATGTGACACAGGAGACACAACGGCACTTATCTCCCACCTTAGGCAGGGAGAACGTCTTTGGAGACCAGCTAATCCAGCTTGAGGACACATCTGCGGCTCAGAGCAGGAGCCAGCAATTCAGAATGAAAGCCTTCTCCTTAACCTGCCTGCTTGTGCCGATGCAAATGCAGGCCCTGGCATAGAGGTGATCTAACACCTGCCATGCACAGGAGACAAGAAGGCATCTTTGGCTGAAATTGCAGCTGAATTCACCAACTCCAAAAACGGTACTGTTTTTTTTTCTAGAAGGGAGTTTTCGTTACATGACCTTCACTGTTTTCATAGAATCATAGAATGGTTAGAGTTGGAAGGGACATTGAAGATCATCCAGTTCCAACCCTCCTGCCCTGGGCAGGGACACCTCCCACCACACCAGGTTGCTCCAAGCCCCATCCAGCCTGGCCTTGAACCCCTCCAGGGATGGGGCAGCCACAGCTTCTCTGGGCAACCTCTTCCAGCGTTTTACCACCCTCACAGCAAAGAAGTTCTTCCTAAGATCCAATCTAAATCTCCCCTCTTACAGGTTAAAACCATTCCCCCTTGTCCTATCACTTCACTCCCTGACCAAGAGTCCCTCTCCAGCTCTCCTGGAGCTCCCTTCAGATCCTGGAAGGCTGCTCCAAGGTCTCCCCGGAGCCTTCTCTTCTCCAGGCTGAACAGCCCCAGCTCTCTCAGCCTGTCCTCACAGCAGAGGTACCCCATCCTTCTAATCATCTTCCTGGCCCTTCACTGGATCTGTTCCAACAGGTCCATGTCCTTTCTCTGTTGAGGACTCCAGAGCTGGACACAGGACTCCAGGTGAGGTCTCACAAGCACAGAGTAGAGGGGGAGCATCACCTCCCCTGACCTGCTGGTCACGCTTCTTTTGCTGCAGCCCAGGCTGGGGTTGGCTTTCTGGGCTGCCAGCGCACACTGCCGGTTCGTGTGGAGCTTCTCATCCATGAGCACTTCTGTCTTTCTCCTCAGGGCTGCTCTCCAGCCATTCTCTGCCCAACCTGTGTTTGTGCCTGGGGTTGCCACGTCCCAGGTGCAGGACCCTGCACTTGGCTTGGTTGAACTTCATGCCATTTGCACCAGCCCAGCTCTGCAGCCTGTCCAGGTCCCTCTGGATGGCATCCCTTCCCTTTTGTTAACATTTGTAAAGAGAAGCGGGAATGCCTGGAAGTACTTGAGAGCTGACATGACAGAATGCAACAGCCTTTCCGTGTCTCAGCGGTCGGCTGTGTAAATTAGTAGCTAGACCCTTTTACAAATGTATATTATTTACCCAGCAGATGCTGCTACGGTCTCTTGTGTAAATTCATAATTAGACTATGTACCGCTTTGTGAAAACCCTTTAATAACAAAGGTGCCACTGGGTGCTGAAATAATTAAATCAGCCCATTTGAAACAACACCAGTTTGCCACTTTGACTTGGGTGATATAATATTACACATTCCTGCAAAAACAGACAGAGAAATTGAGAATGATCGGCTACAAAACATCAGATACAAGGGATAATGTTACCCATTCAGTAGCTTTGGGTTTGGCATGAGTCTCGTGTCACAGTTGAGAAAGTTGCAGCCAACATACCAACAGCACAGACAAAGAACAGATGATCCATCTCCTCTGCCATCTATCACGCACTGCATTGCCAACTCCAGGGCTTTACCAGCACTGACATTTAAAACAAAGTATGTGTCAACCATATTAAATAATATACCAAGCTGTGGGTTATTAAGTGTGGGGTAATTTGACCACAGCAATTAAACTGAGATTAAAGAATGATAAAGGCAATGTTATATGCACTGTTCAGTGGGGTTTTTGGAACATATGGAGTCCTGAATATTTCCAAGTGTGAAAGCCACATCAGATATTGAGGCGCATGTCAGCGGCAATCAACATCCTATCCTCCTCCTGCGCCCTCCCTCCTCCCCTTCCCCCCGTCAGATGAGGCTTTCGAATGGCAAGAGTTTTCATTCTGCATATATTCAAGCGAGGAAACATCTTCTGACTCGTGTCTCCAGACTTGCAGCCCAAGGGAGGTGGTGGGAAAGCAAGAGTTTAACATGGCAGCAGGCTAAAAAGATGTGATTTGCCAGACTCTCCTGTAAAGTAGCAGCGAGCGGGTAATCCCTGGACAGTCGCTGTGGACACAGGCCACAGACTCACGGGCAAACAGCTCATTTTCAGACCATTTCTGGTGAAGTGTCTACTCCTTGCTCCTCAAAGGGTTCTGCCATTTGAGTCTAATAGGGAATTTGCACAAAACCATCTTGTCCGCCCACAGGAAAGCAACGGCGTTCGGTCCGGTCAAGTTAAATCCACAGAAAATTCACTAAAGGGCAGAAGGCAGCTCATCGTCAACCTGCTCTCACACTGTGTCTGCAGGCGCTTCCCCTTCCAACAGGGGGACCAGGCAGAGAAGCACTCAAGACCCCCAGGTCCACAACGGCCAACAGAAGGGGCATTGGAAAATCAGGGTTGGAATTTCCTGCGTACGGCCATATCCCTGGAAATATTTCATTATTTTGAAGGAAAGAGAAACTCAGACGTAAAGTCGCATTCCCAAATTCCACAGTTACCAAGCACGCTGTGAAAATGTCCTCGGGTAGCTGGGGACTGGACTTGCTTAGCAATTGCAGTAAGCGTGGGTCAATTATAACGCACCCGGCTTTAATGTGCACAAATAAAAATCCTAATAAAACGATTGAAGCTCATAATCCATCGATAAACAATGTCTCTTCGGATGATCCTGATGGAGAGAGCCACCTCGGTGCTCCTCATAAATACCTTAGCCTTCCCTCTTTAATATTTCCAGGTGGCTGCCTTTGGGACACCTTTGAAAATTGCAAGTAAACAATATTTCTCTAGTATTTGCTCACCTCAAAGCAGAACAGTTCAGGTATATAGTAAATAGGTTTTTGAATATCCATCTGTATTTTAAAAGCCATTGTTCCAGTGGGAAAAAAAAACCACAATGGAGTGGTAAAGAAAAATTAAAAACTAGCTACAGCATTAAAGAAATATAAAGCAACATTCCAGCAAAACATACATGCGGAGAAATACATACATTGAGATAAGAGAACCTCCATTTAGAAATGTCAAAAGAACCCTTAAAATAGTCCCAGGACTCATTGAAATATAAATGAGGGGGAAAAAAAAAATAATTCAAGTCCCCTGGAAATGACTGTGATATAAACCAGTCCACAATGGCTAAAAAAAAAAACCAGCAACATACCCAGGCCCGATAGGATATTGACATTACTCAAAATGTAAACAGCTTACCTCTTATTTGAAGGCCTTTATACAGATTAAAAAGAAGGCAATCCTTGCATACCTTTCCCTACTTGCTTATCTGTAAGCACATAAGTAGTCCTGTTGCAGTAAACGAGGCTGCTCGGAGCCTTGAAGATGAGCACGTATTGCATTCAAAAGGAAAAGGAAAAAGGGGAGGAAAAAAGGAAAGCTTTTTGAAACGCGGGAGATAGCTCCGTCGCAGCGATCCTCAAGGTAGAGCTGTCAGCACAAGCCCAGTCTCTGCGCTAAAAACAATTTCAACCAGTTAAAAAAAAATGATAAAATTATAGATTTGGATGGTTTTATGTCCTTATTCAATGTATAGCACAAAGCATATACCCTCTGCATTCCATCTCTCTTGTTATTGTCATTGTATTTCAATGTAACTTTAATATCATTCTTTTTCCAGTGATATTTATTTAATCTTCTGAATTTAACTTCTCTTCTCTGGACCTTTGACTACATCCTCAATATTGCACACCACTCTATTACCCCCAAATGGAATTTCCAACAAGCTAAAAAATTTGCTTTAAAAGAGATGATCCTAACATGGAACAAATTGTATTTACCTCTAATGAAGACAAAATTTATTCTAAGAGAAGAGCTCAAGGCCCAGAATGCAGTGGCCACGGAAACCTCTGCAGTCTGAGCCATATAACCAGACAACAACTTTTTCCTCTTCTGAAAGTTTCCTCTGCATTAGGGCCACAGCATGAATCTACTGATGCAACGGGTATTAATAATAAAAGCATCAATCACGAAGACCAGGCTGGATGGGGCTTGGAGCAACCTGGTCTGGTGGGAGGTGGAACTGGATGATCTTTAACGTCTCTTCCAACTCAAACCATTCTATGAACGTATGACTTGGACCATCTCAAAGGAAAAAAAAAAAAAAAACAACAGAAGGAATGGTCTTAGAAATGAAGTTGACTCCTCATAATTCTGAAGAATTTCTGAAGCCTCCAGGGATGCCCAAGCCCTAGTGCTGGTCCTAGAACCCAGGCAACAACACTCAGACCACCTCAGGGCCACAACAGCCTAACCAGCAAGGGCATATTATGCAGTACTGGCTTTCTGCTTGTCTGCTGTGTGTATCAGGCTCCAAGTTGCCTAAAGGGCAGCTCTTTCAAGACCTGGGCAGTAATTTTTATTCTGCTCTGTTCTAAACAATTTGTCCACCTTTGCCATTTGCCACTACCACTAGTATGGGCACATATTTTTAGTCATTATTTATTGTTCCTACGCCCATAGACGGTGAGAATGAAACAGAATAAGTAAAAATAAATTAGACTTTACAATACTGGGCTCAGAAAGAACTTCTCCTTGCTGTAAAAACAGATGGAAAATTTCACAGCACCTTCTTTTTAATAACTGAGCTATAAACCTCTCAATAATGAGCCTTGTAACGGAAACGCTAAGCCTCCCTTTACTGCTGTGGCCTGATCTTGCTGCTATAATCAGCTATTTTTATCAGTTAGTTGATTACAGCTTAGAAAAATGACTGCTGGGAGCACAAGCCCTGTTTCATTACATGCAGTCTGAAATACTCCACTCTGATATTATAACCGAGAACTAAAGGAAGGAAGAGTGAAAGAGCAAAATAAAGAGTAAAAGAATGATAAAAGAGCAAAACTAAGGGGCAAGGGAAAGGAAGGAGCATGCGCAATCACAGAATCACCTAGGTTGGAAGGGACCTTTTAAGATCATCTAGTCCAACCACCCAACACTAAGCCATATCCCTGAGCACCAAGTCAACTCCTCTCTTGAATCCCTCCAGGGATGGTGCCTCAACCACCTCCCTGGGCAGCCCATTCCAACACCTGACAACCCTTTCAGGAAAGAAATATTTCCTAATATCTCACCTGAACTTCCCCTGGTGCAACTTGAAGCCATCACCCCTTGTCCTGTCATCTGTAACTGGGGAGAAGAGACCAACCCCCGCCTCTCTGCAGCCTCCTTTCAGGGAGTTGTAGAGAGCGAGAAGGTCTCCCCTCAGTCTCCTCTTCCTCAGGCTGAACACCCCCAGCTCCCTCAGCCTCTCTTCATAAGATTTGTGTTCCAGACCCCTCACCAGCAATCTCCTCACTTGGCATTTCCAGCCCTCACTAGGAATGCAAAAGATGCTCAATGCGCAGCCCATGCTCAGGCAGGCTTGGGTTTGGCCCTGGGATCTCTCTGCCAGTGTCCTGTGCCACCCTGAAATGCCAGCAGATTTTGAGGTCTCCTAGACTCTCTCTCAAAGTCTATCATCACCATGACAGGCATTGTATGTTTTCCTTCTTGTTCTAGAAACCTTATGGATTCCTGGCCGTTTCTGAGGTTTTTCTCTTCTCCCTGGTTTCCCAGAAGACTTCAGCTGGCAGAGGTTCACCCAGTGTACTGAGCCTGCAGGTTCCTATAGCTTCCTGTGACCCAGTTTGAACTATAAATGGTATATAATATATACCAGTGTAGCCTATATATACTTTATTCCCTTTCCTAAACAAGTTGAGTTTCTTTTACTGTTTTGACTGTGCCCATGGCATGTTGAAAGCCTACATGATTTCATACATAAATAACAACTAATTAACTTCCAGCTGTGCTCTCTAAAGAAGCAGAAGAGGACAAAGGAAAAATCATAGAATCATAGAATAGTTCATGTTTGGAAGTAACTTTAAAGATCATCCAGTTCCAACCCCCCTGCCCTGGGCAGGGACACCTCCCACCACACCAGGTTGCTCCAAGCCCCATCCAGCCTGGCCTTGAACCCCTCCAGGGATGGGGCAGCCACAGCTTCTCTGGGCAACCTCTCCACCTTCACAGGGAAGAATTTCTTCCTGCTATCTCATCTAAACCTCCTCTCTTTCAGTTTAAAACCATCACCCCTCATCCTATGGCTCCACTCCCTGACCAAGAGTCCCTCTCCAGCTCTCCTGTAGCCACCTTCAGGTGGCTGCTATAAGCTCTCCCCAGCACTTTGTCTTCTCCAGGATGAACAATCCCAACTGTCTCAGCCTGTCTTCATCCGAAAGGTGGTTCACTCCTCTGGTCATCTTCATGTCTCTCCTCTGGACCCATCCAACAGGTCCGTGTCCTTCCTGTGCTGAAGGCTCCAGAGCTGCATGCCATACTCCAGGTAGGGTCTCACCAGAGCAGAGCAGAGGGGCAGACTCACCTCCCTTACCCTGCTGGCCACCCTTCTTTTGATGCAACCTAGGTGATGTTGGCTTGCGGGGCTGCCAGCATCCATTGCCAGCTCACGTTGTCTTGTCCACTAACACCCTCAAGTTCTTCTCCTCGGGGCCGCTCTCCAGCCATTTTCCACCCAAACTGTGTTTGTGCGTGGGACTGCTGTGACCCAGGTGCAGGACCTTGCACTTGGCTTGGTTGAATTTCACAAGGTTTAAAATGTCAACACAAACCAGAAATATCATACCTATTTTCTTCTCTTTAGAGAGTAAACCTGAAATCTTTAAGATTTTATGTCAAAATGCCATTAATGGCATTATCTGCTCAGGTGCAGCTACATGCTGAGCACCCCAAGGACACGCTGGTTTGGTGTCTATCTTTTGGTGGGAGCTGGAGCCATTTCTACAAAAATCCTGCATTTGAAGAAGCACTTTCACTTGAGGGCAATGTTATGATGTTGCTCAACGGTGAGATATGATAAAGGGAATCCATTTCTAATACAGCAAAAGACTAATGACTGACACGTGCAGACATAATCCCTTGGCCTTGAAAAAAAGTACAAGTGAAGCATTTGTAAATAAAACTGTGAGGGGCACATGGTCGCCAGGTGATGACAAACAATATTAAACACGCAAAAGGAAAGACACCCAAAGAGGATTTTTGCATGTGCAGAAACTGTATATTGTTTTCCTTGCTAGCAACCCAGGCAGCATCGTGCACATGCAGTTAATCATGCCTTTGTTTATACAGACCCATGACAATTACATTCAAGTTTTCCTAACTCTTCCACATTTAAATGAGAACCATAAACGTTGACCGTAAGACAGAGCCAAATGCTGTCTTGTAAGAAGAGAAAACAGCAAATCCTGTGGATCTTGTCTCAGCTCCAACCTGAGGAGGCATTAACGACATGACTTTATAAACCTATATCTCTCAAAAATACTTTTTAGCACTCTTCCCTCAAAAATGGAATTTGGCCTATTTGGCCCTCAAGATCCTAAAATCTTTTGTGATCCTTCTTTGCAGGAAACTTCCTCCTGACTTGAGCAGAGCCAAGATTAGATCCAAAGCAAGATTAGATCCTGTCCTCAGCCTTTGCATACTGATTGCACTGCATTTCACCCAGTTTTCAGGGACCAAAAGAGAGGTCCCTGGTGGGACAGGCTTGGGAGGTGGGCCTGTGCAAGCCTCATGAAGTTCAACCAGGCCAAGTGCAAGGTCCTGCACCTGGGTGATGGCAACCCTATGCATAAACACAGGCTGGGCGGAGAATGGACTGAAAGCAGCCCTGAGGAGAAGAACTTGGGAGCATTAGTAGACAAGAAGCTCAACATGAACCAGCAATGT
>VZRU01000152.1:172791-211667 GCA_013398155.1 Pedionomus torquatus
TCTGCCCCAGGTGCAAAACCCTGCACTTGCTCTTGTTGAACCTCATGAGGTTCATCTGGGCCCACCTCTCCATCCGATCCAGATCCCTCTGGATGACATCCCTTCCCTCCGGTGTATCAACACCACCACACAGCTTGGTGTCATCTTAAAAATTTCTTTACAAACTTCACAGAATTCCCACTCTACTCCGTTATTTGACAGCAGCTCACGGTATCGATGCACATACCAAGGTCCAGATGGATACACGTCTAGACCTGGTACCCTTTCTCTCGCTTACCTACTCAGTTAAATTCAGCAGTGTAGACACACAGGGTGAAAAATCTGACTTAAGCCAAGCAAAAGCTCTACCATGATATCGCTGCCCTCACTCTGCCTTTCTCAGCACACAGATGTCTTCCCAGAATGACAGCACAAATTGCAAGACATTTAGCCTAAATTCTGAAGAATACTAGTTAGTATTGCAGGCTTTTATGAAAATTAAATTTTAATGGAAAATAGGAAACGTTACAGCCTTTCCCATCAGCCTTAATCCCAGGCCTTGTTGCCGGTTCAGGAAAAGAGAAAATTAAGAGAAGGATTTTCATCAACAATTCAATGTAAAGCTTAGTGCTGGATGTCTGGAAGCTCCTGTTGGAAGTCATAGAATTTTAGAGTTGGAAGGGACCTCAAAGAGCATCAAGCACCAAGCCCCTGCCATGGGCAGGGACACCTCCCACTAGAGCAGGTTGCTCAAAACCCCATCTAACCTGGCCTTAAACACCTCCAGGGATGGGGCAGCCACAACTTGCCTGGACAACCTGTTCTAGTGCCTCACTATCCTCACGATAAAGAATTTCTTCCTAATATCCAATTTAAATCTCCCCTCTTCTACTTTAAAGCCATTCCCCCTGGTCCTATCACTCCACTCCCTGACCAAGAGTCCCTCTCCAGCTCTCCTGGAGCTCCCTTCAGATCCTGGAAGGCTGCTCTAAGGTCTCCCCAGAGCCTTCTCTTGAGTCCATGGGTGCTCACAATTTGAGCAATGGTTGTTCTTTTTTTGACCAATTTTGAACAATGGTTGTCCTTTTAAATAAAAACTCGGTCACTTTTGCAATTTTAAATTATAACTAGCTGGTCCTTCCAAAGAAATATTTTGGAAAGTACATTGCCATCTGTCTCAAGCATTATAAGAAATGAGAATAATGGAGAAGCATCACACAAAATTACGTAGGATTAAAACCAATCACCTCTATGGAAATCAAAAGCTCAACGGGCACAACATTAACAATCTGCAGTGAGTGACACACCAAAAGGCTGCGATTTCATACTGTGGCTTTACCACCGAGGTACAGCAGGGGGGCTTCCCAGTGGGTACGACCACCACCCGCTGCCTCCCACAGGCAGCGATGGCACCCAATGGCACATACACCTCAACTTCACTCCTGCAGCTCAGGCGGTGCTGGAAACCAGTCACTCAACGTGTAAAAATTCACACTCGCCCTCCACGGGCACCTTTTCACTTGGGTTCCTGCCTTTGTTTCTCCTTGAGGTGTGGCCAGGCGTCGCGCTGTAAATCCCTTGCTCTTGAGATCTGGCGTGGAGATGACACAGTCTGTTATGCGCAGAGCATTGCGCTGGCTGCCGAGGCCCTGCCAGATTCTAAACAAATTGGCCCAACAAATTAATGCCACACACCCTAAATTGGCTGAACAAATTAACGCAACACGCCCTTTGCACAAGGGTGCCTTTGAAGGCCAAAGACCATGCATGTCACGGCGAGATGCGTCCTACTGAATAGGGTGTTTCAAACAAATCTGTTCCGAGAGAAACGAACCAGCGCATTATAGTTTTCAAGTCAGAGCAGGGCTTTCACCCCAGAGCTTTTCAGACACCAACACCGTGTGTTGACATTTAATTACTAAACTCTTAAAACAAATAATTTGTATGAGCAAATACTCCTCAATCATTTCATAACAACACGACCAGTGTTTCTTGGCAGTTAGAACAAAACCAGAAGCGTGTTGAAATCGCACACACAATGCCTTGTTCTGACATGGGAAGAGGTGCCAGATAGAGCAGTGTGAACCCTCCAGGCTGTGGGAGCTGATGGGATGCAGGAACTGAGTCGCGGCAGTTTTGTTCCCAGGGGCTGGCAGCAAATCAGCCCCAGCAGGTTCACTTGGAGGTTGGAGTTGACTGAATTTCATTCTCCAAACAACCCTCCCTCCTTCTGCTCAAGGTCCTTTCTTCACCCAAGCCCCAGACCTCCCAGCAGAGGATTAAGGGAGTGTGCATTCTTGAGGCTCGGTGGGTGAGAGAGGGAGCTGGAAAGAGGAGCCTGGCAGAGGAGCAACGGGCATGGACGCTCTTTGCTGCCGTGTGAGTGTCCTGTACTTAAATCAAAGCAGCATTTCCTTCCACCCAACTTCCAGTGTGATCTCTTGCAACATTTTGCACGTCTCTGCTACCAAGCAGCTAAGCTCAAAACCAGTTCCAGCCGACGTGTAAAACCCACACCGTCACTCTCGCTTCCTCCGTTAGAAGGTCTGCCTCCGCCCAGCAGAAAATACTGGAATAGTGCTGGTCTTCCCCAAGTCCTTCTTTTTCTCATGCCATCTACTACGTCCTCATTTTCTCATCAACGAGAAAATGGACATGTCTAAGACAATGTCTAAGAGTTGTCAAGAGATTCTTCCTAAAGAAGCAATATCGCTCTCCTAAAGCCTGTTCCATACTCTGAGACTACCTGCTTACCTATATAATCCCCTCTGCACCTGGGACTTTCATGAAGAGTGATGTTGGAAGGATATTAAAAGAGACAAATCACTTTCTGATGAGACGTAAAATAGGGGGAATCACAGCTTCGGCTTGCTGTGTTTCTCCAGATCCAAGCCTCATTAGTGGGTTACAGCACAGCATCTGCTAGCTAGGTGGTCTCTAGTGGTGAGACCCACAAAAGTGGTGGGGTTTTTTTTAAGAGCGTGGAGTTTCCAAATTTAATGTAAGTAACTTTTGCTTTGAGTCACGACACTGGGATCAACTGCGGCTGCTCCTTCCCGGTTCCCTGTCCATCCCTGCACTTCCATCTGCCTACTCCAAGTCCTCCCTTTCCTCCTCACTGTTACCCGCAGATCTCATTACCACTCTCTCTCCTCCACACAGTGATCCCACCAGGCATCCCCAGGCATCTTCTTTCCCGTGCATGCCCACTGACACATCCCTCCTCCACCACGGTGGCATGTCCCTCCCTCCTCTTGCTGCCTATCTGCCCCACCACTCTTGAAGTGAAGTTGGTGATTTAGAGTGGAAGCTCAGAAGAGAAAACCCGTCTATTTAACCAGCTGCCAGAAGCACACTGCTTTCAGTGGCGCAGGACCAGGCTTGAGTTTGATGCTTGCAAGCTTTCCTTTTGAAGGTTAAACTGGAGAAGGCGTGTTTGTGCAAGCTTCACCTCAAATGCCTTCTTGGCCGTTAATGGTCTCGGGCTCACTATGCTTTCAGTTTGCGGACCTCTGAAACGCTTAGGCTGTCCCAGCTTATTGCCCTCCTCTCTAATTAGGAGCCACCTATTGTGTTCCATTTTTCTCCCTGAAAATTGCCATCACAACCTTCCTATTGGCTCGGTATCTTACCATTAGGCAGGAGGGCAAATGTGTGGTGTCCTTGACATGTCAGCTAGAAACGTCTGGCCCCCTTTCTCTCGAGGGAGCAAGCCTATAAGCTCTGTAATGCATTTAACCTCTATCACCTCAGGGAGTAAGAGTCTCCACAAGCAGTTTGCTGCCACCCCACCCCTGAGCTAGCTCATTTACCTTATTTTTTCCTTACAGTGTTCAATAAATTACACTCCGCCCTTTAAAAATTATTACGGTTAATATATGACTTGCTAAAGAGATGCTTATAATTCACATAACTCTATGTTATAGCTTTAATCTCATAACATAGAACATTAATAAATGTGGCAAGGCTCTCTGAATTAATAGCCTGGCTTGTATTCACATATTTTATATGCTTATATTTGTATACTTCTCTTGCCGTACTACAACATATAGGCCAGGTTCTGGTCTCCACATCAAAGAAGAAGAAAAAAAAATAACAGAAAAAAAAAAAAAAAAGGAGAGAATTAACACTGTAGGCCATCAAAAGAAATATAACGCTTTGTTAAAATTACTAATTTCTATTGCAAAACACCCAACAGCTGGCTTTCACAATGCATCCACAAGCAAGGATTTGATCTGAGTTTCTGTTTAGTTTTCATTTGAACAGGGCTGATCTTTAAAGACAAGTGTATTCTTTCTGCAGTCCTCAAAGGTTTATTAAATTTGATAAAGGCCATATCCCTTGGTTCTTGATAGTTGGTTCAATAATGAATCCAGCTGCTCAAATGTGAATGTTTAAAGTAAGACCAATTGTTCAGAGGATGTGCAAGAGCCAGTGCCAGGCAAATGCTTGGAAATTCCTTGTAACATTCATTTCCATTTTTATACTTATTAACTTTTCACCTCTTTTTTTTTTTTTTTTTTCGTTTGCTTTAACAAATATTCAAAGAGAAAATCAGGAACATTCACCCTAGCATGAAAAATGATGGGGACCCATAGAAAACACATTCCAAGTTTGCAAACCCAAGGACTTGCACCAGAAAATGTTATTATTCCTGACAGGGAATTTCTACATATAAACCAAAAAATATGAAGTGTCATGAGACTTCCCTTAATTGAGTTATGCCTGAGAGAAGTGACAGTTGTTGCCGTTTTGGAAACCACAAGTTTGAAAACCAAAGTGTTTAAAAGCAAAACAAAACACAAGATTAAAAAGCCAGACCAATAATCTTGAAGTCGCCCGAATTATTCACAGCATCAAAGAATTTTCATAAATACGATAAAGAATGCAAAAGCCTGGGATTCTGGACAATGGAAACCACAGTCCTACCACAATTCAGACTGCATCTCCTTTATTAAACCCAACCCTGGAGGCCCAGCTGCATGGTGGTGGTGGTGTCCATGTGCACGAAACGCCTTTGCAGCATCAACCCCACACTTCGAATGCGTGGTGCCAAGTAGGCCAACTTAGAATCACAGACTCATTCAGGTTAGAAAAGACCCTTAGGATCATTGAATCCAACCATCAGCCCCACTCAACAAAGTTCTCCCCTACACCCTATCCCCCAAGACCACATCTCAATGTCTCTGAAACATGTTCAGGGATGGGGACTCCACCACCTCCCTGGGCAGCCTATTCCAGGGTCTGACCACCCTTTCTGTGAAAGATTCCTTCCTAATGTTCAGCCTAAACCTACTCTGCTGCAGCTTGAAGCCATTCCCTCGAACTTCTAACTGTGTAGCCCTCCACACACTCCTCAGAAGCATCAGCAGCTGCAGAAATAACTTCAGTGATAGCAAAGAATAAAGAGAAAAATATTTCCAGGTCTACCTACTCAAAGATCAAGTTTTTAGGGGGAAAAAAAACAACACAGCATCATATTTCATTATTTCCACGGTATCTTCTTGAATTTTGTTGGTTTAACTTTGTTAAAAAGTTGGGAGCCCCGTAGCCAAGTGAGCTTACGGGAGAATCTCAATTAGCATTTAAACAAAGGAGGTTTCTGTTCGGGCTCATGGTAGTGGAGAAAAGCCTGAAACATGAAAGCTCCAGAGTCAGATGCACAAAAAAAAAGAATCTCAGCTTTAATCTTTGGGAAATTTATAACCAAAGTCTTTATTTCTGTGTGCATGCGGGGGGGAGGAGTCCTAGTTATGACTTTTCGCATGCTGTCACTGGCAACACTAATGTAAATTTTTAACTAAACTCTGCGCTATTTATTAATTAAATCAGCTCCACCCAGTTTCCACAATATTGTATATTAACTGCCGGCTCACTTGGAAACATCAGTAAATGAATAAACTACATTTGAAAGGAAAAAGAGGTGACATGCTCTGCAGACATTATTGATAGTCCTTGGATAAGGATCTGCATCAGATCTTACTTTAAAGTGTTTGGCCTCAGGAGGGAGGGTTTAGTAGTTGAAACTCATCCTATTCCATCAGATAGATTAGTCCAGAGCACAGGATTCTTCCAAAGCCACTGTGAGAGTGCATTAGCTGTAACCTGCTACTGGGAAATACCCACACGTATCTGGAGAGGGAGCGTGTTGATGAGCAGAACCAGAGATCTTCTTGGTACCTCCTCTGAAGACACATTTGCTGTCTTATTGCAGACCTCGATCTCACGGCGGGTGATGAATGGGTTCTTCTTCTAAACAAATACAAACGTGAAAGTGTCGCTCTGCTTCAGCCCAAGGAAGGTTTTACCAGCACGCAGGGAAAGCTGGGCATCTCCCGCAAGAACAGAAGGGTAAACTGGAGATTTGGAAATACTGGTGGAAAACATCAGTGTAAAAAGTGAAATGCTGTGTGAATGCGGTGTAAAAGGCTTTTAGGGACCAATAACAGCAACAACTTTGCAGTAAAGAACGAACATCTCAGCTGGCAGTGACAGTGGATGACCTGGGCGTATTTGTCATTCATAAGATGGCAAGCAAGCTTGGCTGATGCGACCATAAAGAAGTGGAACACAAACCTAGCACACAAGTCAAGGCATGCCAGCCCCGGGAAAATCAAGCAATTTTCTGTACCACATGGGCCTGGAGCGTTGGGTATGGATTCCCTCACCTCAGGTGTGAGGATTAAGGCAAATTCAAACTGAAACAGGCACAGAAAGAAAGGAGAGTAAGGAGTTCAGGGGCACAAAGAACGTGTTCTAGGACTCAACTAGGAAAAGAAGGCTGTTGTCTAAACCTGTGAAAATGTAGATTTAGTAACTATGGACTGAATGCAGCATGCAAGCACCCAAAGTATAGAGCCAGTACCCTTCTCTGTCAAGGGAAAAGGGGGAATAAATGATCTAGGGCCTGGAAAGCTGAGAATGGCAATTTCCCAGAACAGTCAAGAGGAGCAGCACAGGCCATACAATCACCAGGCTTTATTTGCAAAAAGAAAGGTGTAACATGGATGGTTCAAGTTTGGATGAAGCCAGTTGCTTCCAAAACCACGTAGTCCTTCAGGGCCTGTGAGGACCACATAACCAGTCAGGAAAGACTGGTGCACTAAGATGGATGGAAACCAAGCCTGTAGACCTGGCTTGGAAAGGGGAGGTCAGGGCAAGAAAGACAACAGGTGAATTAAAGATTTTTCTTTCTCCACAGCTGGTGGGTTCAGTCTTATAACCCCAAATCCAACAGCACCAAGACATCCAGGAATAATATCTTTCTAGAGTGTCAGAGCTAGGTCTCTGACATCGTCCAGTTTTAATGTCCCTACTGAGCTAAGACAAACATTCTGGCTATCCACTTTCATTATAAAATAAAATAAAATAAAATAAAATAAAATAAAATAAAATAAAATAAAATAAAATAAAATAAAATAAAATAAAATAAAATAAAACAAAACAAAATAAAATAAAACAAAATAAAATAAAATAAAATAAAACAAAACAAAACAAAATAAAATACCTTCTCTAATGCTGAAATGGCCACTAAATGAACCCTTCGTTCCCAATTTTCTTTTTCCCACTGCTCTGATGCATAAGAAGGTGATGTGCTATTAAGCTAGTTTACAACACCGGGCAAAAGTGATTTTCTGCTTAATAAGGAAATATCTAGTAATTGGTCATAAGGCAAATGACATTAACGAGCAGGCCATTTGGCTCTAAATGAATGGATCGTAACCCAGAAGGTTTTATCTGCATCAGCCTTTGCTCTTTAAGAGGTTTTCATTTCAGGAGTGAATCAGCGCTAAAATTATAAACTGAGGATGAAAGAACACATTGGGAGTAAATTTGGAAGCCAGTCAACTACGGGAATGAAGAACCTTTGTACACTTTCTGCACAGCTTTGGGAAGCCTCAGGACAACCCAGTCCACCTTCCCTGGTTCGCCTTGGAAAATTCCTCGGATGTTGTGGGCAAAAGGAGGGCTGAGACTCCGAACCTGAAATCCCTACAGCCAAGTCTGAGGGTAAAGAACAGCAATTCTGTAGACTACAAGCAATATAGAAGGTAAGAGCTGGGGAAACGAGAGGTCTCCATGTGGAATTACTTAGCTAGCGATGGCCAGCATCCAGCGGAAACAAAGATTCAACACAATTTTGTTTTGAAAACAAAATACATTAAAAAAATACTAAAAAAAAAACCCCAGATGTTGAGGTTACTTCAGTTTTGAGAAAACATAATCTCAACCTGTGAAAAATGTCTCCTAGCATGTCTATCGATGGGATTTGCATTGGTGGAACTCTGCTGTTAACCGCCTCTGGAGGATTTGAACCATCCAGTATATTTAACATATTTCAAAAAAAAAGACCTAGATGCTTTAAAGAAAGCATTTCTCAGGCAGTGGTTCCGATTCGGATCTCAGCTCCTTCAAACCCCTGTGCTCTCTTTACGGTGACTTATTTGTCTGTGAACTGCATAGATAATATATCATTATTTAAGCCTAAATTAAGCAAATAATTAGAAAGAAACCCCAAACCCAAACATTTTAAGCTCACACAGCAATTTGAGAGTTTCAACTTTACTTTGCTAGTAAATGCCACTGGAAAGTAGAAGGAAACATACTATTTCTGTGGGGCACGCTGGTCATCTAAACTCTTCCCTGCCAGGTCTGTTCAGCCTGTGCAGTATAAGCCACAACTGTTTAATTATCCTGTGCTCTGCCAGAGGTGCCGTCAAGGGTGTTTATAAGGAAACGGAGACGGTGAGCCAAATTTCATTTGCAGATCAGACACGCCTGCTGGCAAACAAAGCCAAGGTTTTAGGTACAGATGAGATCAGTAGTTCTGTCCTCCAGGGAAGGCGGCTGCACCTCAAAAATTAATGAGTAATTTCTCAAATTGATGTTGTGAGGTAAACTAGTTATTTTCCCAATTAAGTGCTTTACCAAGCATTTAGGAAACGGTAGTTTCTCATTGGAAGACCAGTTCTGAGGTCCAACTGGAGAAGATAGAAAGCAAACCCAAGGTTATATCAAATCTACTTAACCACTGCGTGAATACCGCTGGGAAGGACATCTCTTTGCAGGGCATGGAGAGGACATTCCATATTAAAAGGCACTGGAATCCAAGCTGGGTAGTTTTCCTGGCCGTAGTAAATAATTTGCGTGCTTGATATAAGGGCAACCTTTAAATTACAAATCTTGGTAATAATTATGAGTAATTTTCCTTTTGAGTCCCACACTGGTTTATAACAGTAATCAATACTTCCCTGTTCCAGTGATGGGGAAACGATGAGACAACACACGAGAAAGCTTGATACTAACCACTTGATACTATCCACAGGGTCAGCAAGTACATGCTAACCCACTTCTCATCTCCTAGCCCACCTCCAAGGCCTCTTTCCCTTCACTCCGAGATGGGGCTATCCCTGTCAGACTTTCCTAAGCAAGAGTCTCCTGCAACCCCCTGCCAGGCTGGCTGTGGTTCTTCTCGCCATGTATCCCAGATGCCAGCACAGAGGCCAGGAAAACACACCATCTCTTTTGGAAATGAGGGAGCTGGGGCTGGTCAGTCTGGAGAAGAGGAGGCTCCAAGGAGACCTTGGAGCAGCCTTCCAGGATCTGAAGGGAGCTCCAGGAGAGCTGGAGAGGGACTCTTGGCCAGGGAGTGGAGGGACAGGACAAGGGGTGATGGAAGACTAGCAAACTGGAAGAGGGGAGATTTAGATTGGATCTTAGGAAGAACTTCTTTGCTGTGAGGGTGGTGAGGCACTAGAAGAGGTTGCCCAGAGAAGCTGTGGCTGCCCCATCCCTGGAGGGGTTCAAGGCCAGGCTGGATGGGGCTTGGAGCAACCTGGTGTGGTGGGAGGTGTCCCTGCCCAGGGCAGGGGGGCTGGAACTCCATGATCTTGAAGGTCCCTTCCAACTCTAGCCATTCTATGATTCTATCAAGTGCAGGTGGTACACACAGACTTGATGAACTGAACTCCCAGTATGCTGTTTGAGTTTAGATAAGGTTTTATTCCTTGCCCAGCCTTACTGTGGTGCCACCAGATAATCAGTGCTTACATATGGGCTGATCCTGTAATCCTAATGCAAAGTTCCCTTTAAGGCCAGGGGGAACTTTGCCTGCAAAAGAGCAGCACTTTTCCCTACGGATAGACATTCTGAACCAATTCCTATCAGTTTCCACAAACTTCACCGCAAACCTGTAGCTTAAAGCCTTAACCTCCTGCAGCTACAGCGAGGAGTTTCATACACGGCATCCCGTAACGTGCTCGTGACACACATCCAAGACAGACATACAGAACGTCCTGCTGCATTTCCTGCAGAGATGGAACAGCGTGTCCCTTGCTGGGAACCAGCTACAGCAAATCTACTCCTCCACCGGAGTAAATACTAGCTCTGTTGTCACTGCTCCCTGTGCTGTTTGTAACAGGAAAGCTTCCCTCGTGCTTCGTCTGGATGTTCTTTGGGTTGGGTTTGGGTTTGGTTTGGATTTTTTTGTTCATCTATACAGCAAAGAAAATGCAAGGTTTAAACTGACCCGATTTGGAGCAGATGGGAAGTTTCGTGATAAAAAAAAACCACCCACCACACGTCGAAAACAAATACAGCCCTGGCAGACAGAAGTGGAAGGCCAGCTCGCCCTGTTATGCTGAAGACATCCACTTTTATTACATTACACATGATACAAGTCCTAGCTGTCAAAATCCTCAGGAGCACCTAAACAGATAATAAACAATCAGTGAAAGACTTATGGCTACATGTTTTTCATAGTATTGGAAATCACCTGGGAACCATATTTTAATGGAAAATGCAGCTTGATGGAGACAAGCTTCATAGATTTATGAAGAAACTGCAGCACAAATCAAGTGGAGGGTTTAGCTTTCCAAAAATGATATGCTAGAAAATAGCACCGAAAAAAAAATAAAATAAAAAAATAGAAAGGACGAAGAAGGACAAGCAAAAAGGAAAGAAAGAAGTGCCTTTCTAATGATTTATGCTGCAGAGAAGGAATATGCCTACTTGTGCTCCTGTTACCCTTACTGCTCTTTCTGATTGTTATTCTTCCCCTAAGAGAAGCGGTCATGTTACACACTGACAGAAAGTTACACCTCTTCAATGTGATTTGTCCACTTAAAACAACATTTATCATGTTGCCAGTTTATAAATCATTTAGGCCAACTAGATTAAGGCTCTAGGAAGCCAGCACCCCCCTAACCGATCCTCATGCCAGATAATTCACCGACCTGCATTTGTTTACACTAAACCTTATCGGCCAAAAGAGCTGAGCCCGGTGCCAGCTGAACTCCGGTTCCTTCGTCTGAGTGAGAACACAGGACGAGGTGCAGTTTTAACACATGGAGAGAGAGACTCCGTGCCTGCATCAGTCCACACCATGCCAATGTCCTGGAAGGCTTTGCTGACGCCGACAGCTCTTCTTCTACACTTCAGAGAAGGAGAGCCACTACACAGAAATAGGAGACAAGCTGAAGAGGTTCAAGGTTAGCTCGCTTATTTTTAACTATTTTGCACATGAGGATGTGGAAAATGGTCCATTTTTAACCCATGAAAACGCGTTGCCCCCTGGTTGAATACAGGCAGATAGACAGAAACAGCGCTCTTTGCTCTGTTTTGGGCATCGATTCCGGTAAACTGAAATTGTCGAACTTGAAATGGGCCTTTTGTCCAATTAAAACTCTTCAGAAGTTGAAAGGAGGCTGAAATACCAGCTGGGACACACGATACAGCCCACGTCACCGTATACAGTTACTCAGGGGCAGCGGGTGTCAGGCGCCCGCTCGCAGCGAGCTTCATGGACAGACGGACGTCGAGACACTGGATTTTGCCGAATGCAGCCCCCAACTAAAATATAGAATTTTTAACTTAACTTTGAATAAAGCTCCCAAGACCACACCTCTTACATTGCTAGGAAATAAAATAAAAAATAAAATAAAGCACCAAAAAGCAAAAAACCAAACCAAAACGAAAACCTGCTAAGCTTTAAAAGAGGACAAAGCTTCGGATCCAGAGGATTTCAAACTAATTGCGAAGCAATTAATAACTTTAGGTCTGATCATTTTTAAGCTAGAGACACAGCAGAAGGGAAGAGGAGCTACAGGGAAACTCTTGGTCATTTCACGTCCTTTGCCTTAGAGGTGGATTGTTTGAAAGCCATGAGGAAAGCCCTGTGTAAAACACCAGCCAGCCAAAGCTCTTCCACAGAATCTTGTCATCTGAAGCTCTATGATTGCTGCTGTTTTTAAAACAGAGAACCCTTTGAAAGCAAATTACAGAATCACCTAGGTTGGAAGGGGCCTTTTAAGATCATCTAGTCCAACCAATGGGAAAAAGAAAAATAAATAAANCCTGACAACCCTTTCAGGAAAGAAATATTTCCTAATATCTCACCTGAACTTCCCCTGGCGCAGCTTGAAGCCATCACCCCTTGTCCTGTCATCTGGAACTGGGGAGAAGAGACCAACCCCTGCCTCTCTGCAGCCTCCTTTCAGGGAGTTGTAGAGAGTGATAAGGTCTCTTATTCTTAATCCAAGCTATAGGTGACAAATCAGAGGAACAGTATCGCTGTATTCACCGCAGAAGACAGAGAAGGCAGGCTTAGCACACCAGGCTTAGATACTCTTCTCCACAGAGCATCACATGCCTCACTTCTGTTTTTAATTATAGGTACATGGACCAAGGGATCAGATTTAAGACTTAGAGTGGGTCTTTTAGGGATGCTCACACACAGCTGCCTGTAACAGATCATCCTGGAATACAGAGTAAGCTATGTCTTGTCACAATTACCTTCACAACTCAGGCCTGAGCTATTTTCAGTCACCACCATTTGCTCTTCCTTTTACACCTAATCGAGTTGAATTTCCCCACCGCCTTGCTTCCTTTGGCCTCCTGCAGAATCTTCCAAATCCCAATTGTGTGGAAGTCAGGCCTATGCTCTTCCTGACAACAACCTTCTAAAAAGCCCAACCCTTAGTGCTAACATCCACTTGGCCAAGGAGTTTTTCAAAGGTGGAGTGATCGCTTCTGGAGGAGGTGGCTGTGCAAAGATAGTTGTTCGCCTCTGACAGCCTGTCTTGGAGAGGGAATAATATTTAACACTCAGCAAGGTTAAAAAGAAGCTGGAAATACCCAGCTGATTTTTCAGAAACAGCTATTTGGGAGCAACCAGCTCAAGGTGCTCCTGGCCTGTTTTTTCAGATGTGTTCAATATAATGCCTTGACCTCATTCCTTAACAATTAATAACAATTTAATATTTATATATGTTTTAGGATATTTACTGTTTGAGTTTAACCTTAAACAAGACCTATCTGTAAAAAATGAACAGAGCAGTAATAAACGAGGCAAGATAATTCACTTCTCTACAGAGCCAGAGAAAGGGACCCAAACAGCTTCATAAGGAAGCTTCCCTTCAGCAAGAGCAACTTTTCTTTGAAGAAGGGTGGTCTCAGACCTGTAACACCCTAGAGGGTTCAGCAAACGCCCTCCTGGGTCACCGTGGAGGGAGAAGTGTCCAGTCCTGTCCCCTCTGACTCCAAACCCTGTGGTGAAGCTAACTTGGCCTGGAGCTGTGCTTATTTTCAGATGACCTCCAGGGATACCACTGCACGATGCTGCAGCCAAAGAAAAGGGATCATGCGTGAGCAGCATCCCTATCGCGGCATCTTCCCCATGAACACAATGAAGAGATGCGTTTTAGAATGCTCAAGTCTTCCTTTATGAGCCAAGAGCGTAAAACAAACCCCATAAAGACATGTTTGTGGATCCAAAAAAGATATGCACGAAGAGTTTGATGTTTTAATGTTTTTTTTTAACTTCTGATAAATCAAAGGCTAATGGATTTTGGGATGGATGGATGGATCCCAGGTACTGCTGGTGACGGGGCTCGAAGAAAACTCGTGGCAGAATGAACTCAAGCAGACAGGCCAGGACCTGAACTGACACGGATAGAAACCCATTTCCAGGGGTGAATGTACATCTGATACCTGAAAGGAGATACTGAGACAAGGGTAGGGCAGGAGTACAGCTCCTCTCTAATCGTGACCCTGAGCACTCAACAAGCCAGGCAACGTCAACAGGAGCCACTAGACACCAATTCCTCCGAAATCCACTTTTGAAATATGAAGTATACAGATTTACAGATCCCGGGGCTTTGTCTGTAATTATTATTCTCTGATTTTGCAGAAAATGAACCCACTATATTTGTACAGGCCACACAAATACCCAAGACAAGAACGAGCCTCTGGGCAGCATTTGACAAAATCGTCTCAGATACTGGGAGAAGCCCTCTCTAGGGAAGACTTTCCGGGTAGATGTACCAAAAAAAAAAGGCCTCTTAAAAAGGTTGTAAAAAATTATGGTGTTTAAGCAACAAATTAAGCCATCCAAATTTCTGTGCCTTTCTATAGAAAACAGCTCGCAGGTTTTTTTACAATGTGGAAGGAAAAAAAACCCAGCAAAACAACGACTGGCTTCTAACAAGTTCTATGCCAAAAGCAAAGCTTCTAAATTTAGAAACCTTTGAATTTAACACACCATCAAAGATCCTCTTGAGCACGGAAGATTTAATGGCACTTTTGACCAAAGCTAGAGCAACATACTAATTCCCGTGACGGGAACTCCATTCTCTCCACTGAACTCCCCCCATTGCTCTCCTGCAGTAGAAGATCCTTTCCTACTTTCCTACTTTCCATACCCAGAACGTTGCGCGGAGCCAGCGTCTCTGATCCAACGTGCCGCAGCCCAGCAGGGCTGCCCTTTGATGGTAGGTGGATAATAAAGTGGAATAATCTGTACAAATTTGGAACTCCGGCTACACCTTTGAAGCCCACAATAGGGGTTACAGGAGTTTTAAAAACAGAGAAAAAGAGAGAGGCATCAAATTATCAGAACAGGGGCATAATGGAATAACTTCTGGGGTTTTTTTGTCGGAGAAATCAGCGGATTTCTTTTCACAAAAGAATCGCATAATAAATTCTTTAAACAGACGCACCAACCGGGATATTTAACACTAATCTAGCGCCAGCATAACTCTTCTGGCTTCATTTCCACTCCTTTGTACTCATACCAGCTACAAACAGAACCGAACCGAGGAGTTTAGTAGTTGAAATCGGTTTCAAAGAAATGCTGATATGAGCTCGCTGCCAGCGCTCAGCCTGCATCTCTGAGTTTCTTTAGCCTCCCGCCTCTCTTCATTATGTTCTTATCCAGCTTTTTACTTCATACGGGAGATATTTCTGAACACTGAATCCCAATGAATCACAAAACCTGCCTCATTGGTACTCAGTCCAGGACTTGGCTCTGGAATGAAGGAAAAACCCCCCTCAATTAGGACCACTGATGTTAGAGCAAAAATAAATGAGCAGCAGAAAAGACAAATGCAAGTGACAGGGGAAGGCACCACGCTCTCCTCGGTGGCTGCTCAGGGCCTGACACGGCTCCTCTGAAGCCAACCCTGTGTCTGTCCCTCCTTGCACCCATGTTTACACTCCTCTTGGGACTGCAGTTGGTGGACACAAGTCCCTCATGGCAGTGAATTTAAAAACCAGGGGGTTGTTCTTCTTTACTCCGACCAGCACAGTGATCCAGGGAAAGGGATGCTAAAATCAAGTGACCTGAAGTCAAGCTCAGCGAGAAAAGAAGTGGTACATCAGATATACCAGCCGCGGGGATGGTCCTCTGAAAAATAAAACACAACCAGCAGTAAACAAGAGTTTATGGAAGGGAGGAAAACTTTTCACTACCACTGCAGGATCGCTCCGAATCTAGTAGCTTGAGTTCTGATTTATCATTTTCCTACTCAGGAAAAATTTCCTCTGAAACCCTTTCCACGGGCAATAACTTTCCACAAGAACTAAGCAGAGCCCTATTAATGGAGAGTTTTAAAAAACAAGACTTGGTAAAGCTCTAAGGAATATACACGCACACACCCCCTGTAGGGAAAAATCCTGCTAGGGAATAGCCATTATTAGGTGACCTCCCAGGTCTTTCCCATTTCCAATTGCGCTGCTTTAAAGAGCTTGGCACTGAAATGCTGTACAAAGCAACGCCAGTTTTTCCACTTACAGCCGAGCTAGAAAAACTATTTTGCAATGGAATTAAAATCCAACAGACCTCACAGGACAAGGAGAAGGTTTTGCTTTGTTTCATCTTATTTTACTAGGAAGCCACCGCTGCTTGGTTTAATAGTGGACAAGACTTCTCAGGTGATGGGAGGAATGAAAAATGCGAGCAGTTAAGAACTCCTGATCATTGAGGAGATATTTGAGACGCAGAGCTCGATTAACTGCTAGCTAAGAGACAGAGGAGAATACTCTTTTTGCCACTGTGTTTCAGCATAGCAAAGATACACATAAGATGCCAATCTTGCATCTGGATCTGAAATTCTACAGTCACAGCTGGGTAGGGGTTGACATTTAATTTGTCAAGATTTTTCTTTGTAATTGGTTAATGCTAATATCCCCTGTAGTCCTCGGGCTGCTTTAGCAGAACTTCAATTTCCCAGAGTATCACATCGCACAGCTTAAAACTACCACAACTACTGTTTCTCTGCTGAAAGAAATGCACAGCAAAAATAGAGTCACAGAATGGTCAGAGTTGGAAGGGACCTTAATGATCATTGCCTTCCAACCAGGGACACCTCCCACCACACCAGGTTGCCCCAAGCCCCATCCAGCCTGGCCTTGAACCCCTCCAGGGATGCGGCAGCCACAGCTTCTCAGGGCAACCTCTTCCAGTGCCTCACCACCCCCACAGTAAAGCATTTCTTCCTAATATCTCATCTAAACCTCCCCTCTTCCAATTTAAAAGAGTCATCTACTACCAATTCATAACTACGTCCTACCTACGTATGTCCACAGCAAACACAGGAATTTTTGCTTCACACTTTGAGGATCAAAGTGCACCAGATCAGGCAGTACCTGTTCTAGCAAAAAGCCATGGAAGAAAATCCTCCTGACTTTGCTCTCTTAGGAGTAGAAGGAGCCCACTCATCTCCACAGCACCTGCAGGGATGGAAGGGAGTGAACCACTTTGATTACTCGGACCCAAATTCATCTATGCCTTTTGTGTCCGTGCCCTGCGCCTAACACATCTGCCTGAAAATCCACCAGGTCGGAACCACCAGTGGCAAACTGTGCTGCAACTAAATCTAAAAGTAGGGAGACTTAGCAAAACTCAGATCTCAAGTCAAACTTTCTCCTCAAATCCCGAATTCTGCGTCTGAGCTTCAGGGTTGGCTGGGATGTATGTCTGCTCCAAAAAAAACATCAGTGTGAGCTGAAAGCTAATGCTTCCCCCTCTTTACCACAGAAGATGTCACCTGGAAATCACACCTCTTCGGGACAACCTCTTTCAGTGGGAGCTGTTACAGGTGTCACCTTAGCAGGACTTTCTGCTTGTCGTAAGATTTCTGTTACTGCTCAACCAGCCTTTGGCGTAGCATCTCAGACTTCTGAAACACGTGGACACAGGACAAAAAGCAGAACTGAAAGTTAAGCTAATAGGTCAGGAGAAAAGTTTTAAGAGGTGATTCCCATTTGGTTGCTACACTGTAGAGACCAGTTGTGAAAAACGGGTTTGAAAAGCGTCTTTTTTTTTTTTTTTTTAAAGTGGATAACAATTATTTAAAGAATCTGAATGTAGATGGGAATGAAATGCTCTCCTGCAGGTTACAACGCTCCTTCCAACCTCTTCAATTTGACCTCCCTAAGTGTCAAAGTGTTCTACATGTTTTAGGCCTCTTGGAGATCTAAGTGCTGACCATGGACCACTGATCAGCCAAAGGGCAGAAATAAGTCAGAGAAGAGCAAAAACCTCTTGCAATAATTAATTTGCATTCAGCCTAAATATAAACTGTAATGCAGATTTCCAGTAGAGAAAAAAAGCAGCCAAAGAGCTGATAAAATACTAAAAATACTAAAATGCTAATAAATTAGCACCCTGCAAGTACTCTACAACCCACCAAATCAGAAAAGGATGCACACTTTGATCAGCTCAGTGCAGCTCATTTCAAGGGCAATAGTGTTGGTTCACTATAAAGACTACTTATCACTAAAATTTAAAAGTATCTGGAGTTTTTCTAGTCTAAATTTAACTTTTCCCATAGCTCAGCAAAGCAAGCAATGAGCTTAAATGCACTACTGAAAAACAACCGCCAAAAAGCGTAGGGCAACTGGTTTATGTCTGATGAACCACCAGCGATAAGAGATTGACCAAAACGTCTTAAATTCACCTCAGAAGCAACACAAAGAACGCTTTCTGAATTAGACATTTTTTTCTGGCCCAGCCCTTGTGGAACAGGCTCCTGAGCAGAGCTTTAAAATGTTTCTGGCATACAGACATGTTATAAATGTCACTAAAACAGCCTCTTCGTAGCTGTCTGGGTCTGATGCCCACATAGTGTATTGAGACACGAATCCTTTAACATGTGAGGTAAGTGTATAGTTAGGGGAATATAAATATTCTTATTAGTTTCTCAATGAGAATGAGCTGGGGTTGTTCAGTCTGAGGAGGAGGAGACTGAGGGGAGACCTTCGTGCTCTCTCCAACTCCCTGAAAGGAGGCTGCAGAGAGGCGGGGGTTGGTCTCTTCTCCCAAGTCACAGATGACAGGACAAGGGGTGATGGCTTCAAGTTGCGCCAGGGGAAGTTCAGGTGAGATATTAGGAAATATTTCTTTACTGAAAGGGTTGTCAGGTATTGGAATGGGCTGCCCAGGGAGGTGGTTGAGGCACCATCCCTGGAGGGATTCAAGAGAGAAGTTGACTTGGTGCTCGAGGATATGGCTTAGTGTTGGGTGGGGTGGGGTGTAGTTTATGGTTGTTGGGTATTTTGTGGGGGTGTTTTTCAGGTGTTGTTTGGGTTTTTTTTTCCCCCATTGGTTGGACTAGATGATCTTAAATGGTCCCTTCCAACCTAGGTGATTCTGTGATTCTGAGAATTCAGTTAGAATTACTCTAGCTAAGCCCACCATTTGTCCTTCGTCAACCCCAAATTACATGATCTTGAGCCAACTAGAAATCAACGTACATGTTTGTTTTCCCTTAGGATTTGTACCCCTGTTAGGCAATTACGGAGAGAGAAAGAACCAAAACCATTTGGAATGCTGAAATGAGAACATTGCAAGAAAACAAAAAAGTCCTCTACCATTAATTTTACTCATAGTCTCTTCGTGGAGTCACATCCTCTGAAGTTAGAGGTACACAGATATAATCTGGGAAGTCTTCCAGGTTCCTTTTTAAGGAAATGAAGTTCTCAACACTGGCTGCATTAAGAAGGGTATTTTTGGTTTTCCACAATGCCATCAGCAGTGCTGAGCAGGGCTCCGAATAGATACTTGGAGGTTGTGCAGTACGTAACTCTGGCCTTGTAGAGCTAAAAAAGCTGTCATCACCATACCATCTACGCTCTGCCTCCAAGTTTCCCAACCACTCGGCTACATCACATGTTCGTGCATTGCTCTACAACAAAGCCCATCCCAGAGCTGCTGATTTTCAGCATAGCTTTAATAATAACTTAACTTTAATCCAGGATATGAGAGCTCAAAAAAAAAGAAATGAAGAAAGAAAAAATACTGGCAGCTACTTTGGCTTTGAAAACAGTCTTCAAAATACACAGTTATTACATGAAGATATGTTCACTGATAACTACAAAACCTGAAGAATCCCCAGTATTTCCCAATACCTACTTGTCCATGTGGCAGAAGTATTTGTCAATGTGCTAAAGCCACAGTCTGAAATTGTTTTGCACCCCTCAGGTTCCAAAATTTGCATTAGTTCTTTGCTTGAGCGCCCAGTCCTTCAGCGTTCCCCACCACAACTGCTCTGAGGTGTTTCCATAAACTGAGAATGAATATAAACTGAGAATGAGAATTAAGTAAATAAAGAATAATAATAAAAAATACAATCCTTTGGATTGTATCAAACGAATGAGGATAATTAAAAATCTCTGTACTTTAGGATTGTATCCTTGCTACAGAGACAGACAGAATGGAGACAGAAAGAATAAAGAATATTGCAAGAGAAAGAGAAAACCTCAGTGCTGAATTGTTTCACTGACTTACACGGAGTTACAGGGATTTGCACAGGTAAAGACTGCTTCACTCAGCTGAACTAGCAAAGACCACCCTGCCCAACAAACATCAAAATACAACAATGTTCAGTAGATACGACCTCTGCTGATGTCAGATCAGAGAATGTCTCCATTTCAAATTGTGAAGAACGTATCACCGAAGCTCCAAGGTGTCATAGGACCCAGGAACCTTCATATCTTGCCACTTATTTACAGAGGAGCGTTTGGGATTAAAACATTTCTCGTGAATAAATTAATGAAGTAATATAAAAATTGACAGCTCGGTTATAACATCTGCTCATCCATTAAAAAAAAGTCACTCCACCCAGCTGAGTGGGTGAAGTAAAGTTTACAAGGTTGAATTAATGTAGGTACTGATGGAAATATGACCTTTTAAAATCAGCATCATTTCAAAATAAGTTCTTAAGTAATAAAAAAAAGATGAGAACACACACGCTATGGCGAGTGGAGTGAGATGGTCTGGATTAACCAGCCATGGCTCTACTCTGCTAGTTGGCCTGCCCCATTAGTCCCTAACATTATTCTGTCCCACATGCAAAGAAGCCCAAAAGCAAGTTGCATAGAAATCTGCCTTATAAGAAACAATTTCTTGAGCATCAAAAGCAGCGTGACCAGCAGGTCACAGGAGGTGACTCTCCCCCTCTACTCTGCACTCATGAATACTCCACTTGAAGTCCTGTGTCCAGCTCTGGAGTCCTCAACACAGAAAGGACATGGATCTGGTGGAACGGGTCCAGTGGAGGACCACCAAGATGCTCAAAGGGCCGGAGCACCTCTGCTGTGAGGACAGGCTGAGAGAGCTGGGGCTGTTCAGCCTGGAAAAGAGGAGGCTCTGGGGAGACCTTGGAGCAGCCTTCCAGGATCTGAAGGGAGCTCCAGGAGAGCTGGAGAGGGACTCTTGGTCAGGGAGGGGAGGGACAGGACAAGGGTGATGGTTTTAAATTGGAAGAGGGGAGATTTAGATTAGATATTAAGAAGAAACTCTTTGCTGTGAGGGTGGTGAGGCACTGGAAGAGGTTGCCCAGAGAAGCTGTGGCTGCCCCGTCCCTGGAGGGGTTCAAGGCCAGGCTGGATGGGGCTTGGAGCAACCTGGTGTGGTGGGAGGTGTCCCTGCCCAGGACAGGGGGGTTGGAACTGGATGGTCTTTGAGGTCCCTTCCAACTCTAACCATTCTATGCTTCTATTCAAGTGTGTTTGAAATCATCTGAAAAAGTTCAGTCTATACTGAGTAATTTCATTTTTCAGGACAAAGTCTTCACACATGATGCATCGTTAGGAGAAAGGCGAGAGGAGAGAGAGAGAGAGGGTACCAAACATTTAAAAAAAAATATTCTGAAACGAGTTTGAAGTGAAAAAAATCTCCTGAAGAAAGCTCAGCCTGCTATTCGTATAAGACACAAATGCCAACTCAACAAAATTAAGCACCAGCTGAACTTCAAGCAGAAATTTTCTTTCAAGACATGAGGGGTCCAAAAGCGAAACATTCCATCTTTACTGACGTGTAAATCCGAGGAAAAACTGGTAAGGCTCGGAATTTCAAACGCAGATGTGCCATGGGAAAATGTGAGTGCTGTGTAACTGCAAGGCCTGGCCTGCAGGAATAAATCCACTTTAAATAAGAAAAACAGAAAACCACAGAAACATTGCAGTTTTACTGCGTATCGCCTTCCTTCAAAGGAGTGGTCTGTGAACCTGTCTGCTCGCCTCATGGTTACAGGTATGAGATGCAAATGCTGTTCTGACCCTGCTACTTTATCAAGCACCTTGATAATGACATTTCTCTGTCATAACCACGTTAGAGCTGCAAATGTCCATGCATACACGTGTCACATGGGGGCTATTCAGCTGCAGCAGGATTACGGTGCAAATTGGTTTGACCTATGTATGTAATTTTACTATCTTCACGGGGCCGCATTCTCTTCTTGCTGATATGCTCAGTGATTATTTCTTGTCTTTATCTTTTGTGCTTGTTTGCTTGCTTATTTTAAGTGGTAGCAGCCTGGTGACCATGACAAATAGCTTGGAGGATTCCAAACAGTTGAGTGTTTCCTCCTTCAGCAGCTTTATAGCAACTCTCCACCAGCAGCTTCTCCGTTCCTGTGCCTTGAGAACACTTTGGGGTTTTTCCTTCCACTGAAACATGTGGAAGAATGATTTGGGTGTCGTGGTTTCAGCCAAATTTACCAAAACCAGATTGGCAGATGGCCCTTCCTCCCCCCCGAAAGAAAGGAGAGGAAGGGATAAGGAGATTCAAGAGTTTAGAATGAACTAAACTACTTTAATGAAGTATTAATACTAAAATTATAGTGAGAATAAAATAATGAACTAGATACAGTCTATACAAAGCCATATCAAGCTCCCAGGATGACCATCACATCACCAGCAGGCATCAGGAAAAGTCCCAGACTGGACTCAGTGATTGACAAGAGCTGGATTCCAGGTCTGGAGTCAGGAGCACTTGGGTCGTGGTCAAAGGCAGGCAAACAGGCAGGGTCCTCCTTGGACATCGGTCCTCCAACACTCTGACTCCTCCAATCCCTTGATGGATCTGCTCAGGGCTTGTCTGAGAGCAACAGGGGTGGCTGCAGTGGCCTGTGAAGGACTATTCTCCTTCTCATTCATTTGAAAGTAGCTCCTGGTGATGTGTTTTAAGAATGAAACTCGAAGCAGATCACTCAGAGGAGCTCAGATGGGAAAAGACCCTTTGCAAAGATGCTCCAGATGTCCTTAGAGAAAGCTAACATAAATCTACATGCTGCTGTCAGGGAACTCCTGCATAGGTCTCCTAAGCATAAGCTCTTCCACAAGGAAAGTCCCTTGCCTCTCTGACCGACAGGAGGAGAGGGGAAAAAACAACCAAGACAAGCAAACAAACCAACCAACCCAAAACCAACAACAGAAGGTGTTCACAGGGCTGCTGCGTTCAGAGAATAGCGTACAAGGCTGTGGGCAGGTATCTTGGTTTAGTTTAAAAAACACTGACCTTAGCGATGACACCGAAGCAGCTACACAAATTATGTTTAACACTGCAGCTTCATGTGTATTCAGAAGCCAGCCTTAAGTTAATATAGTGTATTTTTGAAGTTACTACGCGGTGCATGTCTAGAACTCCAAATGGAAGCCGTTCCCTCCGCTCAGCATGCGAGATAAACCTGGTAAATTAGAGATTTGTTTATATTCTGAGCAGGTAACAAGAAAACAACATACCTACGGCGGTTCAAGGATTGCATTTCAAAGTGGACTACAGCACATTTGCACTCTGGTATCACATTTACATTTGTAACTCTTGTGTATTCTGCAGGTAGCAGAAGTGGTGGTTCTCTAAAGCCTTTTGCTAAAAAGACTAGCGCTTCGGCTGTGATTAGGCTTGTTTGGATTATCTTATTAAATTCAGAAATCACAACTCAGCTGCAAACAGCTGTGTTTCCAAAACAAAAAAAAATCTATATGTACCAGGGTTTTGTTGACAGGCAAAGTCTGAATAGGGAAGCTCTAACTTGTGATTGTAGAAAACCCCACTTTGAGCATAATTAGCCTTTCGTTGAAGGCACAATCAAGCACCTACCAGACCAGGGACCTTCTCCATGGCTGAGGCCTCTGGACAACTGCCCCCATATAAATGATAAGTAATCACAATAAGGCAAGTTCTCAATTAACGTAGCTGTAAACCGCTAACTTGGTGAGGATCCAAGGTTACAGAGAGATGCTGAGCCACATCAGCAAGTGCATACAGATTATGGCAGAGATGTAACCTTGCTCTATGGAGAGCATCGCGGTCGTGTTTCATATGTATTCCTCACAATTCTTACAAGGGATAGTTCCAGCTCAGGAACAAAACCAGCCTTGCTCCAAGGGTATTGTATGTAAAGATTAACAGTGTCAAACGGTGACAGCACTATCGTAAATTCCAAGCACACAAAAACTAAGATGTTAAATCCTATCTCTATAACTTCTGTTCCTCTCAATGCGAAATTCAGAAGGTGTTGAATGGAAGTGATCACAGAAAGTAGTAGCTTGATTGATAAAGTCCCTATCTGGTCATTTACGATCTGGCTGAAGGAGAAGCAGCTTTTGCCAGACAGAAAAGCAATTAATCTGCAAACAAGCCGAGGAACAGCAGGGCTGTGCATTGGAGTCTCAGGCTGCTGGGAGCTCATGAGAGGAGATAAGACTGCAGCCTGCTATTTATTGTACATTTTAATTAAGTGCTTGTTAACGGCAGTTATCTTAACAGTCATAAAATTACTGTTGTAATGCATTTTGTTTGAGGGAAAAAAAACTAAAAAAAAATGGAGGGAGCCGAAGGACTTTATGAAAGCAGTCACAGATTGCTTTCACTTTAAATCAAAGAATAAATTCTGAAGAGGAGGGATGTTGCAATGATCTAAGCCGAGCCACTAATGGTTATTTAATGTGGCCATCAGTGTTTGTAAGTCCCTAGCATACGGAACGTACACAATAGCCTCCAAACCCTCTTTAACACTTATTTGAGATGACAGGAAAAATGAAACCGTTTGTGCTTTCAATGGAAAAGCAATCATTGGTACATTATATTCTGCTTGCCCTATCATGCTAATGCATGGTAAAAATGTCACCAAATGTATTTAAGGACCTGATGGAGTGTTGCTGTTTGATTCCTGTTACCGGGCTGATTAATAAAAATCTTCAATTTGTATGTAAATGCAGTAGGGTTTCATATCATCCGCATACCTGCACCTGGAGAAAATAATAAACTGAAGTTTAATGCAGCAATTATAAGCATTTATGGAACTCTTTAAAGAGGCTGCCTGCCTCCCCTGACCATCAAGATGAGATATTCACAGAGGAATATTACTGATGCTCAGACAAGCAGGGCTGCAGATGGTCCCCAGTGCAAATGCTGCCAATGCAGATTAACTCACTGACTCATACTCACTTTGGTACAACAATGTAAGCTACTTATTGTTAGACAAAAGTGTCATCTTTTTCCCCTACATCTGAAATAAAATCAAATCGAACTGTGCTTTGGAGTAGTGGGAAGGGCAGTAATTAACATTTCAAATAAGGTGTGTTTGCATCATTTACACTTTTCCTGACATCACTTAATTCCCTTGTGCATATGTTCCCATGACAACATCATCACCACCGATAAAAATTGCACTGGTACAACAGAAACTCTTCGAGATATGACAACAGCTGTTTGTTTATTTTTTTAAAAATCTCTCTAATGATCTTTAGACTACTAACTGGTGACCCCCTAATGGCTGATCCTTAATAAAGCAAAGTATGCAGCTATTTGCATCCTCACAGATGGATATTGGAAAGGGTTTGTGGTTGGGCTACTAATGGAATAATAAGTGCCATGGATTGGCTATGGTCATGTGGAGGAATACATTACAACACAGATAGATATCAGCCTTGATGTATGCCCACGCACAAGCTCTGCTCACACAGCAAGCCACGATTAAGTGCATCCGACGTAGATGTTCTTAGTTCATTGTAACCATTCGCTCATCTGCATTCGCAAATTTCGGCGAAGGGGCTCAAAATGAGAAACAAACATATTCAACTCCAATCCCTGCGGGATACAACACCGGATAAATTATTGTTCTATTGTTTCAACACTGTATTTTTTTATTGGCGTGCAGTTCTTCCCTAACTATTAGCAGGGTACCGACGCGTTTTAACGACTGCGATGCTTCTCGCAGATTACAGCCAAAGAATGAAATCGGCGAGCTACCAAAAGCACAGCTATAATTAGTCTCTTATTAAATAGTCTCAGACAAGGCTTTAACTTATCCCATCCACAACTGAGTGCTCTGTTGACACTGAAGAGCTGCTGGTTTTATTCTGCTTCCCATGGTGCATGATCAAGCCGCTCTCCTTAAAGAAAGTTGAGTGGAAGATCACCCACCCTTGTTTTTAAGCCAGCCTCCAGCTTGTCACCAAACAATCGTTCCCAGACCCAGCTGTGGCACATTTGGCCGGCACACAGCACGTTCCGCCTGAAAAGCTGCTCCCTGGCTCTTCTGAGGTACAAGCAAATGCATACCCTGCTCAGATAAGCGTCCCTTATTTTCACCAAAAAGCTCACCAAGAGTCACTTTTGGGCACACTTTTTGACAAGTGACTGCTCTAGAGGCAGCTTCCCCAACATGTGCACTGACAGACAGAAGAAATCCTTAGGAAGAAAGCCTCTCCCTCCAGATGTAGCTCTAAATCTAAGTTCCAAGCAATATGGCAACTGTCAAGAGAAAAACATCTGTATTGGTGGTCTCCAGACCCACAAAAATAGTCAGAATCCATTCTTGGGGAGGGCAACTTGGTAATTACCAGCCAAATAATTGTTTGTTTACCATCCTAAAGAGCAAGGGTAGATTCAGGCAATCAGCAGCACAATAACGACAGGCGGCAGAGGAAGAGCTCTGCTACCAAGATGCTCCACAGAACCATCAGTCACTATATTCGCTGTTGGGCGACATGGCAGACAGTGGCAGAAACCAACCAGAAGGTGACTGAAATCAGCCCCAGTTTCTTGACAAGCTCACAGCCATTATCTTTTCAGCCAAGGTTCCGTTCCACCTGGTAAAATTATAGAATCATCCAGGCCAGAAGGGACCTCCCAAGGCCATCTAGTCCCAGAGAATAGTACAGAGAATACTTTGTTATCACGTTTACGTTTATATGAATTCTGCTCCAACACACACAGAATTATGACTTGCAAACCCCAGTACGTACCAAGAAATATTCACCATGTTATGCCAATAGCAGTTACTAGAAATACCAAAAACGCATCCAGAGACTCTGAACAACATTTTGTTGCCTTTTTTTTTTTTTAACAGGCAGCTTCAAAAAAAACTGCAGTCGGCATCTCTGTGGCTTAAGATAAATAAATACAGGAGTCCTGTGTCCAGCTCTGGAGTCTTCCACTTAGAACGGAAAAAGAACTGTTGGAACAGGTCCAGTGGAGGGCCACCAAGATGCTNCACTGGAAGAGTTGCCCTGAGAAGCTGTGGCTGCCCCATCCCTGGAGGGGTTCAAGGCCAGGCTGGATGGGGCTTGGAGCAACCTGGTGTGGTGGGAGGTGTCCCTGCCCAGGGCAGGGGGGTTGGAACTCCATGATCTTTAAGGTCCCTTCCAACTCTAAACATTCTATGAAATCTAAGTCACAGTCACCTTCCAGCAACTTTATATTTTTATTTCTTTTTTTTTTTTATTCTTTCTTTGAAAGCTTCTAAAAAGCCTGTCCAGCCACCAGCAGGTTTGCCCTGGAGAAGCACGATGCTGCTGCTTTCCTACATGGCAGGCAGCACAACGACTTTGCAGTTACGGTGCCGTAGCTCTGCTTTCAGCACCGTTACACCCAACAGCCTGGGAGAATCACCTCCACTGTTAAAGAGGATCACACCTCTCGTACCAACTTAACAACCACATGAAGAAGTTGGGTCAGTCGCATTTATAAAGTCACCTGAGAACCTCAGGGGAAGGGGACTGTGTCTACTTTTCCCTCCCTCCTTTATAACTGCTTATAAAATGACTAATTGGCTTTAGGCCGACCTACAGATTCTTGAAACTCTGTACCTACGTCCTTGTGTCAACACACACACCTGTATCTACCCACCAATTTGCTTTCTAATTCCGTATCATTTTCAAAAGTCACACTATTAAGTCTTAAACATATAGGATCTAAGCCTTTGAGCAACAGCCCCAAGCTGTGGTTTGTAGGGCACTATATTAAATGCTTTTTGATGGCTTAAAAGGAGCTGGGCAGCTACCCAGTGATGGCATCTCATCTCTTTGGACACCTCACCAGCTTATCACACGAGAAAGTAACATAAAGGGATTCCTTGTGTCATTCGGTTGGTGGGAACCAGGAGAAATCCAGCTAAAAAGTTCCAACGGGCACCTTAATGTAGAGCACATACCATGAAAAGATCTGTGGTGCCCTGAAGTTGCCTCCTATGGCAAAGCTGCTCTGTGAATACCAATTATTTTGTCCAGAAAAATAATTTAAAAATTAAAAATCATCTTTAAATAATGGATATGCTTTGGATACTTAAAATCATAACTACTATAATACTGGATCCCTTCAGATGTGCTGCATTTTAGACAGCAGGTCCATTTGGTAGTCATCCCTGGTATATTCTACTGTCCTCTCCAGAGCCCACGACGGCCCAGGCCAGCTTCTTGCAGCTCACCTGGTTATATTTGTTATAGCACAGGTATTTGCAACCCGGTGTAGTACAAGCTGTAGTGTTGATATAGTAACAGCGGCGTAAACATGCCCTACTTTTGTACAACACAGGGTTGGTCTACATGGTAATGCCACTGTATAATCAGCTGCGGTATTCTCATATACTATTAACTCTTTGCTAATTACCACATGTTCATACGAGGTGAGGAAGCTTACTCTTAGGCTAAAGAGAGCCAACCACTTCACACAGACGTACTCGTACTGCTTGAAAGGCTACGTCCATAGTCTTACCAGTAAAACAAACTAAATGTGCTATGGAATATTCCAGGGCACCCACCAAGGCTGGATGGCCCCCAAAGAGCTCCCATCTCCTCACCCCCAGGAGCAGACAGCTGCTTGCAAAGCCCCAGCCTGCTCAAGCTCCCAGCCACAGGCAAAGGACATCAGCACAAGGTGGCTGGTGGCAGCCCAAAGCCCACCAAGACCTTCCCAGGGTGGCTGGTGGCGGCCCAAAGCCCACCAAGACCTTCCCAGGGTGGCTTTCCACGTGCCAGCACCCGGGAAGGCACCCAAGGGTTGTTTAATTTCAGAGTCTAAATGTAGCCTACGTGTCTGCACGGGGGAAGAGGGTGAACACCAAAGCTATTTGGCAGTCGCTCCTTCATGAGGGTAAGCATTTTTCCACTCCTGTGTATGGGAAATATCAGCACATTTGTATCAAATTAATTATCAGCAACATTCAAAGTAGTAAAACTTGTGTTTAGACAAGGCTTTAAGAACTTCTTTCTTCATTTGGAAAGTCGGTTTTACTGTTCTTCTACAGTATTTTCAATGGTTTCATGTATCATTCTCTGTTGAAGTCCAGGACTCCGCATGGTTTGGTGGAAAAGAACGGGTTTTATTACTCTGAGTTTTATTTTAGTTTTAAATGACCACTGTAAAGATAAATTGCCTCAAAAAATACCTCCAAATCATTAGGAATACTTCCTAACCTTGCCATAAAGATTTCTTTTACCACTGCGACCTTAATGAGAATGTTTCCCTTAAGAATTGTGGAGAGTTTTATGAGAAAGCAACAGCAAAACAGTGAGAAACCTTGGCAACATTGAGGGGGGAAAAAAAAAAATCAATAATAGAAAAAGCAAAACAAAACAAACATAAAATCATCTCTCAGAAAAAAGGCCAATACCAACTTTCAAGATGACCAAACTCTAATATCCTCTCATTTGTAAGTTTAATTTGTTTTCTGTACTATTTTTATCTCACTGAACTGCTATTATATGAAGTACAGAAGAAAAAAAAAAGGTCTTTGACTTAGAAGAATTCTTGAGTAGCTTTCTCCTAAATATGATATTCTTGGGAAAACAGGATATCACTTTAATAGATGGAAAGAACAGCCCACAGCCACAATACACAAAACCTGATCTACAGCCTTAGCTAACCCACTGCTTCACATGTGCCTAGTTTTAAGCGTGTGACGTATGCCCTAAAAGCCACCCGTTCCCATCAAAAACCTCAGTGGACCTAGAAACGGAGCATCAGTTTGAGCATTCTACCAAACCTAAGCCTACCGTACCATCACATAACCTCAGCTTACCTCCAAAAAACACCAAGAGTAAATACAGCATCCCAAGGAACAGCAATAAAGACATAACCCTAACGATGGTGAGAAGCTGTCACAGCCATAAAGAGAACACCCAAAAAACACCCCCAAAAAATCCCTACACATACCATATATTCTTAAATTAGCTAATTCCATTTAAAATAATTTTTCTTCCCTCAGATTGGTTTCAAACCATGGCCATCTTTAACCCAAACCACGGGCATTTTGCTGAAGTAGAGGGTCTATTCAAAGACAACACCACACAAGGGTGAGGGTCTTCCGAGAAGAATCATACAAGTCCATGGGACCACCTCAGGCGTGCCCCAAGGAGCTGAGAGGGCTGGCTACCTTCATCAGAAGGCCACTCTCCATCATCATTGAAAGGCCACAAGGCAGCCTTCCAACCACCACACTAACCTGGTCTGCATCTCCCCTGCTTAGAAACCACTCGTGAGATGGGCTCTAGGAAAGGAAGGCTCAAAAAAACCACTTGTACTTTGGCACATTTTCCCACCGCACATTCATTGTCTGAACACACTCATATTCCGTAAAAAGGTTATGATTTGATGTTTGGATTTTCGGCAAAAATCCCAGCATTTTAAGTAAAACTTGGCTAAAATTTCTGTTTAGTGAAAAAGCATTCCTTTTCCTCTCCGAAACCAAGCTGTGCGAAAAAACGTTGAGCCTTTTGTTGATTGACAGTTCTGGGAAGGGACTGAGAAAGACGTTCGCAACTCTTTCGCTAATTAATGCATTGACTTATTACTCAATTACACCATTTCAAAAGCCACTCTGAAAAAAAAATGCATCATGTTCACATTTTGAAATTTGAACACATTTTGAAATTTGGTGACTGCCACAGCTATATGGCATTTATTTTTATTATTATTCTGTCTTGAGAATTTATTCCACCTATACACTATTTAGAGAACAAGCAGCAAGAAAGCCAAACTCTCCAAACAGGAGGAAAAAACCTTCACCTCTCGAGGCTGAAACTCCCAAGTTGTATTTCATTCTGAGCCTTTAATCACAGAAATACTTCTCAAAGAGATGGTAAGGCATCTCGTCTTCTCCGGTCATGAGCCTCCCACATCGGAAGCTAAAGAACCACGTGCTGCAGTGATTCTCCCAACGTTCACAGCATCTTGACTGAGACCACCACTTTTTTTCCACATCACCAGTCTAATACAGCATAAAATACTCATCTCTTCCAAGATGAGTCTAAAAAGTGCAAGAAAAACTACAACGGGAGCCACACTTTACCAGACCTTAAACACATCCAAGGAATTCTGTAAGAAGAGAAGCAGAACTCCAACTGCTTTTACTGTTTTCTAGAACGGCTACATCGGGTCCCGCACCATATATGTGTTTGTAGTAGAAGCCAAAAAACAGAATAAAACAAGATCTTACCTTTTGATCTCCTACTATACATGCTGACAAGTTCTTTAGGGTATATACCAATAGTTAGGACATATACTATTTCACAAATCTTTGAAGGAAAGTAGTCTATTTATGCGCAGAAAAGTACTTTTCAAAGTTCAACACGACGACAAATATTTATTCAGTGATCCTAAAGTGCTCTGCAGAGTTTACAGAGAGAAATATGAACAGGGAGCCTTTTACCAACCACTGAATTCAGTTATCTCAAGGACAGAAGACAGCAACCAAGTAACATGGCACCACAATACTGTATGTAAGTTGAGGATATGGGAAAAAAAAAGGAAAAAATAACTTTTAAAGCTATAAATTAACTAATTGCTTAAACTCTGGCCAACACAACAGAACTTACATTCCTCCTTCTGCTAGAAGTGCCTACATATTTTTAATGAAATAGCCACAATCCCAATATTACAACTCAATGAGAAAGTGATCATCTTCTCCATCCGGTGTCCCTCCCTGTTCCCATCACCAGCTATGACATTGATGCAGAAACTGATTCCAAGAGAAAAAATATCACTCGCTAATTACCATAGAGTGGTGTTCATTCAGCACTTGGGTTTTCCTTGGAGACTTCTTACCCAAACATCAACCCTCAACCAAACCAACCTCAGCTGTTTCAACATTCTCTCTCCATTTCTCTTTTATTTTTTAATATGTATATAAAAAAAGAAGAACCAGACCAGTTGCAGTCAGACTTCTTGGCAATTTAGCATTTTTAACCAAAGCAATTTATAAATTATGCAAGTGGAATATTTATTTATGTGAAGAATTTTGTGGTTGTTTTCTTTAAAGGTGGGATTTGAGCTGCTGTTATACAGTAAGTGACTGGGAAGTCTCTGAATGTCGTCTTGTATAAACTTCACGCTAGTGGCAACAGTACAGAACAATTTTGCTTTTGTGGAGGGCATACATACATTTTAATTAAGTAGTTTAATTATGAGACAGTGGCTTATATAGCTATGTGAACTGAGAATGGCTTGGTTGGGTTTGATCTGTCCCCATATAAAAGATAGCCTAATTTAAACATAACAAAACTAGAGTGTTCTTCTCTCTGCAGTAAGAGGGGAAAGACACACAGCAGGAACTAAAGGAGGACTTGAAAGGAGCCGTGCTGGCCGCCTATCAGGGTCCCCCCTATTTGCATACCAAAGGTACCAGACATCTGGGGGAGAGTCTGTGCGGTGCCTTATTGCCGTCTTCTGCGGGGTCCGTGCCGAGGGAATTCTCCCCCAGCCAGAACTGGGGCTTCCAGCCCTTTTATGCTGCTCCGGCCTGTTTACCTACCATAACGGGGTCAGAGCACAGGAAGAAATCTTAACCCCGGCGTTTGAGGCAGAGAATGCTGCAAAGCCGAGGACTTGGCCACATGTGGGATTCAGTCATCAGCGGCGACTCCAGTAACCGACGCTAACGCCAACCCCGAAAGTAGAACAAAAAGAAACCCCTCAGCTCGGCTGCTCCTGCTTGAATCCTACTTTAAGACTAAAGTCAAATTGGACAAGGGCTCCTAAACATTATAATGGGTATCATAGAAGTGCTAAGTATATTTTTTTCCAGGCTTTTTAGATAATTGCTGAAGAGCAAGATGTTATACCAGTGCCACATACGTTGTATTTTTCACACATACCTCTATAACACCGTCAGTAAGGGTGGTCATATGTGACTGTACACACCACGCTATTTCTTTTTTTATTTTCCTGGACGTTCTTTGGAGATGCTTCCCCCCCTCCCTGGCTGATCACCGGATCACCACAGCCTCCCAGGGCACCGCTGTGCTTGGACATCCTCCAACTCTGGACACTCCAGAGTGTAGAGTCAAGTAGAGAAAGGAGGAAAATATAGAAAGATGAAGGGACTGAGAGGAAGGAAACTATCAAATATCACAGTCCCAACAAGCCATTACTTTTCTCTGGGATCAGCTAGAGGGTTAGCAATAATCTTCTAACTCCGTGTCAAAAAATAGTAGCAAATTAGAAATAAATTAGGAAGCGTAGTAAAACGGTGGCTACCAAATGGATTCCTTGCAAGCACAACTTGAATATTTCACTCTAAAGCTCAAAAGCAGATACTAAACAACACTTTTGTAAAATACAGTTTTGCACAGACCAACAGCAAGAACTGTGCCCAAATACGTACGACCATTTGGGGACCAGGGTGGGCAAACCAGCTATTTTAAACCACAGCATATTAGCAGGAAAGCTGGCCAACCACTACAGCATTTGAAATCTTTTTTAAAGGAACTATTTTGATAAAATTTAACTGCGGTAAAACCAGTTTAAAACCTCCCAATGTATTTTTTTTTTTAGTGGAACCCCAGTTCCAGCGTATCAGGTAACATGTCTTAGTGAAACAAAGCATTCCTGTTTTTCAGCCAACTAATAATCAGGTTGCATTGGGTACCCCTTAATGGAAAAGAACAATTGTTATTAAAGGAATGTAGCAATTAAGTCACAAGGGCTAAATTGCCACATCCTCCCAGTTAGCTTTAGGAGTGGGCTTTTTGTGATGCAACCTCCACCAGAATTTCTTCATGAAGATTCTCTTGCAGTGTGTCACAGGGGAAGAAAGCAAAGGTTTGCTCTCCACCTCTCTTCAAAAGCTGCTCCGAATCCTGGAGGAACTTTAAAGGCTTTGGGAAGCCAGAGCTCTCCGTTCAGAGGCACGACCTGCTCCAGCCAACCAGAGCTACCTCTGCCACCACCTCCCTGCTTTCCTTGAGATGGAAGGTCCCTACAACAATTCACGTGGTTTGCAAATATTTCACCTTTTAATTGAAACTTTTCGGTAGGAAGGCACGTGTTACCTCTCAGATCCATGTAGAAGAAGTTGCCACAGCGAGTAGTTTGGATGGGCACCACGACCAAAGTACTCCAGTCGCCGCTCCGAAAGCGGGTGTTGAGTCCTTCATGTAGAAGCACGATCTGGCCCCTGGACACGATAGGTTTCCTACAAAGAACAGCGTTACTGTAATCCCTTCTCTTGTCATGAAATATTCAATTTTCTTTTTCATTCTCAGAAAATAAAATGCTAAATTACCCCGTTTAGCAGGTCAATGTCAAAACTTACGATGAAAAAGAATCTTCCTAAGAGAGTTTCTTAAAACCTGTATAATCAGGTTGGTAATGCTGCCCACAGGGAAAAGCCATTAGCAGAAATCTCCAACACATTTCAAAAAGCTAAACCTAAGTGGATTGTGGGTGTGCCTAACTGTTTGTTATACTGTAAGCAGCCCAACTCATCTGAGAAGCGTTGCTACATCTGAGGAAGAGGAGACTGAGGGGAGACCTTCTCGCTCTCTCCAGCTCCCTGAAAGGAGGCTGCAGAGAGGCGGGGGTTGGTCTCTTCTCCCAAGTTCCAGATGACAGGACAAGGGGTGATGGCTTCAAGTTGCGCCAGGGGAAGTTCAGGTGAGATATTAGGAAATATTTCTTTCCTGAAAGGGTTGTCAGGTATTGGAATGGGCTGCCCAGGGAGGTGGTTGAGGCACCATCCCTGGAGGTGTTCAAGAGAGAAGTTGATTTGGTGCTCAGGGATATGGATTAGTGTTGGGTGGTGTGGGGTGGTGTTTATGGTTTTTGGGTATTGTGTGTGGGTGTTTTTCGATAGGTTTTTTTTTCCCCCCCATTGGTTGGACTAGATGATCTTAAAAGGTCCCTTCCAGCCTAGGTGATTCTGTGATCTCCGTGCTTTGGTTTCCCTCCGCACGTCCTCAGTTGTAAGAAACCTGCCGGTGTTTGCAGCCAGTAGGCAGGTTTTACAGAGACGAGGAAAGTAGGTTCCATCTCCCTGGCAGAACGGGAAGAAATTCTACAGTCATTTTAAAGGGTTAAACTCTACTCCTGGACTTCAAGACTCACAAATTCTATGCACTCTCTTTTTAGAGTACTCTTCCTTCCTTCCTATCCGCTAACACAATAGGGAAAGCTTTGTTATCATTAATCATCTTCAGAGCCCTGGGGATTCTCCGAGCAGGAGCCCCGCTGGAAAAAAACCCACGCAGACACGCAGCGAAGTTTCTGTCCGAGTTCACTCGGGCAGATTTTCATTAGTGACTGCATTTATGAGCTGGGGACATGGTTAACAGCTCATCGAAACTCAAAAAGAACTAAATACATGAATAATTATCACCAGAATCAATATTTTCATTAAAAACAAAGGAATTTAACCTTTTTTTCCCCACTCCCCGCACCATAAATATCTGTAATCTAAAGGGTGCTGGTGGTTAAAAAGATGGATTTTTTTTTTTTTTCCTATGAGACCAAATAACATCTCGCACTGCATAAAACATCACAAGTTATTAAAAAAAAAAAGTAAACAGTCTGAACAAAGATGGAAATGGATCAAAACCGATACATTTTTGAGAGACAATGATTGTGCCTTAACGGAGAATAATTTATCCAGACAAAACACCTTAAACAGCAGGTACTGTATGAGTTTAGCTGCAATTATTTGACTAATTCATCTTGTCAGCCTCCTAACAAATAGCCCCCAAAAAAAGCAGCCTGTCTCATAATTTCTGGAGACTTTGAAGGAAAAGGATATCCTGTAGAAATTAAAGAAAAGCAACACGGCTGAGAAAACATTTGTAAATAAGTCATCAAGGTTCTGATTAGATCTCTAACTCCTTGATCTAAACGCCTTGGTTTTTTCACACATTCTGCTACATAAAACTAGTTTAAAAAATAAACTGTACAGAAATAAATGAGGGCAACAGACACAGTCCTGATTTCTCAAACAGGTGCAAATTTTGCACTTATTTATTGCTGGGTTTTATGTTTTTTTTTTTCAGTTTAATCCCTTCTATAGTGCTAACATTAATAATGGCCAATCTGAAGCTGTTTAAAACCTCTTCAGACAACGCTCACGAATGCCCCAAACAACCCAGCGACACAATTCCGCATCCTAAAAATAAACCAACAGCTTCTGATTGGGAGTCCAGTCTCAGCATCCCCAGTGCCGTACAGATTGTCCAGGGCACCTGTGCCTAAAACATCATGAAGGAGAAGCGGTTGGGCAAGAGCATGTCAAGTTAAATGTCCCTACCGATCCACAAAATGATTATATTTATGCATAATTGCAGTAACTAGACACGTGGGTTAGGTCCGTAGCATTGATTTTTTACGTGCCTACCCCTCGTGCTACTATGACATTGATAATTCCAACCTAATTTATTCTCACTGTTTATACAGCTAACAAGATGCTGCGTGTGCACCCCGTGGGCTGCGAGCTAAGACTTTGTGCCTTGCTCCACAGAAACTGCAAAAAAAAAAAAATAATTCCCAAAATTAAATAAATAAAAAAGCCACCCCGTGGACTGAAGAGTGGATTGAGGAACAGAAGGGAGCAGACAAGAGGTGGCAGGAACAGTTAAGGCAAAAGGATTGGGCAGAGCACAACAGAAATAACATAAAAGTTCCCAGTGAAGGTGAAGAGCTGGGGCTTGGTGACTTGGGGAGGTGCATGGAAATGCCATCCACTGCAAGGCTTTAACAGTAGGACTGTGGGCACGGTCCCCAACAGATTCCCATGAATAAAAAGGGATTTTCAATGTTTTCCTACTTCAGTAGGATGCTGAGAAGTTAAATACAGTAAGAAAAGAGGTGTTGAGAGAACTGTGGCAAGTGACAGCAGCTGTGGACATATCTAAGGTAGATCTCAGCAGGATCTGGCAGGTTAGGACAAGAGATCTCACCAGGATGCAGTAGGAGATCATAGAATCATAGAGTCATCCAATGGTTAGAGTTGGAAGGGACCTTCAAGATCATCCAGTTCCAACCCCCCTGCCCTGGGCAGGGACACCTCCAACCCCCATCCAGCCTGGCCTTGAACCCCTCCAGGGATGGGGCAGCCACAGCTTCTCTGGGCAATCTCTTCCAGTGCCTCACCACCCTCACAGCAAACAAGTTCTTCCTAAGATCCAATCTAAATCTCCCCTCTTCCAATTTAAAACCATCACCCTTGTCCTGTCCCTCCACTCCCTGACCAAGAGTCCCTCTCCAGCTCTCCTGGAGCTCCCTTCAGATCATGAAAGGCTGCTGGAAGGTCTCCCTGGAGCCTTCTCTTCTCCAAGCTGAGATGCTAAGTAACAAATTCTCTCCTTTCTACCCACCACGATGTCTGTTCCCTCACCTACTGAGACCTCTCTCCAAAGGAAACGGGCTGTAAGGCCACATTTAGGATACTGTGCTTTTGGGAAATGGGGCTGCCTTTCACAGGCTTTGGAGCAGGCATGTCTGAGATGGGTGGTCTTGTCGAGGACCATGTCCTCACCCCAGTGTCTTGTATCTGCCAGCCCCCGCGCTGGGGAGCCTGTTCTCCCAGATGCTTTATCCCACCATTTAAATGCTGCTTTAGACAACATTCTTTCCCCGCCCCCCCCCCTCCATTTGATTGATGTCCAGCCCAGCACATTATCCCTTCCTTTAAATTGATGTCACTTTCTTTAAGAGCCTAAGCATTACACTAAACTGTGTTTTAATTGCTATTTATATGTCCCTCAAGTGTGCAGAACCATGAATTGTTCAGCAAAGGCCAGGACATTTTATAAATAAAATCCCCACTTGCTACCGAGAATGATAATATTAGCTGGCAGCATCTGGATACGCTTTCAAAGTGAAGATTTTACTTTTACAAGACAAGGCTAAAAACACAGATGGCATAAGCTAGTGTGAAACCTGCAGAAAGCTTTTTTTCCCCCCTGTTCTTCGAATACCATCCTAAGTCGGTGAGTGGGAGGAAAGTTAAAGCTTACATACATCCCAGCATGCCAGCCCATGCCCTACTGAGATACTTGACTGTCTAGTGCTTCTAAGCAGCTGGAAAAATGTCAAACTGTCACCACTGATTAAAATGGGGTTTTATAGAAAGCATCACACATATTGTCAGAATTCTAGACTTATTTTGCATGATGGAAATACCAAAAAAAAAACCAAAAATTGCTAATTTTGCTTCAAAACAGATTTTTCTCGTGTTTCCTTCTGTATTCTACTGGGCTCTACTCAAGCGTGTATGTAGCCAGTAATTAGGGTCTCCATCTTATTTTGGGAGAGTTGGGGATTTACCCACCAGGCTTTTTTGCTGCAGAGCCTGCGCTCCTCCTAAAGAGCCTGGAATCACGCTGGGGTCTGCACATCAACATTTATGCCACTTGCTGTCTCCAGGCTCATTCCTGAGCATTTGAGGGGAGCTGATGCCGGCGATTTTGATCTCCCCGGCTCACCTGCAGCTCCTTGCCTCTCCCTCCCTCAACTAAGGAGGCAACCAGCTCTGCTGGAACGAACCCCTTGTTAGAGACAAGAGGACCGCGTTACCAAGGACATACCACATTAGCCTTTATTGCTCAACTCAGATTTTTGGATTGACAGCCCAGAGCCACTGGATTTCCTTCTCCTCTTGCCATCACAAGATCCACCATTATTTTAATTTCCCTAACCTTGACACAAGGCCACCCTGTGGTGTGGCCCTGGCCTCAGCACAAGGCCCAGACCCATGCCTAGCCCTATGGGTGGCCCCAGCCCAGTCCCCAGATCCATGGGGTGACTCCAGCCCCAGCCCAGTCCCCAGATCCATGGGGTGACTCCAGCCCCA
>VZRU01000159.1:4710-22519 GCA_013398155.1 Pedionomus torquatus
GGGAAGCAGCAGCTGGAGAGGTGGGAGATCTGTTTATACCAGCTTCAGCAGCTCCGCCACCAAAGGACCATGGAAGGTGCACAGGAGGAAGGCCCTCAGGTATTCAGGTTGCTTCCGAGTCACCCCTCCATTATTTTCTGTGTGTTTGGTAGGTGATAGGTGGTGTATTTCTGATGACACTGTATGGTCACTGTTGGCAAATGTTGGCTTATTCGTGGCAACTGCTGTGTGTTGGTTTTCATTAGAAACATAACATAAACTGGGAGCACTGAAAAGCAGCAACAGCAGCAATTATGCATGTGATCATCACAGAGAGTTTGAAAATCATGCTTCAGTAAAGCCTAAGTAGAGAGAAAGAAAATTCTTCCACATGGATATGATTTGCTTTTGCTTTTACTGAGTGGTGGCACTTATCCGTGGCATTAAAATATATTCTTTGGATATTTTTCACATGATTTTTTTACAGGGAGAGTTCTGCATTGTAAACAACATCTTTGGCTAATCTTAAAAACACCACCATACTCCAGCCAGTAATGTTCTGGAAAAATCCCAGAAAATAGGAACCTGTCTCCCAAATTGTTAGAGAAAGTGCTTAAGGGGCTTTCAGAAGACAAAGATTCCCATGCAGCTGATGATTCAATGGAATCAAAATACCATTTTTTTTCTTTCTTTACAAACATCTGGTAGAAAATGGGCTTTCACAAGATGCTGAAAAGCTCTCCTAAATCCCCCCAAATTTTTCCTAATAGCTTCCCTAAGTATTTGTGGAGCTTCATCAACCCAGGGAATTTTAATATTATTAACTAGCAGAAATTTTCACATTTTTCATTATTTCCTTAAAACTGAGTCTTATTTTAAAAAGCATTTCATTAGCCACCTTTCAGTTTAGCCCTGGTTCAGCCTACTATTTTATATATGTTTTGCAGTAGAGTTCTTGATGACTTCTGGTTAAATCACATTATTTTAAAGAAGTCTTTGTGATCATCTCCCTTTGCAAATAACAGAAAAATGAAAGGAAAAAAAAAAGGCATCCATTTTCAAAAAAGTAGAGAAAAGGCAAAGCCAGAGTTCATGATTTTTCACACTCCTGATGGCAGCTGTGGCCAGGTCAGAGTACTCCCTTACATGCCTTGTGGAGTCAATGGTGCAGGCTGCCTTCAGAGGTCCAAGTGAGCTCCATGGAAGCTCCCCACCCAGGTTTCAGCTGCCCTACAGTTCAACGCATTTCTGCCTTTTTACTCTCTACTGTTTTCAGTCTACATTTTTATCATTTTCCACATTTGGTCTGGGTCTGTATTAGCCTAGGGCTTACGCATAGTTCATTCTATACTAGTAAATCTCCTTACCTCTTCCTCTCCTCTCTTTTTTTGCAGGGGAAGGGCCATCTGTCAGTCTGGTTTTGGTAAATCTGGCTGAAAACAGATTAAGTCCCTATCCTTTTTAAAGCCTATGTGCCAGCTCACCACCGTGCTGATATTCTTGAAGAAGCCGGATGGCTTCTGTGTGGAAAGGTGTTGGTGCAAGAATGGCTCACACCTGAAAACTGACTGTGCTCTGAGTCCTGATGGCCGGCATGAACTGCCTGACTGTGACTGATGCCCAAAGCCCTAACCAGCCAGTACCACCCCAGACATCAGGACTTAAAGCTTCAGCCCATCCCTGGGAGAAATCACATTTATCTTTCTTTCAGTTGTGATCCATGTACTTCTTCCTCAACAAAATATGCTCTTGAAATTTTCCCCTTTGCCATAGTAATAATCAGAAATTGGGCAAGGACTCCTTACTTAGCAGTGGAATAAAGTCTTTGAGGAAGAAAGGCCTTCCAAAAGTGGTTTACATGCATATTTATCTTATCTAGACCTCTGTCCTTAATGATTGAAACCCAGACGTTCCTTCATATCTCAGTCTGGTTCCCTTGAACAAGTAGCTTTCTCCATGTGAAGGCCTTTTTTAAGCCCGTCAAGTTTACTTATCTCCTGGGTTAACCAGCCCTTTTCTTCCTTGCTTCCAGCCACCTGCAAGTTAGCTGGAGAGGAGGAAGTGTCTTTAAAATTAATTGTTCTGATCTGTCTTTGTTAATCGGGATGGCATGGGCTTGCAACCCTAGTTATGAGGACATAAAATTAGAAATAATGAGAATTTGTTACAGGAACCCATGTGTTTGTTAGAAAAGAAGTTCAGCTCAAAGGCCTACAAGTAGAATAGCTAGGGATATTCATAATAGGGTTACAGGAGGGACAAGGAGGAGGATGAAGCCATCTACTCAGTATTTTACAATTCTGTATAGCAAAAAGTAGGGGGATTAGCAGGAAGAGCTGAAAGTCTCAGTGCATGATCAAAACTGCAAGTTAATAGGCATAGCAGGCACTTGATCAAGTAATTTACATGACTGGAATATTAATATGGGAGGGTATAAATTTATCTCAAAAGGTGGGGAGGGCAAAAGAGAGGTACTGGGTTTTGGCATATCAAGGTTGTACCAGAATTGTGCTAAGGTCCAGGGTGGGAAAGAAGATAAATGGATTGTAAGTTTGTGGACAGAAGTAACAGAAAAAAATGAGGGCACTGTCACAGCATAAATCTTTTTACGCAGCTGAACCGGGAAGATTAGGTGAATGATACTTTTGTAAACTGATAGAACTGTGTGAAAGCACTGGACTTGGTGAAATGCAGAAATATAACTGGTCTGGACATCTGGTAAGAAACCAGAAATATAGGAGACAAATCATCAAGTTCTAGAAATGTGTTAGAAACAATTTATAGAATTAAAAAAACCCAACCAAACAAACAAAAAAAACTCTCAAAAAAAAAACTTATTCAAGCCAGCCATTGAGGACTGACTGAGAATGAGAAGGTGTAAAGCAGCTTGGATAAGACTGACCACAAAATGTCAGAGTTCCTAGACCTAGACTGGGAAGGCAAAACAAAACCAGTGGACATCAAGAAAGCCATTATTCAATAAATACACACAATTGGAAAGATTTTCTGGGAAAGAAGCCTGACATATCCAATAGATTTTACAGTTATTTTTAAAAAATATATTAAAGGCATTCACATAAACTCTTCCAATGCAAAAACACATTAAGAAATTAATGTAGCTAAATCAAGAGTGTTTTAATGACTTACAACACAAGAAGAGGGTATAGCAAGTTGGAAACTAGGTCAGATTATATTTAAAATTAAAAAAAAAAAAAAAAAAGTATAAAAACGTGGATAAATCAAAAGGGCCAAGACAAAAATAATGAAACAAAACTAATGAGAAATGCAAAGCATAGCAGAAGGCTATTCTAAAGATGTTCTAATAGGAAGAAGAAAATCAAGAGAGAAGTTTATTTCTTAAAAGGCAGAGAAAGATACTGACACTAAAAAAGCTAATTGTTTAAATTTCCATCTTAACAACAACAACAAAACTTGTAATCAGACAACAAAGGTAATTAACAGCAAAGATAAAGAGGTAAGAAATGAGACTACAGTTATGAAGGAGAAAACTCATGGATAGCCAAACAACATGAAATGCATTAAAACGGGCTGTATCTGGTGAAATTCAGCCAGGTTATTATTTAGAGATCTAGCTGTGGCAGTTGCAGCTTTATTTCTAGTCATTTCTTAAAGCAAATGAAGGACGGTTGAGGTTCCAGACTACTGAAAAGGGGCAAAGAAGTGAGAGACGAGAAACTCTCAAAAGATCAGTCATCTTAACTTCAGCTGTAGACCAATTAATTGAACTATTTATGGGCTTCTAAAAGACAAGAAAGAGATAAATAGGAGCCAAGGTGAATTTGTCCAGAGCAAATCATGTCAAACCAATCTAATTTTCTTCCATGACAGAGTCATGGGCATGAAGACTAGGGAGAAGCAGTAGACATCATACATCATTGACTTCAGTGATTTTTTGTCACTATGTTACGTAATTCTCATAGGCAAGGTAGAGAAACATGGCTGCATGAAACTACTGAGCAGTTTACAAAAATGTATTTCGGGAGCATAAGTATTGGATGTTCATTACTGAAGTAGAGACACATATCAAAGGAGTTCCACATTGGAGGTCTTTTCTGGTCCATTACTATATAGCAGTTCTAGTAGTGACACAGAGAGCAGAAAGACAAACGTTCCTGTAATCTGAAGAGAACAGCAAGTGGAGGGCAGCCACAAGTATGTTCAAGAACAGGGTGGTAATTCAAAAGTGTTTTGAAAAATTAGAAAAATTCTGAAAAGCAGGTCGAAATTTAGTTAGGATAACTGCAGATTTTCACTCCCAGGCAGCAGTAACCAGCAACGCTGTGTAAGGATTGACTTTGTACAGCAGAAAGAAATACAATTGTAGTAAACCAAAGTTTAACAAAGACCCAAAGCCATGAGCTTGAAGCGTAAAGGAAATGGGGTTGTGCAGTCCACATAGAAGACAGAGAGAAACATGGTACAAGACTTCTAATTGCTAACAAGTTACTGTGAAAGAAAAACAATGCTTTCTTTTCCATGTTTGCTGGTGGATTAAATTGCAGTTAGGAAGATATACATTAGATATTAAGAAAAGCTTTCTAACAGTAAGGCTAGATAAACACTGGGATATGGCTAGACAAAAACTGGAGTAGTGGCACAGAATTTAGTTGGAGGTCCATAACAAGCGATGCTCCCCAGGGCCCAGCACTGGGTCCAATCCTCTTCAATATTTTCATCAATGACCTGGATGAAGGGATGGAATGTACCCTCAGCATGGTTGCTGGTGTCACAAAACTGGGAGGGATGTCCGACACACCAGAAGGCTGTGCTGCCATCCAGTGAGACCTGGACAGGCTGGAGAGCTGGGCAGAGAGTGACCTGATGAAAGTCAACAAGGGCAAGTGTAGGGTCCTGCCCCAGAGGAGGAATAACCCCCTGCACCAGTACAGGTTGGGGGCTGACCTGCTGGAGAGCAGNGTCTGGAGAAGAGAAGACTTAGGGTGGATCTGATCAACACTTATAAATACTTAAAGGATGGGTGTGAAGAGGAAGGGGCCCAGTCTTTTTTCAGTGGTGTCCAGCGCGAGGACAAGAGGTAAAAGGTATAATCTTGAACAAAAGAAGTTCTATCTAAACATGAGGAGCAATTTCTTCACTTTGAGGGTAGCAGAGCACTGGAAGAGCCTGCCCAGAGTGGTGGTGGAGCCTCCATCTCTGGACACATTTCTGTGCAATCTGCTCTAGGAGGATCTGCTTTTGCAGGGGGGTTGGACTAGATGATCTCCAGAGGTGCCTTCCAACCCCATATCACTCTGTGTTTCAGTAATTTTTATTTCATCCTAGAGCCTAGGATGAAGTCTTCATCACTGGAATTTTCTAGGATGAAGTGAGATGGACCACGTATGTGGAAAGATGTGTCTATAACAGAATCTGCACCGAGGCAGTGGCATTGACTAGAAGGTATCTCAGATGTTACCCATGACTTGTCTGATTGAACAACTTCAAATTACTATGGGAGAGGTGGGGCAAATCAGTTCAGCTTGTCTTCAGCTGCCTGTCTTTTTCCAGTCACTTTGCTTTGGGTTAAACTAATATAAAGTACAGTAGTTACCAGGTCAACATACAGGAGCTACTGCAGACCCTCTCCAAATGTGTCACAACCCAATGAGTGCTACAAGTTAAATTGTAAGAAGTCGTATACCCATTTTACCCCATATGTGGATTCTGAGGATTTTATAAATTTACCTGAACAAACGCAGCAATTTTATTTAATTTGGTTACATTAGTCTCATATGAGTGCTGCAGATCTCTACAGCACCTTCTCATTGACTATGGTACATGTATTAATGAATAAAAAATTGGTAAGTTTTAAGCCTTCCTCTTTGCTTCCCTTCCCCTCTCCTATCAATGACTCAACCAATGAGCTAATAGAAACTTTACTGAGAAGCACAAATATTCACGTAAGTAACTGCCCGTCTGTTGCAGGGGATAGAACATACGGATAGGCTGGAGAGCTGCATGAGGCGCTGGAGAAAATACCCAGGTGCAGGGAATTCACTGAAGGACAAAAGCATGTTTGCTGTTAAGAAATTTAAATTTTAATATTCAGTATTTGTGGCACGGTAGTGAGGTTCAGTGGGATCCAGTATTAAAATGCCCTTCATCATTGGTGTCTACAAAACAACATATGAGTTGAATTATACGTGCAAAGGCATAAGCCACAAATATTTAGTCTGTTGCCTTTCTTGAACCAGGTAGCAGCTATAGTTTATAACCCTGCAAGTTTTGCCTGTGAGGAGAGAAACAGATGCAAGAGCTGGCAACTCTGAGGCGATCCAGTTTATTTACCAAGAGTAAGGAGACGAATGAACAGAAAAGATTGTTTCTCCTCTTTTCCCTCACGCTGCTCTGCAGATATCTCTGACACTGTGCCTGGTTTGTCCTTGCTCTCAGCTTCTCAGCTTTTTTGCCCCTTGCAGTCATAGGCATGAAGAGAAAAATCATGGATTTCTCATTCTGATGATGCCTGGCTTTATAACCCCCGGTGTTATAAGCACATAAGCTCCAGTCAGCAACACAGTATAGCCTTATTAAATACCCGTGTTCTTCATAGTGGCTTCTATTGTTTAAATTACCTGACTGCACAACAGCAATCAGGTAATTTTAACAGATTCTTTGCATTTGCACCACATGGAAGACACCTCTTAAAGTAATCAGTTTCAGCTGTGCTTAAATGAGCCAGTAGCATCATCTGTTGCCTGCATTTAGGTGCATCCGACAACTATTTGCAATAACTGTGATAAAAAGCTTTGGGAATGGTGTGGGTTCAGGCAAATGCAGCTGCTCTGTTCACCCTGGGCCTGATCCAGACCTCACTCAAGTCTGTGGAAATATCCCCACTGCTGTCAGTGGGCGCTGGATTAGGACTAAGGCTACCTCAGCCTTTCCTTGGATCTTACTCTGGCTGTTCTCCCATTGAAGTCGATGAGATTATTCCCCGGCACAATAGAGCTCACTGTCAGGAAGATTTTAATGATATTCAACTACGTTTTCCGTGTCTTCATATCACCCCATTACTCCTAGTTGAGTCTCATTATCTTCCTTTTTTTTTCCAGGGACGCAATCCTAACCTCTTTACTCAGGCAAAACTCCCACTGACTTCGATTCAGGGAGCCGGGTCTCACTTCAGGAAACAGGGTCTCTTTACTATTCGGAGACTGCTATAATGCCCCCCCATGATGTCATCATATGGGCAAACCACACATGGTATTTTTGCTTATAAAGGCCACAGTACTTGACTGTGGCAATACTGAAGAGGAGAGAAAAATTAAAAGACTTGCTAGTGCAAGACATACAGCAATATGAATTTTTAAATAACATTTGATCTTATAAAAATATTTTATCATCTTTCCATCAGACGTACGTCCTCACAGCTATATAAAAATCTGTAGTAAGATTATTGTAAGTAGTTTCTTTGATTAAGAACTCAACATTTGTGGTTTAGAATAGCTTTATAATTTGCTGTGGACAAGACAGATAACATGATACCTCTTTCTCAACAATCATTTATTATGTATAATTTGGCCTTTCTGGATGGTTGGATTGGAACGTGTCCTAAATTACCAGAAGTTAAATACTTCTTATACTTACTAAAAATGGTAATTTCCTATAGAATTCTATTAAGACAATTGTATTGTTTTATTTAGAGTTAAGGCATGACATATCTCCTATGGTCTTCATGGCAAGTAATTTTTTCTACACTTAAAATTCTGTTAGCTTAAAAGGTTAAACCCAGGCAGTGGGCACTCATTCCTATCTCCTCTTGCTCTGTGATGTGCCTGAGAAGATTGTGCAGAGTCTCTTCCCCTCTGTCCAGCCACGGGGCAAACAACTACCACGACAGATGACATCTACCAAGGCAACCTGGCTACGTTGGTACCTGCAGCTGATGGGCTAAAACACTCCATCACGTCAGCTTAGAGCAACGCCAAGCCCAAAGTCCCCAGGCCAGGCATCATGGGTAGTTGTACCTTTGCTTGTTTTTAAAACTCTTGAAATTAGAGCCTTCTTTTCATCCATGTTTGCACAGCAATGGGCACCGAATGACAGTGATTTTACAGTAGCACGGTAACACTAATTATAATACTCACAGTAAATAAAAACGAGTCCTAACTCAAAGAAAGTGTGAATGGATAGTACATAACAAGTACTCCAAAATATGTTCCCATCCCTGATACCGTGTGCTTTGCTATGGTGTTCTGGATAAATAGTACTAGCTCCTCCAACATAGATACATGGAACCTGACTTTTCCAGTTAGGGATATCAGCTATACCAAAACAGCTATGATAAACCACTTTTTATTTACATGCTAGGTTTCCCCAATTTTTTAATCATAACCTAGTAATTAATCACTGTAGATTTCCACATTTTGTCCCTTTGCTATTAGTTATATTAATTTTTCAGTAACTGCCCAGGCATCACATACATTAAAAGTAAAATATAAAACATTATTGCACACTATGGGTTCATGGCTGCTGTCCTTATTTGCCCTGCCTACCCTAATGTTATGCTGGTTTATAGAAAATGGAGTTCCAGCTCTCAGGTGCCTGTTTAGACCTATTTCTTTAATAAGATAAATCAAAACACTCTAATGTTTGTCCAGTTATGGAATTCTTCAGGAATGCTGCTCTGAAACTCAGCACATTCAAGAGGCATTTACTCCTCAGCTGAAGAAGTTTGCTTCTTTGTTCCAGCCCGTTTCTCCCTTTCAGATATGAGGAAGCACAGACAACCAACATAGAGAAACACACGCTAAAGAATAACCTGAGGAGCCCGTCTGCATTATCACATCTAGTTCAGAGCAGTTTGCTTTTCAAGTCAAAATCCTGATTACCCTAACATAGCTTTCCTTTGTTTGCATCACAAAACAAGCAAATGAGATACCTCTCAGGTGAAGCTAAACCCAAGGATGTGCCCAAGGAGCCCACACAGTTTGTTTCGATACAGCATTCTGTCCATGGGACCAGACCTGAGTTAGTCTTCAGTGAAACCCGCAAAAATACAATATGGACATCAGGTCCACAGCACCCACTCTGCTGCTCTGCAGATCTTCATCATACTGCTCTGGTGGGGACATACCTTATGCTGCCTGTTTCAATGAGACCACCCCATGGTGCCTCTTCTGCTGTGTCTTTGCCACCCCATCTGCTGGTATTTAACCTGATCCTTCTTTGACCACATACAGATGGTACAGCTTCTTCAATGAAACAAGAAAGACCAGAGAATCAGTAGATAGGGAGGGATGCTTGTCACTAGACTCTAGACACCGTCTTACCTTGTTTGCATTCTCCAAGGATAATGGGGATGAAATTCACCCCTCAAGCCTGGATATACTGTATGAGAAGGGCATTATCAACTTGTTCAGAAAAAGTATCAGTTTAGATGTTGAGCAACCCCCAATGCTTAATTATAACTGGTAAAATTAGACAGTCATGTTAATGCATTGTGTGTATAGCTAATATTTACTGTAGTTACACTTTTTTGTGTCATGAATAAATGTCCAGTTAAATTCAGACATAGCTGGAAAGCCTTTGCTTTTGTGATCAGCGTGACAGGAGCACTGTTCTTCTCTGATATTAGATGGGTTTCACAGAAGGATACATGTTGGATTGTCAGCATTTCCTGTTCTCATTAACCTTCTTTTCCTCATTAATAACTGACTTAGAGCAGTAAGAACCACGCATGAACTCCAGCAAATAAACCAAGCCACTTCTCCAAACCCAGTGCTTTTGGCTGGACTGGGCCTGACAGAGTAGACAGCAACTTTTCTGCCGGAAACTACAACTCCACAGACAACAGCTTTTTACTGCATTTGTTTGGTTTCACCCACTTAGCTGCTCTGTCCCTGATATAATAACCTAATTCACACATACAAAAACCCTGTTAACATTCTGGGCCTGGAAAATTAGTCAAAAGTCCATAGAAAGATAAGCATAATAGAACACAGCTGATTAACATGTAAATTTAACACAACAGATCCCAATATCAGTATCTCCTGTGTATTTTTCCCAGTTGAGACCAGCTTTGTAAGTCTCATCCATGAGGCTGTACCTGACAAAACAGTAAAGCTAGAATGAGGAAACACAAAAAATATCTGTAATGTAATATGAAAATGGTGCTTGGGACTTTAATACACTGTAATTGACCACACAGAACTTTTCTGTGAAAAGATAATTTGGTATTAAAATTGTGCAGTGGTTAAATAATGCAATTTTGATAATGACAGTAAAGTACAATTTCTGTAACACAACTGAATCATAAACTTTTTCTCATTCAAATGAATTATGTAATATGTCTGAATGCTGTCACTATTATACATTTTTAAAAGAATCTTGCCTTGAACTATCACTGAATACAATTGCATTTCAAATGTATAAGAAAAACTGGTGAAGTCACAATATAAACGTATTGAAATGCCATGTTGCATTTATTTGGGAAATAATTAATTCTGTGGGAGGAAGTCAAACTAGTTCTTCTAGACAGTTTTATTACAGGCTTTTTAAGGAGGTGAACCTGAGGAACCGTTTCTCCACGTCAAGTTGAAAACTGAAACTGTGATGGGTTTTGACCTTCTAAAGATAAACCCTAATTTTCATGGACTCTGGTTCCCATCACTTCTTGCCTTGTATCAGGCTTCTGAGACAAAGGAGTTTCATCTCCTAAGGGTCTGACTGGAGTGAAATTTCACTGGTGGTAAAAAGTGCTACTTTAGTTGTGGTATTCCTCCTAAGACTTTTTGGCTGCTGTTGGTGCACGAAGTGGCGTTGCACTGTTGCTGAGAGACCGATACACAGAGCAGTTAAGAGTGAAACAACCGAGGTATCTATCTGAGTAATTTCTGCCAGTTACTTCAGTTAGACATTTTACTATCTATCATCCCAGCCCTCTGTTGTTGTTGTTGTTCCTTGGTGCTGCTTCCTCCTACCCCGCGCGGGTAGAGTTGCATGCTCTTTCTCCACAAGCAGAACATCGTTCCCTTTTTTTTGGAAAGGGCTCCATTGCGCCCTTTCCACGGTAGGCGACATAATCTGGGGCACAGCAAAAGACCCAACTTTGGTGTTTTAAACTTACGGTGCTTTCCTCCTGGCAGCTGGCAAGTGACGTGGTGCCGATAAGCCTGCGCCACATCACAGGGATCTGTGTGTAAACTGAGGTGAGTGTTGGATAGATTATGACTCGCCGTGTTGCCCCCTTTGATCTGCCAAAATATTCACATTTGATCCCTGCACAACGCACTCCACAATTCCTTCTCCTTTGTCTAAGGCAGCGAGATACCTCATTGGGCTTTCTCTTATATTTTCTCAAACGTATATTTAAAGAAGTGGAATGTATATATATAACATTCTCATGCTGCTATATTTCATTTTCAAAGATATGTTCTATATACTGTAAATTTTACTTCTTACCAGAAATACATAATCCTGGAAGCAAACGGAGTCAAGTGTTCTCAATGTGCCTGTAATTCCTTTGCAATTGTGTGAGGTGTGAAATTCACTTGACTGTTCTTAACTGAAAGATCTGAAGGGTGGGAGATAAAAAATAAAAAATTGTTTTACTTCTGCCAAGCAAGCATGGAAAAGTATAGATTATGTATATCATTTCTGGAGAGAAGATGGAAGAATGGTGGTTCCAAAAGACATCCAAAAAAGAAAAAAAACAAAGACAAACAGTATCTCCCTTTTTTTTTTTTAGTTTTCCCCCCGTTGTATGTATCATATAAGTAAAGAGCAAGTAACTGTATATTACACCGAAAGACAAAAATGATTGAGCTAAATTAAAGTTTGAAGTTGAAAAAATATGCTGAATGTCCCTGGTACAAACTTCTTGAAACATGTGATCTCTCTAACTTGCCACAGAAAACAGAAACAACTTTCGTGGGGGTTGGCGAAATGGTCTTTTCAATATATATATTTTTAAGTGGATTTAAGATAATTTTTGCCCTTTATTTGAAAACGATGATCCACTCATAAAAGCAGGCATTAAATTTCACAATAAGACATGTACTCATAGACTAAATGCGAGACTCGCAAGAAAATACCTGCATTGGTACTGGTGACTCGGTGTTGTCTTCTCGGTCATTACCTTAGCGTGGCACTAGGAGGCAATCTGCTATTAGAGGTGTCATCCCTCAGACATCAAAGTCTTCGAATATTGCGATATTCCAGCACCAAATGGCACTGCTCATGAGAACGTGGGGTTTTTACCCCAAATCCCAGCCTGTGTTACCCCTGTAATGCAAGGGATTTTCCATATACTTACAGAAAATGGCAGATTGGTGATTAACAATTCCTTCCCGAAATTTTTACGGCAGGTTGAGACAGTCATTCCAATTTCTAATACACCAAATATCAAAGTGAGGTTCAGTGGAGGGTCTTGACAGGGCTGTGGCAGTCAAATTGCCTGTGTTAGCAAGACATAGGTCTTTCCAGGTATGCCCAGAAGCAGACCAGCTTAGATAACCTTAACAGGCAAAACACACATCTCTTGCTACTTTGGACATCTCTAGGGTAGAAAGCGGCCCAAGAAAAAAAGGGTTGAGGTTGAAAATGCATACTTTGGATTCGGGTACCAATGGGCAGCTAGGCAGAGTTTAAGCTCTTAATGGAAAAGAACATACAGAATAACAGACACACTCAAGCCGTCAGAAGAAAGAACATGAACATTCCCACGCTGGGCACCAAAATGTATCAATTTTTATTTTATCTTTGCCTCAGTTTTCATCCTTGTTATTTTCATTGTTGTTCTGAAAATGAATTGATTAATACTTTTGTGCCCCCAGATGTTCTAAACATATGACAACCATAGGCAAACCGAGGAAAAAGCTAACACGGCAGGGTCAAAAAAGTGTACTACACATAAGGCTGTAGTCATATATTGAAAAATGAGGTTGAATAAACATTCATTAGCTTGAAAATCTATTCTATGTGCTAAATTAACAGGTGATCTTTCAAAAAAAGTAGCCCAAGTACACGTCCAGCAAGATTGCGTCAGCATACGGGTAGTAACAAAGGTTTCACAGGCCAGAGTCATCCTGGCTCTTCTTGGCTGTTGAGGGCTTGACTTTTCTGCCTTACATCATTCTGTTTTTATGAAAAATCTTTTGCTGTTGTTTGGGAGCGGGTGTCTATTTATACATTTTGTAAATCTGTAAAGAGCAGTATTTAGAAGCCTTGAAAAGACTTGGTGCCCGTCACAGAGAGACTCTGACACGGAGCTGGGAACATGCTTTTAAAAATGCTTCCACAACCGTTTCCTAGGACAGAAAGTTGGATTTGGCTTTGCTGTTCTCGTGCTCCTTCTGTTTACTTTTTGTGAATATTTTAGCTAATAGGGTTAGTTTTAGGATTGTTTATAGCAACAGCACTTTTTAAGCAAATATTTAAAAAAATCATGTGCAATACGTTTTAGATTGACAAATGTAAATATTTTCAGTAGAAATCTAATTATAAGCTTAACTGTTTTTAACATATGTTTTATTATGTGATCATTAGATCAGGAGTTATACCTGTACACACACGGTTTTGCACGGAGTTAGGAACTGCTGACTCCTGGGTTAAATAGCATCTACAAAGAGGGTATTGCAGATCACCCATTTGACTCTCAAGAATTTCCCATATTAAGCGCTTTCAACAATGTGGTAGAAATCCTCAGACATTGTCATTGCCTTGGATGCTGCCCTTTGCATAAGCCAGTCTGTATTTCAAGGGTTGGGATGTGTTGTGATATGATTAGGTAAATCAAAGGATGCAAGAAAATAGGTATTGCGCAGTTTTCAAAGAAAAGAGAGAATCTTGAAGTGGGATCACAACATACGTAACAGAGGGGGAAGAGTTTAGTAATTTCAGTTTTCAGGTCTGTTTAAATGTAATTCTTTATCCGCAAAACTTCTTCTATCTGCAAACTCTTGCAGGTTGGAAATCTGATATACAATTTTGTCTTGCTTTTAAAGCCTCTCTCTTCACCTTTTAGAAAAGAAATAATAATCATGTTTGTGTCTCTGTAATATAAACATAATTAACATCAGTGACATATGGAATTAATGCTGCCTGTAAGGAAAAAGCTTCACAATTAAATCATAGATTCGTTGCTGTGCCTTTTGAAGACGTGAGCTTTGCTCACAAGACAATGGGTTTACACACCATATTACATAGATTCTCATTACATGTCCTGTGTCAGCAAAATTATATTAGGCAATTTCACCACTTGCATCAGCTCACATTAATATTATTTGTAAGACAAAATGGTCCTTGATATTATGCTTCTAATCATTATCAGAAGTCATTTTGCTCTAGGATGTTAATATTAAAGTTTATATATGATAACATTACTATTTGTTTTAATAATTCCCAATAAAAACAACTACTGTTTTAGTGACTCATTTTATTTTCTTGTATTTCCTGGCAAGTATTGCGTGGCTTTTTAAGAAATAAAAAACCAAGTTGGCTGCAGCTGAGCTGAGAGGCCACTCCTGCGGGTTGGGCTTGGTGGAAGCTTCCACATAAACCCATCGTCTGGACAGGGCATAGGGGATGGGATTCCTTCTTCATCTTCTAAACTATGCACTCTGACGCTGAAACACTATAAAACAACACTTGTTAAGACTTCAAATATAATGGAAAAACCACTAATCACAAAATAAAAGTGAGCCAGGGAAAAAGACTGGATCAAAGGAGGTAGAATTCCATCAACCCCATCTGGGACGTGCCACATCAGCATCAGCTGCTTGGGTGCACAACTCCATCCAAGATGTGTCACCTACAAAACTAAAGCAGTAACTACATATGTAGACAATGCTACCAACTGCAGTTGGTTTTGTTTAGGGTTTGCATTATTTTGGGGGGTTTGTTTGGTTTTGGTTTGTTGGGTTTATTTTGAATAATACAGGATAAAAAAGCAAGCTTGGATTGCATTTTGGCATAATTAAACATACATCAATTTCAAATTCAAGAGCAAGATTTCTGTCCCTGCCTAACCAAAGCTCTCAGTGAACATAATGTATATGTTATGCTAGATCATTCCACATTATATAATATCTGAAATACTGAAGCCTCCTTACAGAAGGGAAATAGTGGAAAATGTACTTGTTTTGTACATTTTGGGAAATATGTTGGTTTTTTAATAGCTTAAAGAAAATTATAAAACCTGGAGTCTACAAATGTATTCCTAATAACTTACTAGTAATTAGAATTTCAGGCCTTTGTAAATCCTTTTTTTTCTCCAGGTTAACATATCTGTTATTGATCAATGTGATTGAGGACAGTAAACATTTTCAGCATTTTCACTGTTGCCTCTTTTCAGGAAGCAGCAAACCACTCAGGCTCCAAACAGAGGGCTGTTCTCGTTGTGTTTGTATCTCGAGAAGAATGTGAAATCTTTTTCTTTCATCATTTGTATTTGTTTCAGTGCTCTACTCTGGCTAGTCTGGTTTATATTTCCACCTAAAATGGACAAATTCTGTAGTCATTTAAATCCACCCAGCCCTATCGACCTCAACTGTATTCTTATCCTGATTTACAGCCTCATTAGGATTTTAATGATGTAAATGAAAGTAGAACTCGCTCCTAAATCTTCACTCTAAATTAAAGAGTGTATTCACCGCTCCATGCAGGACGTGGGAGTACGCACCTCAAACAGAGAATACACAGCTAAAACTTGGCAGGCGAGGTCTCAGCTAGAGGGTGGATTTCTTTTTTAATGTTGAGCTCACTTCTTTCCTTAGATAAGCAGGCGCACATTCCCATGTATCTTGTAAAATCTTTAACAGTTCTACACATGCATGTACAAGTGTAGTGCTGTTTTTACAAGATAGACAACAATTCTTACTCACATATCTTTCTGATGAGAGAATCAAGTCATCGGTCTAAATATATTTGGGGTTACTGAAGTTGCAAGACTAGAGAAAGAACAGACGTCCACCAGCTCTTGGTACTTTCCTGGAGTACCTGCACTACAAAAATAGATCCTCCCGCATCAGCAGTCTGGTCCTAAAAATCTGTAAATGGGTGGTGAATGAGAAAGTGTTGGGGTTTTTTGGTGGGTGGTTCTTTTGTTTTGTTTTGTTTTGTTTTTTTTTTTTTTTCCGTTGTTGTTTCTTGTTGTTTGTTTGGTGGTTGCTTTTACTTTAAATTTAGAAATCTTAGCCTTAAAGCCTGATCCAAAGTTCAGATAAAGAAGATCCTCATTAATTTTGGTGGCCTGAATCAGTTCCTCAGCAAAAGTGAGGATGTTCCTCAGTTTCACCTTCAGTATCTTCTATAAATTTAAGGCAAAAAACCATTATTGCTTCTAACTCACCATAATATTAAAGAATAGTTAAGGAGGATTATTATTTACATTACACACATCCCATTGCCTTTAAATGCCTTTTGTAGCACAAACTGGGAAGGGCCGTAAGCAGCACCTTTACTCCAACCATGTGCTCTTTGTAGACTCCTTGTGGAGGCCACCTTACCTGAAATCATTCTCCCCTCACCCTCAAAGCTGCCAAGAAGATATTTGCCAAGAAGCCAGAAGCCAGAAGCCAGAACTTGCTCCAGAATAGTCATTCCCATATAGTTTTCTCTTAAAAAATTTATAAAAACAGTGTGTTGGGAGATCAGGAGGACCCTGGGCAGCTGATTGGAGATGCTGAGCCTGGGGGTTCATTCAGCCACCACCATCTGAATGCCAATAAATTGCAGAGTCACGTACAGAATACACCATTAACAGGGAATGACGGTGTGGCTGGTAACACCAGTGCCAGGGCTGGGGGTGCCTGCCCAGGGACACAGGCTCATCACTGCAGCGAGATCATTAGTGCAAGATGAGGTTGCGTGGCCAGGCTTCAGTAATGATGCACCAGAGGAAGAAGTTCAGAATTTCTGTCTTATATTAAATGAGGGCTGTTTGGATCTGAGTTTATTTTAAAGCACATTGAGGCTTGATTACTTTTTAGTAATAGGTGAAGCGCTGCAGAGTCAAGAAGCAGAAGGATTTTTAAAGATCTTATGTAACTCTGGTGATATTTTTAAGCATATTAATTGGCAGGTGCTTCTCACAAATACGGAGGTGACTTTCTGAAAATATGTCTGCCCCTTGAGTAGCATGGTTTATTTGGTAGCTTTTATCACCCCCCCTGTAAAAACAAGGAAGGGACACTCATTTTCAGAAAGAAGCAACCAAGAGGATGCTTTCCTCCCCACCCCCCCCCAAAAGAAAAAAAAACAAAAAACAAAATGAAACTGTGGCTAGAGAAGACCAGGAAGGGAAGCAGGAGGAAAACTAGGTGATTTTTGGTGTTGAGACTCCCTGTGCCCTGCCAAAGAGAAGTTTGGTCAGCGTGCATCAGGTACCAGCAAACCCGTGGGTGGGCAGTGGCAAGCCCCTTCCCTCAGCTGCCTGCTGTCCTCGCAGCTGAAAAAAAAAATAGGCTGAAAGATGGAGAAACAAGGAAAAAGGGAAAAAAAAAATAATCAAGTGTTTAGTAACAGTGGTGGCAGCAGCTGGTTTATACTGATTTTCTGCCTTTTGCTTCATAGAGCTACCCTCAACACCCAGCAGGGAGAAACGCGGGGATCCTGCTGCACACACGCCGCCAAGCAGGAGGAAGAATGGGATGCTGCATCCCTCCTCACCTTGAGGGTGACAGACAGGGCATTTTACTGTAAACGTTTATGCATTAATACACAGAAACCTGTCGGAGAAGGGGTTGGGTTGGGTTGGTTTTTTAGTGTTTTGGTTTTTTTTTTGTGGTTCATTGTTTGTTTTTTGCTTTTTTTTTTTTTTTTTTTTTTTTTCTTGGTTTCTTTATTTTGCTTATGTCAAGTGGGG
>VZRU01000160.1:0-12067 GCA_013398155.1 Pedionomus torquatus
CGCCGCCCAGTCGCCAGCCTCACTGCCCAGTCTGCCTCTCTGGGGCCAGGGGGGTCAGCTCCCCCAGGCCAGCGGGTTCCCCAGGGCCCGGGGGCCGAGTCCAGCTGGGCTGGGCAGCCAGAGCGATGCTCCGAGCGGTCCCGGGAGGGGAGGGGGCAAAATGAAGCGAGCTCAGGAGAGAGAGAGGCTCCGTCTCGGCAGCACCGAGGGAGAAGCTGTTTAGTCATCTCTCTATATATACTTTCACAATGATGATCGCATTTACTGATTGCTCCTGACGGCATTTAGCGAGGGAGTCAAGAGGCAGGCAGCACAGCTCACCTTTTATCCTGAGGAGCGGCTGCTCCCTCTTCCTTCCAGTTCCCCACATTTAGCCCTACTTTTGGGCGCCGTGAGCGGCTTCCCTTGCCAGGTAAGGCATCGCCGCGAGCCGGCAAGATGGGGCTCTCGGGGCTGACGGGGAGGGAGGGGAGAAGTTCGCCTGCGTTTCTCCTGAGCCTGTTGCTTTTGCTCCTGAATCTCTCCAACGGAGGGAGGGAGTGAATGTTTTGCAGAAAGTTCTATTATCCGATGTGATTGCGAAGGGCAAGGACTATGTGAGTGGGAGAGGCTGTCGGAGCTTGGGCTGACATGTTTTGCTTCAAAGCAAATCTGTCTTTGCTGCCTGAGCCTGACCCAACAAGGACAGGAGAGGAGAGAACGCAGCATCTCAAGGCTCTTCGCTCCCATCAGCAGTGTCTCACCAAGCAACTTGCAGTATGTTTATCAGTCGTATTTTAAATCATCCCTGTCTGCTTCTGGAAGAGCAAACACTAGGAGATTTCTGGCTTGTTTCTGCTTTCATGTGGCTACGGAGAGACATTTATTAAGTGTGACATTGCTGGTGGGAGCTGCTCTGGTAAGAACCCATCGTTTATTTCTTTACCCTTTAGGTGAATAGAAATCACTGCATTCTTTAAAGTTTTCCTCCAGCGACCCGGCTGTGCCCCTCGGGTTTCTGGGGATGAAACCCCAGTGCCGGGAAGTGGCCGCAGCGCAGGAGACCCGCGGGAGCCAGCGGTGGCCGGGGGAGGACCCAGAGGGGCTCAGGAGTCGCGGGAGGGCGACAGGGGCTCAGCCCACGGGCTCTTCTATCGCATTTCCTTGCACCATTTCACTGTCCTCGTAATTAGCTGAAGGAAACAGAGCCTTTTCTCTATAGACGCTGACTTTTTTAAATCAGAAGGAGGCAAATTAATTTGGTGTACCGGGTTCTAAATGTCATCAGCAGGGTACTGATCCTTTGCTAGCTAGTTCCTTTCAAATGACGTGCAGAAATTATGGTAATTAAAATTAGAAATATGAATATAGCTAAATATATGCTGGTTAGAATTGAAGTTGTGTTTGCTATGCGAGCCGAAGCGACTCTCTCGACTGTGCAGTATATTCTGAGCCCGGCCAGTTGCTTTCCAGCCTGAGCAGGCGGGTTAGCACTTACCCAGGCGTGCAGGAAAGGAGGACCCTTTCCACACACTGTAGATGAACCAGTTACTTCATTATTTTTTCTCACTCAGCTCAGTTCATGCAGCTCTGAGTTACAAATCCAGCCCTCGCTGCTCTCCCTGATTTTCTGTCCCTTCCTTTGGGGAGGGTGGAGTTCCGAGGGCTCGTGGACAAGAAAAAGCAAAACCTCTGCAACAGGGGACTTCTTTCCTCCCTCTCAGTCCTCCAGGTGATTTACAGCTGAAAAAAGTCTCTCTTTTTCTGTGCCCTGGGGATCAAATGGGACATCTTTGAAAACGAAGCTGCGTGCACTAAGTTTTCGGAACCGGCTGCATCTCTTGGTCACAGGGAGTTGGGAACTAAACTTCCACAGAAGGATACCCTGCTCCTCTCCATTCAATAGCTGAGATATTTATAGCTTTCCCACATCTACTGCCAGCATGGCAGGACCCATTTTATCTTTAAAAATTGATTTTAAAATGTGTAAGTCACTTACGAGTTACCAGTGTTTTATTAGAACAATTATATGTCAAGTATTTATAGTGCCTCGGCAGCTAATGTAGGTAACCTGGAATTTACAACCAAAGTTATAAAAGTACAGGAGAGATTTCTAAGGAGGTTCCCCTGAGAAATCAGGGGAGATGAGGATGCAGCGTGCTGCAGCTGCTCAGGTCACCGTACGTCACCCATCCGTCCTGGTAGAATGACTGTGCTGGTGTCACTAATTGAAATTAAAAAGCAGAGAAGACCGTTAATCAGCAGGGAAAGCAGGAGCAGGGCGCATTGGCTTGGTCTCCTGGTTATTTGCCTGGATATATTTGGTGATTAAGGAGTGAAAGGGTTGTTATGTTGCTGCCTCCTGGTTCGCAGTCCCCTTCCTACCGCAGCGTTTCATCCAAGTTAAAAGATCTCCCACTGCTGGTGTAAGAAACGGGGAGCTGGGCTGTGGGAGCCCCCGTGGGGGGGGTGTCTGTGCTCGGGGGCACTGCCAGGGTCCTGCAGGGAAGGTTTGGGTGCTGGGCTCTGCCCACACAGCCCCCAGAGCCCCCTCGCCGGGGCTCTCAGCCTGGCACTGTTAGCGCAGTAAATTCACTCTTCAGGGGGAGAGAAAAAACCAGCACATTCTAATATGGAACAACTCTTTAGCGGGAAATATTGTGGGATGTTGGCCCCGGTGCCATGTGTGTCAGCACAGTGTCCCCTTGGGATAAGCATCGCTGTGGGTCGTCTCCTCATTACTGACCCGCCTCCAGCAGCACTAAGATGCCTGCACTGAGGGATTCCAGTGGTCCTTTAGACAGTGAAATTGCATAGAAGGATTCTCCACATTAAGGTGATGAATGTTAATGTGGCCTGAAGAGGAAGAGCGGTTCTGTGAGCAGTTTAGCCATTTTCACCAGAGATTGATTCCATCATTTTTTATTCAGCATTTTGATGGGCTGTTGAAATCAATAATGCTGCAGCCTTACTGGCGGGAATGGCAGCTTTCATATAATTAAAAAACTTCAGAGTAAAACTGCCTAGAAGGATACCATATAGAGGAGATAATTAAGCTTTGAGGGCCTGAGTCAGTAGAATCAATGGGATTTCCATTGATAAATTGACTTTTGATGGGGCCCCTAATGCATCACACACGATAATGGCACCTTTCTCCAGGTAATTTTATGGTGGAGTTAGAAAAACACCAGGGAAGTGAAAGTAAATACAAGTCAAACCAGAAGTTAAATGTTATAAGAACTCTGACTGAAGACCAAAAAGAAAGAGAAAATTCTTGTCTAGATCAGAACCACAATAAGAACTCTACTTCAAGGGAACGTTGGGTGAGGATCTGGATAACTTGGGATGTTTTTCATCTAAAAATCAAGACTGCAGTGACCGTATTTCCTCTCAACCGACTAGTCCTTCGGTTCTGTGGCAGAAGGACTTTTGCCTCTGTCAGCTGGGAACTAATGGAGGTATCTTCCCACTGGGAGAAGGTTGTCCAGCTTTGGAGGCTTCCCTCCTTCTGATGTTCTTGGTACCCGTCGGTACTTTACCCATCACAGCTGGGATTCAGGTTACTGTTTACTCAGGTTTTCTGACCAATGTTTCCCCGAGAGTCAGAATTTTCCTCTGCTCTGGTGGAGGATGCGATTCCACAGGAGTAAAACCCATCTCTAAATGACAGAGACCAGCACAACACTGCTGCTGAGGCCAGGGCTGTACCTGAAGGTGGAAGAAAACTAATGAAAACCCAAGATTCTCTGTTTCTTTCAACCCCAAATGTCCTTAGTGCAAGATTCACTGTGTGTGGAACTTTTTTAAGATGGGAAACCCAGCTCAGGCCAGTTGTGGCTTCTCGTGGCATTTCAGTGGGTGAACTGCAAGCTGATCTACTGGAGTTCCCAGCACTTTCTTGACAGCTGTAGTTAAACTGATGAGCATGAGGCTTCCACCTGGGGAATTAGGGATTAGTCTTGTTTGTAAGGAAGCAAATATAAATTAGTGTGTTTATGCTACTTTTAAAATGCTTTTAATGAGGAATCATTTGCTATTCAAAATTTCAATCTATAATAATGCCATAACCCCGCTGAGCTGATTATCATGTGCCTCGTTTAACATCATTCTTCAAACACGAGACGAGGACAAGCCAGTTGTTTTAAGTCCTTGTGCACAAACTGACGCCTGAGTCTTTAGCACACCGGGGCAGAGCACCCCGCTTGACCGTGTGTTGTGTTTTCATTTTGTTCTGCATTTTAGATGGAACTGATCTGACTTCCAGCAGGTCTCAGGAGCAGCCCAACTGTCTTCTCCAGTAACCAGGCCTGGGGTCATCATGGCAGCAGGAGTAGCAGCGTGGTTGCCCTTTGCCAGGGCAGCTGCCATAGGATGGATGCCAGTGGCCAACTGTCCCATGCCGCTGGCTCCAACGGAGAAAAACAAGAGGCAGGATGAGCTGATCATTCTCAACGTGAGCGGCAGGCGTTTCCAGACCTGGAGGACTACACTGGAGAGATACCCGGACACTCTCCTGGGCAGCACCGAGAAGGAGTTCTTCTTCAACGAAGACACTAAGGAGTACTTCTTTGACCGGGACCCTGAGGTCTTTAGATGCATCTTGAATTTTTATAGAACTGGCAAGCTGCACTACCCCCGGTACGAGTGCATCTCTGCTTACGACGAAGAGCTTGCCTTCTATGGGATCCTCCCTGAAATCATTGGGGACTGCTGCTACGAAGAGTACAAAGACAGAAAGCGGGAAAACGCGGAGCGGCTGATGGACGACAACGACTCGGAAAACAACCAAGAAGGGTCCATGCCATCCCTGAGCTTCCGACAGACCATGTGGCGAGCCTTCGAGAACCCCCACACCAGCACCTTAGCCTTAGTCTTTTACTACGTCACCGGTTTCTTTATCGCTGTCTCTGTGATCACTAACGTGGTGGAAACTGTCCCTTGTGGCACGGTGCCTGGGAACAAGGAGCTTCCATGTGGGGAAAGATACGCTGTGGCTTTCTTTTGCTTGGACACGGCTTGTGTGATGATTTTCACAGTTGAGTATCTGTTGAGACTCTTCGCAGCCCCAAGTCGCTACCGATTCATTAGAAGTGTGATGAGCATCATCGACGTGGTGGCCATCATGCCATACTACATTGGCTTGGTGATGACCAACAACGAGGACGTCAGCGGAGCCTTTGTGACACTAAGGGTTTTTAGGGTTTTCAGGATTTTCAAGTTCTCTCGCCATTCCCAAGGCTTAAGAATCTTGGGCTACACTTTGAAGAGCTGTGCCTCCGAGCTTGGCTTTCTCCTCTTTTCCCTCACTATGGCAATCATCATCTTTGCAACTGTGATGTTTTATGCAGAGAAAGGGTCCTCGGCAAGCAAATTCACCAGTATTCCTGCTTCCTTTTGGTACACTATCGTAACCATGACAACACTGGGGTGAGTAGTACTTTTTCTTTTACCGAGCAGCAGGCGAGCGTGCACGGGGAGCTTGACTTCGGTTACTCCTAAGCCTTTTCCTGGGTGCATGTTGGAAAAGGGGCTGGAACCGTGAAGGGCTTGATTGTTCTCTGCAGTACAACTTCTGCAATTTCTGCTCATGTGAAGTTGTGTGAAGCACAAAAAGCACTTACACCCACTTGCCAAACGCTTGGCACAAGGGTAGGTGAGAGCAGGAGGAGCAGGGCTGGGGAGCAGCAGGGCCTGTTCCGCGCTCCTTCTGCAGGAGAGGGGAGTTACCGCGGGTGCAAGGGAGCTCCTGGGGCTTTCAGACGTTCATTCAAGCCACAGACTCTACACAAAGCTGCTGATGTATGCGATGTATATCGTGTGTGCCTTGTCTCTTTTTGCGATGTCGGTGACGGTTTCTTCGCTGGATGAGCCAGGGGCTGTGGATTTGCTGAATTCCAATGGTATCGTGGGCCACTATGCGGAAAATACTCGGTGATCTCCAGGACGTGATCTGGTTTTTACTTAGTGGAGCAGGATGCGGGCTCCTTGACTGTGTTTAGTTGTGAACTTAACAAATAAGAGGAGTATGCTGTGGCAGTTGCGGTAGGATTTCAAACGTTCCCACGGACAGGTACACAGATGATGTATCAAAGCAAGGGGAATGTAGCCCGGAGGGCACTTTTTTCCCTGATATTTCATTTCTGCCTTACAGATGTTTCTACTGAGATGATACATTTGAGCTTCTGTTGCTCTGAACTGAAACCTTTGTAAGCAGAATGACCAAAGCCTCGCCCTGACGGGGTTTTGTAAAGGAAAGTGGGAACCACAGGCTGCTGCTTCAGGCAGTCCCAAAATTGAGATGGAATGAGTTTCTGACTTCCACACATCAGAACAACACACCAAGTTTAGAGTGGCTTTGCAAAGAGTTTTCCCACCAGAGAGTTTGCACAGTTTAATATTCAGATGCAGACGATTCTCATTCTTGCAGTACGGTGACCGCTTTTTCTCTAAACTGCTTTTGATTTTAAACACTTCTCTGTGCCTGTGGTACGCGCACAGGCTCACAGTAGCACATTTAAATTATTAAAATCATAATTCAGCTGTCAGAAAGGCGCAGAATCTGAGCATGTGACAACTGCAAGTCTGAATTTCTTCATTAAGTGAGAATGTAGAACATGTTTGTCATAGTCACCAGGAGATCTCTTTCTCCTCCTTTTTACCATCTAAGCAAAGTCTGCAGGTTCGGGTGGCGAAAGCTGAGCTCCTTACCCTGGGAGAGAAGTCAGGGCTTAGAAATCGAAGCTGGGCTTTAGATCCCAGCACTCTCCCCGCTCGGTGGTTCAGCTTTCTGTATTCTGACTGGTCCGTACTGGTCGGTTCCCACCCTCCTGTCCCCACCAGAGGACAGAGGGAGACCTGACCTGGGTGGTTCGCGCGGCCCCTCGAGGGGGAAATGCAGGAAAAAGCATCGCTCTGCCCTGGTTTCCTCCTGAGTGATGATCACACCTCCCTCCCTATCTACGCTCGCTCGTGCACCTTCACGCGTAGGTTGTTATATCTTTGTGACAGGAGGGTTGGGGTCAAGGGGACGTTCGGCATCGCTTGGGAACAAACCCTTTCTGTGAACGCAGGAGGATGTGCCCTCGTCTGATCGCGTCCCTGCTCCCCTCCCTGGCTCCGACCTGGTCCCTTCCTAAAGGCAGGGACAGAAACTACAGTGCTGCCGAGGACTTGAAAGTGTTCTCAATCTGTTGTAATCACAGAAATTATAGAGGAATGAGTGCCTTTAATGAGTTGACATGAATTTTAAAAATTATAGTCCAACATGGCTTTGTAAGAGTTCGTTGGAAAGAGACCCATAAAATGCTGCCAAAGCCTTAAAGCTTAAACTTCTAGTAATACTGATTTGGGATTTTTGTTGCAGGATTTTAATTTAAGTAGGTGTCTCTGGCAAACACTCTATCAGCTGAGTTTGGTGTCATAGCACAGACGTACAAGAAACTCGGAAACCTCAGGAAGAGCAGACCCCAAAAGCCCCTGTGCTCCGGCAGCCCCCCGTGGCTGCACCCCGGTTCCCGGCGCTCCCTTCTCCGAGCACCATCCAGACACTCTCCAGGGGCTTCCCGAGGCCGGTGCTAGGAAGGGAAGCTGTTACTGTGAGCCATAAAAACCTAATTCCCGCTGGAGCAGCTCCTCGGGGCTCGGCTGGAGCTCTTGGGGAGGCACCGGGGGCTGGTCAGGAGGAGGTGGGTCCCGGCTGGGGGGACACAGGGACAGCCCTGGGGGAGGAAGGCGCCGATGGCTCCTGCGACAGCGCTCATCACCGCCGGCATCGGGGCAACACAAACTCATCACCTCGAGGAACAAAACTGTGATCCTCGGGTTGTTTCCACCTTCCCGACTCCCTCCACGCGGGTGGGGGGTTAACGTCCCCAGGCCCCCTCCCCTCCCCTTCCCCATAAATCCTCTCTTCTGACAAACTGGCATTTTCATACCGTATTTCCCGTGCAGCTCTTCAGAAGGCATTTGGGTTTGTTTGGAAGGATCTTGCTACTAATGACAGTCCTGGCAATCCCTATCCCACCGACGCCGCCAAAAACGCCGCCAAAGTCTCTGCCGAGCTCCTTAATACCTCGGGCTTTGCCTCGTCCCTCGGTGCCAGTTTGCTCTTTGCTTGTCAAGACGCTCAGAGCTTTCAGGAGCACCTTAATCATTTTCTGCCATTTGCCTTGAAAAATTTAGCCAGCATTTAAAACAAGAAACTGTAAAGGACAATGTTTTTTAACTCAAGTCTAGGCACGTAGGGATGGAATTTTTTTTGTTTTGAACGCTGAAACATTTCAATCCAGATCCGTGACCGTTTCCCTGACACTGGAATTCCACCATTGCTTGTGACACGGTGCTTTATAAAGGGGATTTGGGACACACAGGATAACTTTTCCCATCTTATTAAGGCATTAAAAAAAGTAGCTCCGTCTATAGAAAAGGGAAAGCTCGGTTACAACACACAAACAAGACTAGCACTAGGAAACCATTAACTCTCCTGTTCTGCGCATCAGCTGCTCCTATTGCAGATTCCCCGGTAGCTCTAGGATACAACTGAATTTCCAAATTGACCTGTAAATGAAAAGCAATAAAAATGCATTTCTTCTTGAAGGGGAAATACTGTACAGAATGGAGTTAGTGCTGCTTTTGGTGGGGTCACTGTGCAAATCCGTTTAGAGGAATGCAAGACAACTAGCAGGCTCCGTGGGTAGTTACAGGAGACGGGTACCACGGGTCTGGGATGGGAGACAAAGCAAAGGAATTCAATTATACTGACCCTGCATCTCTGATCCTCTGCTGTGCTCATCAGCCCTGCTGTAACAGAGGCTGTTTTTAATTTAGCACGATTTAAATTTTGCTCAGGAGGTTTTATAATGAAAGCATTATTCTTGGGTGCATCTTAAATCAATCTGAATTACTGAAACAACTACTCAAAATTAATTCAGAATCAGCTATCCAATTCATGCAGAAATATTTTTCTCAAGCGGCCAGTAACTACCTGTCTTCTCTCCTGGCCTTCTCTAAAACACCATACAATAAATATTCGCTTTCCCAGCACCTTTTCTTTGCTCTGAGGGAGGTTTTTACCCCCCCTCAGCCAGGCAAGTGCTGCTGAGCTCTTCCCATCGTTAGAATTCCTGTCCCCAGCTTGGATGGCAGCTAACTTGCTATGCAACGGCCACTGGTTTTACAGCTGCTTAGAGACAGTTTAATTATCATAAATTTTGTCACCTTGTTACCAGCGCGTTGGTTTTATTCACTTTTCGATAGCCTTTGGCTGCAAAGCCTCACGTTTCCCTGACCGTCAGCATCCTCCCAGCCACAGCTGCAGGACGAGGCCTCCCTTACGCCCCGACACCCCACACTGGTTTTGCCCAGGATGCCTATTTTTCTAAGCTTTTTATAGCTGTTTTCATGTCACTTGACTACAACAGTACCTTTCCCACTCTGCCTCGACCTGCAGCGTTGGCAGCAAACTGGAGCTGGGAAAACCCAAGTGCCACATCTCCCTGTGCCCTCTGGGATGTGGCAGGGGCTCTGCAGAGCATCTGGGGGATGCCAGAGCTGAGCAGGGGGGGCAGCACCCCCACCCCACCACTGACTGGAGCAGAGAAAGGGCAAAAACCTGCAGAGTATCCTGGAGGGAACTGGCACCACGATCTTTGGGTCAATAACCGGGCAGCACAGAGCAAGGAACGGAGGTTGCTGATGGGTTTTGTCCTGGTTTGGTCTCAGGGACATGCTGTGGGCTTTGCTGTTGAAGGCTGAGACCCCCACCTCAGAGCTCTCGGGGTGGTCCTGGAAGAATCTGTCTTCTCTCTGACCATCTCTGTTACCATCTGCGAGAACATAATGGTTTCAAGGACACTATCCCTCCTTCAGATTCACCTGCCCTGGTCAACGAGTTTGAACGTTGCCCATCAGTGCCCCCCAAGCACAGTCCTGTCGGTGCCGGTCATTGAAGGAGCAGGGTTAACGCTGGGAAATCAATAAAATGGGTGTGCTGGCCTGGTTACAGCAACAGCCTGGTCTGGAGCAAGACCCAAAGTGTCTTACAGTTGTTCTTGGGCGAGTGCTTAGATCTGGGGGCAGGGGTCTGTCTTGGTCCACGCTGGTGCCCTGTGGTTCTGCAAGACATGGGTCAGAGAGAGTGGAGAAAACTGACACCTGAAAGATACATCATTCTGGGTTTTGCTCATTTCTTGGGCTTTCTTTTTTATTGATATTCAGTCACAGAATGGTTAGCGTTGGAAGGGACCTTAAAGATCATTGAATTCCTCCCCACGCCTCCCACCAGCCTAGGTTGCTCCAAGCCCCATCCAGCCTGGCCTTGAACCCCTCCAGGGATGGGGCAGCCACAGCTTCTCTGGGCAACCTGTTCCAGTGCCTCACCACCCTCACAGGAAAGAATTTCTGAAATTTAAGTAGTGAAATAAGATGCGATATCCTCACTGTCTTGCTGACAGTTGGACTAGCAGGAACTTGGTGAGCACTGACCACGTTTCTTGCAACTGCCACCAGCTCCCAGGGGAACGGAGACCTCTCTGCCATCATTTCTCCAGTGCAAAGTGCTGACACCACTCGAGCTGATAGTAACCTTCATCCACCCTCCCTCCTGCAAACCAAGAGGAGTTTGCAAAGTAAGGAAAATAATAAATCGTCTCTGGAGCGCTGCCATTCCCGGGCTCTCCGGAAAGATTGCTGTTTGGCCCAGTAATCACATTGTGCGTGTCAGTACTTCAGTAACTGCCGTTCAACTAAATCAGAAAAATTGCTTTAATAGAAACACTACTTTGCATATTTAACATCGGCGAGGGAAAGATGGATGAGATGTGGGATATTTCCTTTGTAAAGCAAGGCGCTAAAATTTCATCCCCCTCACCGTTTCCTACAGAGTCAACAGCTCCTCTCTCCGCAGCCCAAAGAGCTGCTTGCATTCCCGACACAGAAAGTCCAGTCAAACAGGGAATTGATGGAGCTCCACAAAGAGGCCATTTTCTTGAGCTTTCGTTCCCTTGGCTCCAGCTTCATCTTATACCAAATGTGTATCAGTTTTCTCACCCTAATTGACCCACAGATACTGTGTGCAAAATGCCTTTGTATCAGAAACTGCAGCTGGAACCGTGTCCCTTCACTGCCTTGACGTAAATCTCAGGCAAGCATGTCATTTTCGAGCTATTTGTATTCACCAGAACCCCAGAAGGTATTAAAAAACCTTCATTCATTCCCAGAATAAGTAGAATTCACTGGATTTTTCTCTCTCTTAAAACATATAAATTTGTCCGTCTTTAGGCTTTTTGTGCCTTTGGATGTTCACAACGACTGCACAGAAAACCATCTCTAAGGTGCAAGACAAAATCACTTTCCTTTAAGGTAAACTCATGGGGTGAGAAGCGAATTATTTTGAATAAAGCCAAGTAATGGTACTGGCTAAAATTATAACGCGGCTGCTAAATTTACCCATGGAAACCTTGGCAGAGATGCATCTATAGCAACTGACTTATCCCTTTTTTCCTGAGCTCCTCTTTCTTTCTTTCCCCCCTCTTCTCGCCAGCCTGCACCGCAGCAAGTGCCCGAGAAATACAGATTAAAGATAACGTTGTGTGTTCATGGGAGAAGAAGGGAAGCGATGGGCTCGCTGACTGCAGCCCAGCTATTCCTAGTCTCACGAAACGATAATTTCGTAACGGCACTGACCCAGTAAAAGTAATTAGTTTACAGAGATCAGCTGAAAATAGGGGACAGAGTGGCCACTGTCAGTCAGAGAGAGGGAAAGGGGAAGCGAAGGTCTGGAACACAAATCTTATGAGGAGAGGCTGAGGGAGCTGGGGGGGTTCAGCCTGAGGAAGAGGAGGCTGAGGGGAGACCTTCTCGCTCTCTCCAACTCCCTGAAAGGAGGCTGCAGAGAGGCGGGGGTTGGTCTCTTCTCCCAATTACAGATGACAGGACAATTGGTGATGGCTTCAAGTTGCGCCAGGGGAAGTTCAGGTGAAATATTAGGAAGTATTTCTTTGCTGAAAGGGTTGTCAAGTGTTGGAATGGGCTGCCCAGGGAGGTGGCTGAGCCACCATCCCTGGAGGGATTCAAGAGAGAAGTTGACTTG
>VZRU01000160.1:12251-35237 GCA_013398155.1 Pedionomus torquatus
TGGCTTAGTGTTGGGTGGGGTGGGGTTTATGGTTGTTGTTTTTTTTGTGAGTTTGGGTTTTTTTGGTTGTTTTTTTTTTTCCCATTGGTTGGACTAGATGATCTTGAAAGGTCCCTTCCAACCCAGGTGATTCTGTGATTCTGTAAAGGCCCTGCAACAAAGCAGCCAAAGCTAATTACGTCCCTTAGCTGATTACAGCCAGTCCGAATCGGTTGTTGCCGTGACTTGGGGAGCGGGGACAAGCCCAGGGGGACCCCCCGAGTCCCCTGTGTCCCCATGGCCCCTCTGGCCGGCGTCCTCCCCTCCTCTCCCCTGCTGCCCTCCCTCCCTCGCTGCTTCGGCACCCAGCACGGGAAGACTTTTTTTCTGGCAAATTCCAGCACATCCCTCCCGAATTTATTCCCGTTTTCCTTCAGTGAAGGTGTTGCTCCCGTGGCCCAGGCGCACAGGCCATGGCTGCGGGTGCATGGAAATATTTACCACCACTACGTTAGAGCACGTCCGAGGGCTGTAATTCACCTCTTAAAGTTACAAGTAAGTGTGGAAGAGTTATTTTAAAATCAATATCTAACAGAATGCCATTGTTCCAGCATTAAAACCTGCTGGGAAATTACTCGGAGGCGTGTGGCAAGTCAAATCACCGCCTGCCAGAGGGGGAAGGAATTCATTACTGCCTTAAAAGGTGTCGTGGTTTCAGCCAAATTTACCAAAACCTGATTGACAGATGTTCCCCCCTCCCCCCCTTTGGGTAACAGAGAGGAGAGGAAGGACTTAAAGAGATTCAAGAGTTTAGGAAAAACTAAACTACTTTAATGAAAATAATAATAATAATAATATAATAAAAAGGAAATTTAGGAAAAGGGAAAAGGGAGTATACAGTCTATACAAAACCGTATCAAGCTCCCAGGATGACGACCACATCCCCATTGGGCTTCAGGAAAAGTCCCAAACTGGACTGGGTGATGGACAGGAGCTGGATTCCAGCTCTGGAGTCAGGAACGCTCGGATCGGGATCCAAGGCAGAGGAACAGGCAGGGTCCTCCTTGGACGTCGGCCATTGGAGAAGGGGAAAGAAGGGGAGTTGACCTGTTGATCCCTCAGCTTTATACGGGGCATGATGCGATGGGATGGAATACCCCTGCTGGTCAGTTTTGGGTCACCTGTCCTGTCCGCTCCTCCCTCCAGGTGGGACCCTTTTTCTGACCCTCCAACAGGCAAACGACAAAAATTATCTGCCCTTGGTTCTTCCAGCAATAAGTCTAAACAAGGGCCTCTCTGCACCATCCCTTGGGATAATCAGGTCTGATCACTGTGAGACGGAACAGCTCTGACCAATGTGCTGTTCATTTCAGAGTTTAGCTAGTTAGGAGAGGCCCAGCTAAGAAAGTAAAACTGTAAAACAGAAAATTGGTTTGTTTTACCTCAAACCAGAACAAAAGGTGCAAGTCTTTACGGGCCTTTTGCTCTGGTTTGCAGCCTCAGAAGCGACGCTGGAGCATCTGGCTCGTTCTTTCCCTCATTCTTCCCCAATTTCGCTCTTTTGTCCTGGCTTCACATGGAGGACGCGTCCTTACTTCCCGCACGGCACCGCGAGGGGTTCGGGTCTGGGGACGGGCGCTGCCATGGCATCGTCACCACCGCTCCTGGTGGAGCATGGCACTCCTGTCGGTTCTGTCTGACCCATAAACGCGTCTGCAGCCAGGGCAGCCCAGCCTGGGCAGCCACTCAAAGCCATTTTCCGAGCAGCTCTTGGCCAGGGCGAGCCACCGAGCGGATCGCCCGGGGAAGCCTGGGGCTTTCATCTTGGCCTGCCATCTGCGGCAGAATTAAAACACAGATCAGCTTCAGCTTTTTGCCTTCAGGACTTGGAGAAATTTGGCTGCTGCGCATCCCCAGAAGGCCCTTGAGAAGGGTTGTTTTTTCCTTCTGAAGAGCGTAGTCCTGCAGAACCGGGCTGCCGGGCCCCCGAAGCCTGAGCCCGAAAAGAGAGATGCAGAGGGCTTGGTGCTGGGGAGTCTCCTAATAACGAGGGCAAATAACTCCGTAATGAGTCTTACAGGCACGGGGGGAGCAGCTGGGAGGGGTTTGGCCGATGCCCGGCACCCCCAGCCCTCGCTGCCCGAAGCCGTGGGGTTCGCTGTCAGCAGCTCCCCTTAATCAAACGCCACCTCCCCAGCGCTGTGAAGGGCCCTTCGCTTTTTATTACGGGTAATTATTTTTCACGTGCTTATTGCTTTATTCTCCCTGCGCACGTGACTCCCCTTTGCCATCTGAAAGGCACGAAGTGCTGCTGTTTTTCTCATCTCGCCTGCAGACACGGGGTTTCACATCAGATGTGAAAACAGCAGATGATAAAATCTTGAGTCACTTTCAGCCTTTAATATTCAAATGCGCAGCCCTGAGACGACAAGATTTCACCCCACAACCAGAAAGGCCCTTCATTTCTTCTCTGCACTGAGGAAAACACTTTTGACTATTATTTAATTCTACTTGTTCTCTCACCCAGTTGCCACAATCCTCACTTCCATGCCAGCATGCTCTACGTGCCCTTCTGGACTGTGATTTGGAGACAACAATAGTACACGTCTTTCTCTGTATTTGTATGACCTGGAGCACAAGGGAGCCATCCTCCTGAAATATTAATTACGGTCACTCTAGCAAAACCAAAAATAGCACTGTATATTTCAATTGAAAAGGATAACACAAGCCAGCTATTCTTGCAACCTAATGCTTGGCAGGAGGGAGCGGTCTCCGAAAGGAAAGCTAAACCGAGAGGAAGCTGCTCTGAGCTGCTTTCTCCTGGAGCCCATCTCTGTCAGCATCTCCCCTTGGCTCCGGAGCGCTCTTTGAAAGCAAACTCCATCCCCCGGTCCCTGCTGCAGCTTGGCTCGGTACAGGGAGGTTTCCGAGCATGCAAACTGCATTCCTTCTGGGTGAAACACGGCTGGAAGGTGCCATTCCAGGAATGCAGCTAAAGTGCTCTTACTGCTCGTGGGCGTTTGGCCCATGGACCTGAGCAGGACTAGTCTGCAGTGCATCCTCCGAGCTGTGCCCAGGAGGGAGCTCCGTCCCCTGCCCCAGCCCAGCCTGGTTGAGCCGCTCTGTTGGCTAATGCAGATTTAACCTTACTCCTTCCCTGCTCTTGATTTCAGAACTCATTCTCAGTTATAATCCTGGGTGTGTGTCTTTTGAGGTTCACATAGCATCTTGGCCTCCTGTCATCAATATTAAACTGAGAAAAGCTCCAGTCGCTTCTTTCTGCCCCTTCAGATGGAAGACAGGAGTAGGCTGTTGTCGATTTAACAGACTCCTCCGTTACTCCACTGCATGGGAGCCTTTTTTCTAGTAATCAGTGTCTGAAATGAGTAGAAACAGGACTTAAATTTACCACTTTGAACATGAATCAATGAAGCGTTATTGCCAACACACATCCTTCACTGTCACACATTTCAGTGGTGCTGCTGGTTCAGGAAGATTTAAAACGCCGTCTCCCACCCAGCCTTGCACCTGCGAGGGATCCTTTTTGTCGAGCTCACTCTCTGATCTCTGCATAATTAGCCAAAATATGAAATCCCCAGCTCCTGCCGCGCGTGTGTGCGCTTTAAACCTTCCTGCAGGACCACTCGATTGTGTGCAGATGGGCAATCACGGTCAGCTCGCAGGAGGCAAGCACAACTTTCACTTGGTGCCTCTTTTCGTTTTCCTGCCTACTTACATCTGCCCAACCGTCTGTTCATCAGTCCAGGAGCATCCGTCACGAACGGGGATGAGTCCTACTGAGTCAGACACTGCTCCGGTTCATGAAACGAGCTGGCGAGAGATCCCAGCCTTGGCACACTGGATGCAAGAGACTTCGGCCCTTTTAGATATTTTTCTGCTACAGAGGAATAGCGGGTCAGATTAAATAATAGAAACATTAATTCAGCAAGACAGCTGCTGAATGGAAATGCGCAAACCAGCTGCAATTAGGTAGAAGTCATCTCTCTTGCTAAGGGTCACCGCAAGTAGTAAGCTGGGCTGAAGGGATACAAGATTTTTGGGCTGCAGAGGGCTGAGCAGGATGAATTCCACCACTAATGAGCTTAGTGAATAAGCTCATTACCTAATGAGCTCTATTGAACAAGCTTGATTTCCAGCCTAAGGAAGGCCTTCTGAATAGATAAAACAGAGGTAAACAGCTCCATCAGTTTACACACAGCAGATGTAGCTCAAGAGCAAAGTCACAGCCATTGGCAGGTTCTTCTCTGAAGGTGCAGATATCAGGAGGGATCAGAAAAGCAACAAATGGTAGCAGTTCTTTTCCAGTTTTGACCTTTCTTTACAAGTTCTGACACGGAGAAGGATGCACACCAACACGACTCGTTAACACGCACACGCCCCAATAATTTTCCTTCGGCATTAACTGTCCTACCCCCCAGACAGGACACCCCAGAGCACGACTGGGTACCTCCAGAAGTCCCTTTCCCACCAAAATTATTCTATGATTGAATGAATAAATGTTCCTGAAATGCCGCATCTCTGTGGATCTCCATCCAGAACCCCAACCTTGCTTTTGTGCCCCGGGAAGATCTGTCAGATCAGGTGCCAATTCAGAGGTCTCACCAAATGGCCCAAAGGAAATCTCACATCCCCCCTCTCCTGTGGGCAATTTAGTACCCAGAGAGACAGGAGTCTTGAAGTTGCTGGTCTGTGTGGAGTGGCCCATCACACCCCCACGTGCTGCTTAGCAAAGTTTTCATTTCTGTTGGCTTGGAAGTGAAAGGAGAAAATGAGATTTCAAAAGAGGAGAGCAGATCTACTGATATGGAAAGAAAAAATCTTTAAATCTTGATTTTGTCTTCCACATAGTAACACTTGCATTTATTTTTGCCATTTTTTCTCTTAGATTTTCAGCAGATACTGAAGTACCATTTAAACTGTTCAGCTCCTGTAGTTGTGCCACTCAGACGCTTCCACTGTCCAGGCTGTGGTATGGTCTGAGCAGAGCTAAAAGCTGTGTTTGAAGAGGAAAAGGGAAGGGAAAGGTCTGAACTCTACAGTAAAAAAAAAGCACTAATCTGGGGGGAGCTAAAGACTTTTAGGAGAAATCAGGGGAACCATCTTTAAAATAAGAATATATATATTTAAAGCTGTGCATGCGTGTCCCCAGGTGCACATCACAGGGTAAATAAACCTCATGTGTACACGTCGGGGCACACTCACACGAGTGCAGCATGGAAGTCTGGCACCAAATGGGCTGTGAACTGAAACTGAATTTCAGCAGCTTTTACGATTCATTTTTTTGTCAGAAACCAAGGAGGCGTCTGTAGCTTTCTCCTTAGCTGTGGCTGGGGGGGTCGTTCTGCAGCACAAACCCCCCCGGCTCAGGCCAGGCTGCGGCAACACGTGTCCTTCCAGCTGCTTCATTGACAGCTTAGGCAGCCCCATGGCATCTCTGTCGATCATTTTTGATGGTTTTGCCCACTCCCATGACAACGTGTGTCGGGAGGAACTTCACCCCAGCCAGTGAGTCACACCAGTGAGGAACGAGCATCACTGATGGCGAAACTGGGCTCTGCAGATTTGGATAGGTCGGGTGTGATCTGGGAGGTGTTAGACGCGGGGCTTTTATGGGGAAGTCCTTCTGGCAGGAGATTCCTTCTGGTGCCAGGTCCTGCTCCGAGCCACAGCTCATCTCTCATCTTACCAGGGCTTTCCTTGGACACCCCGTGGAGAGCAGTGATTCCCAGCCCGCACTAGAGACGCACTAGAGTTAAGGCACTTAAGAAAGCTGTTGGATAGAATTTATGTGCCATTAATAACTGCTTCCCTGGCAATATCAAAACAGAGTGGGCAGACAGCGCATCTACTACCTATAGCACTTGACTATACAATAAATTAAATCCACCCATTAAATCATCACAAACTGAGAGAAAGGACATTTATCTGAACGGCTGTGCATACTGAATGCTTTCTCAGCAATGAGAAATGCTTCTGATGGAAGCGATTGGTGACTAAAAGTCAGTCAGACAAGGGGCTGTGGAAGTTTGTGGGAAATAAGCACAGCTGATGCACCCTGGGCTCGGAGCAGGGGTTTCGGAGGATGCGCAGGCAAATAGACAAATGAACCTGAAGCCACGGCAGCGCAGGGACAAACACACAGACACACAGACACACAGACACACGGCCCCCAGGCAGCAGCGGCTCCTCTGCTCAGCCCCACTGGAGGTACCAGACAGCGTAACACAAGGAATGCCAAGGCTGGCGGTGCACCCCGGTAAAGGAGCAGGAGTATTCTGGCAGCTCTCGTTGAGAATCTGCAGGCAAAAGTGGGCAGAGGCAGAAGAGCAGAAGCAGCTCCCCTTTGCCTGCATGCATCCTCTGTAATTAATTACCCTTAACTCGTTCTCAGCCTCATGGCTGGATTGCACAGAAGGATCCAGCTCTTCCTCTGAAGGCCAGCATCACGCCTGACACGGGGCACCATAAAACACGCTGTAGAAGTGGGAAGGCTTGTGTCCTGCGCTTCTGGACAATGCTTCTCCCTCTCGAGCTGTCACAGCAGCTTAGAGCAGTGGGCTCCTGAAGGCCAGCTCCGAGAGACAAGGGACAGGGTGAGGGTGTTTTTAGACTGTCGCCACCATTTCCCTTCTCCAGATACAAATGAAAGTGCAACAGCATCTTCCGTGCAAGCTCACCCTGGGACAAAAAGCTTCCGAAGAGCAAGGCAAAATTATGGTGACTTTGTGCTTCCCACAGCAACCTCTGGCAGGAGTTTGGGGGGGACCGTCTGTCAGTTAGCTGTGTGAATCTCTGTGCTGGGATTCTCAAAGTCGAGTCAGGCTTAGATTCCTCCTCTGGCTGTGAAAGGACAGAGATCCAAACCTCACTGAGCACCAGCCACGGGGCAACAGACTTCATAGATGGGAAAAACCCTGATACACTGGATCCCCAGTTATCTGGAATTTAACCAGGTAAACACGCAGCCAGATGCATCATTGCCCCGGATCAGTTCTGCTGTGAGACAGGCACCATCCCCACCGCACGGCCACGAGGCCAGGGAGAGAAGGTGACCCGGCGCTGGTCACACCGTAAGGTCATCCGTAATCAGCTCAAATGGCTTATGTCCAAACGTGCAATGCCAGCTAAATAAAATATCAAAGAACTCCATCTCCTCTCACAGATAAAAGGAGAGAATGGCGGAAAAAAATCACACAGAATTTTAGATGACAGAATAAAAGATGTGCCACGGGTCTGTATTTTCCTGCCTCGTAGGGAAAGACCGAAAAATGATTTAGCAAAATGCAAACAGAAGTTGTTTCGTGCCCAGACGCTGATTTATTATTTAATACTAAAATACTATAAATAACAAATCTGCAGAATCATCTAGCCAAGAAGCGAACGCAGGCATGTGAAGAAACACACACGCATCTCGCCGGGCTGTGCCAGGGGGGTGTCGCTCAGCCCAGCCGCCACGGGCGCTCCCTCCTGTGCCCGGGACCCCCCCTTACCCCTCACCCTCCTCTGCCTGTGGGTATCGCTGCCACCCGACCGGCCCCTCCTCATCTTGAAATTCGCCTTATTTTATCAGCTTTAGGAGATCCTAGCTATATGTTGTGCCAGAAGGAAAGACCAGCTCGTCTGTGCCTCGGGCACATCGGGCATCCTTCAAACCTCTAGCCAGCGACCCGACAAAGCGGGAGACGGTACTAGGCATTCCTACAGCAACGTAAGGGCTGTGTGGCAAGTACCACCACCCTCCCTGTAAAATGTTAAATAGCAGCAAAATCAGTCCATTCGGGTTACGATATAATGTAAGGTTTGGAGCTTTTACTATATAATCCATTTTAAAGTACTCTTGGACACGCTGTTCTGTGGTGAAATTAGATTTTTAGCAAAACCTGGCCTACAACATATAGCCCAGGTACTTAGCATAACGAAATGCAATCACAGCAGTCAGTTTGCTGTCTAAGATGCAATCCATCCTCTAGATCTTTTTTTCCACTTATCTTTCAAATGCAATTTTCTGCTCCTCTCTGTTGAAGACCAGGTTAAATCAATAAAATAAAAATAGCATTGTAATGTTATATCTTGTAGCAAAAGACTCGGGTCGCTCCTCGTCAGTAGCTGTAACAGTGATCGACCCGCAGCAGATCTCACGTCAACAGGCAGGTCTTTGCCTTTCCCACTGCGGCTGCTTGGCTGCGGGACGAGGGGTACGGCAGAGCTGACACCAGCGCCCCACCTGCAGCAGCTCCAGGTTCCCCTTGTCCCCCGAGAAAGGTCCCTTCACCAAGAGCAACCACATCTCCCAGCACGGCATAGCCAATTTAAGTGGGTTTAATTGCTTTTTCATCCGTTTCAGAAGCATTTCTTGCTCTTCCTAAATAATGTGATCTTTCATAAAACAAGGCATCCTTCTCCCCCTCAGCTGTAGAACAGTTCTCACGCACACAGGGCGATCACAGGAGAACAGACACGGAAAATATGGATTAATAGGGCCTCTGAAGAACATTTGTGCAGCTCTGCTCGAGCCACCTGTAAACAGAGGAGGAAGAACACCCCAGGTCTCTGACTGATGGCAAAGCCTTTCCCCGTGAGGTGCCCACGCTCCTCACGGGCAGCTTCCCCACCGACAGATCACCTCCTCGGGCAGAGCCCAGCCTCAGGATTTAAAAGCTATCTGCTTGGCCTAATGGTTATTCAGATACTGCGTGTCTGTTCCCTTGTACCACTCTGCCACCGGCTGATAAAATACCGTGGACGACTGTCCACTTGCAGCCGTGACCCGCAGGACACGTAACCCTCCAGTGGATAAAAGCCATCAAGAGAGCAGAAGTCCGGGGCCACAGCCCAGTGCACGCGGTGGCCTCGAGAGGCACCGCAAGATCTGCCGTGAGCCGTTCTGAAGTCCCGAGAGTACCCTGAGCGTGTCCCTTAGCCACAGCCCTACGTGCCCCCAGCTGGGAGCAGGTCAGACGGAGCGGGTAAGAAAAAGATTCTTGAATGTAAGATCTGAAAAGCAATCATACCACTATATATGATAAAACATAACCATAAAATAAAAGACTGGAGGCCTGAATGACCGGGCATTGATGTAAAGTGATTTTAAAATGTTAGCATTCAGATATGGTAGGAAAATAACATCCCTCTTGCAAAAAAACACCCAACCCATCAGTAGTGAGTGGTGGAAACCAGAACCTGCTACAGAAAAGGCAGCCCTGAGGACAGAGGTGTCAGGACCCGGGTCTCTCTCTGCCCAGCCCATCGTTTCCAAAGCGTTTTCCTGAACCCCCTGTTTAGGAAGAGGGCGAGTGTCTGTGCCTTGGCCGTGCCCATGCCCCTCGTGTGAGTCTGTCTCAGCCCTCAGGGCAGCCGAAGCGCAGCTGAGCCCGTGCCCCCGACAGCTGGTGTCTGAGATGACTTTGGTGACGGGAGATGATTTCAGAGACTAATGTTCTCCCAGCTCACTATTGACACGTGGGACGGGTAAATGGGATTTCCTTTGGCATCTCATTCACTTCTCAATCCATCTTCCCCAGTCCTTTTCTCCCCTCCAGCCTGCACATGGAAAGGTCAATCAGTTTAATTACAGATGTTAGGCACACGCGCGCCATTTGTGGATCTGCTAAGTCTGCTCGGGCAACCGGAGCTTTGCTGACGCTCCTGCTGCTTTTCACCCCGAATGTAACAGCAACAGGTTTCTTATTGCAGCAAAGGAGCCTCCTCGCGTGGTCTCCAGACCACCAGAACAAAGGAAATAAATAGCTGAAGGGAAGTGAGGTTTAGTGACGGTTCTGCAGCTTCACCACGAGCGTCAGAATAAGCTACAGATACTTGTTAAAGTTCACCACCTTCCTAAATGCACATTGGCATCTCCAGTGCACGGATGTAAAACCCCAGTCAGCAAACGTCTGAGCTTGTCCTGCACGACCCACACGGTAAAGAACTGCTCTCACTGGAACCCGTGTGGTCCCTCAGCCCGGCACCGGCGCCAGGACGGGGCCAGCACAGCAATCTCAAGGCAGCTTTGAGCAAATGACCCCATTTCTTTAAAGACCTTGAGTTCCAGCAGGACGGGTCACCTCCTGCAGACAGACAGAGGGTGGCACTGAGCTTTTCTGAGGTTTGTTCAGAGTCAGCCCAGCACTTTTCCACTTGCTAATCACCGAAACCTCACCCCAGAAGGGAATTCTGCTGACAAGGCGGGTAGTTCCGATACCTATCCATCCTCCCCCTCCATCACAGCTCTGGTGCTCCCACATTCAGGGCCCTTTGATAAGCGGCGGCACAAATCCAGGAAGGGGCTGTGAATGGTCCATGGAGACCGGGGAGATGTTTCTGTCCCTCTAGAGGAACCCACAACATCCTGAGGGGTCAAAGCAAACACACATCCACAGACAGGAGCTGCCTTAGTCTTTGGAAACGATTTTGTACCGTGTGCCAGGAACTCATCCTGCAGTACAGACTTCACTGTGAAATAGAGGACACTTTGCCATTTTTAATTGCACCCTAACCTTTCGCTAATTGGGCCTTGCGCACTGAGCAACATCCCAGCAACAGCTCTGCAGCCCCTGGGTTCAGGGGGGGGCACGTGGGGTGCCAGGCACCAGGACCTGACGGACTCACCCCACAAACAGAGACTTCCTAATTATCCAGTGGCTTTTGTTTCACTGGAATTACTTCCAAAATGAGCAACATCTGAAGAGCATTCCCCAAACGCCGCAAGTGCTGGCATTCGCTCATCTGAGAGGCAGACCCAGCTCTAGGAAGAGACGGCTTTCAGCAGCTCTGAAAAGTCACATTTTAAATTTATTTCCATAATAATGAGTCTAGTGAACAAGTTTGTCAGGAAGATTTATTTGCAAACCCCACATTTATGTTTTCATGTCATTTCTGAACTTCCCATGAGCAACGGATTTTGGGGCTCATGAGCAGCAATGCCCAGGGCTTGGTGGCTTGGGCGGCAGGAGGGCAGTCTGTGGCTCCGCACCCCTCCGTGCCACCCTGCCCGGGGGATGCTCAGCACGGCCCCGGCCATGCCTGGAGCTCACCAGAGCTCCTGCAACATGCAGGACCCCCAGGACGAGGCCACAAAGCATCAACTGGGGGCTTGAAAGACACAGACCCTATTTTTGGTGGGAGAAAGGAGGGTAGAAGTTGGAAAGGATGGGATGGAGCGTCCCCCCACAAGCACTGGGACGGCACCGGTCCCTTCCAACCATTCAGATTCTGTGATTTTAAGACCAGGGCTCTCTGGGGTTCCCCTGAGACCTCATCCCTGGACCCTCCCCAGATCACAGCTCCAGGGGCTGAGGGCTCTGGCACTGGCTGGACCAGAGGAGCCGGCACCACCTGAGCCCTGTCCCCGCAATGGGCTGCCTGGAAACACCTCCCAGCAGAAACTTGTTGTCTCTTGGGAATCACGATGCCATTTGTTCTAATTCTTGTTGACATTTCATTTCACACACTATTAAATGAACCCCTTCGGAAGGATGAGGCAGAGGTTTGCTTTAGAAGAGAGAAAAATAATGTGTGCTTTAGGACAAAACAAGCTCAGGATTAATTTTTCTGGCACAGTTAACGCACAGGGCGCAAAGCGTCCAGCCCGCCTGAGCCGCGCGGCTCACGACGGCAGCAGGGCCACTCATGGAATGCCACTTGCCCCTGGTATTATCACCATTTTCAAAACCATTGTAGTATTTCTAATTAAACTAATCTCTCCCTCTGTTTGTCACGCGAGTTGAAATGCTTTCGGTAAATACCCGCTCTCCTCCCTGCAAGGATACGGTGCTGGGTAGGGGAAGGACAAGCGGAAGGGAACTTACATGAATCATTTTTTATTTGACCAATTTAGCAATGACATATTATATCAATCACAACTGTACCGGGCCTGTGGAGTAAGCAGATACCCTGACGTATTTTATACCTTTCTTTGAACAATATAAAATGACCTTAGGAGATGGAACGAGCTGCTGAAGGCAGCCGTGAATCTCTTTTACTAGCGCGATGGGGCAAGGAGGGAGAGGGACACCCTGGCCCGGGGCAGAGAAAACGTGGGGACGGTGGCTCCGAGGGCACCCTGGGACAGGTCACCGCCCGGGGACCACGGCCCCCAGCTTTGGGAGGTCACATTAGATAGAAAAACACAAACTGATGTGAGCAGGGCTGGAAAACACAGCAGTGAGAGGGGCTTCGGTAAAAACAGGGCTTCCTCCTGCCTTCCATGGGCCTTGGCTCCCACCATGCTACATTTAGCTTCTGTGGTGATTAAAGCTCAGCAAAGTCATTAACACTGAGACTTTCCTCACTGCATCACGTTAAGAAATAGACTTTCTTACTTAAAGAAAATACTCCCCTTTTTTCCTTCTAAATCTGCTTGCTCAGGGGAAGCGTAATACTGGAAGCTGCCGAGAAGGGGTCCAGCTGTTTACGGCCGATGGACGATTTTAGGAATGCTGTAAAAATACAATTTATGGGGATAAATGAAGGGCATTACTTGTAGAAATCACCCGAGTTTTCAGATGGCAATGCATCAAAGCACCTTGCAGAGGGACCCACCGGCGGGACCGTTCCTCTCCCAGCCCAGTGCCAAAAATGCTCAAAACTACCGCGGGAAAAGTTCTTTTGAAACCAGGAAGACTTTTGAGGAGGATGCGAACCTTCTACTTTCTCCATTTTTAAACAAGTATTCTGTCATATAATATCCTTAAAGATATTCCCCAGGGCCAGTCACTTTCACAGTGAATAATATCTAATCACCCATTTCTTCCCATGTAATATTACTACCGCCTTCTAAATGTGTCGATCTAATTAGCTCTTTCCCCTAACCCTCGGTATGATTAAACCTGTCTTAAACCTTTCTGTGCAGCGCAAGAGCAGACACACCTGAGCATCTTCTAAATTTAGCAGAGGACAATATTTAATGGATTATTTTTAATGGATGCTGGAATTGCTGCAGAAATGAATTGTGATTTGAATTTCATCAGCCTCCTTATTTTTTCCCCCGCTTGCTTAAATTGTGGATCAAGCAGATCAGGAAGAATAATGGAGGAACCCACCTGGTACCATCCATCAAGGGTCGGTCAGAACTAAATTAACAATGAGCACTTTATGCAAAAAGAGGTGGAAGAAACCGGGTTTCTTTATACTTCAGCTTCATCATTTTATAAGATCTGTCAGACAAGACACATTTGGACTCATCTCGCAGTTTTCATGTGGTTTGAGGAGGGCAAACATAAGGGCTGGAAACAATTCCTGAGGATTTGCACAACTTCCATCTAATCCATATTTTAGGCAGATTTGCATGTATTTGGGGTAATTAAAAAGCCAGTTTGTGCATCGTGGAGCAATGACCTGCTCCCCTTCTCACAGACAGCATCAAAGTTCCTGTTGATGAGAATCATCAACGATCCCAAATTATTAACAGCCTTGTCGGGCGCTGACGCTCCGCAGGTGCGAAGGCAAAGCCGCTTCTCCCACTGCTCTGCCCTCGGCAGCCACGGACAGAGCCCCGCGCTCCAGAGAACTTGAGTTTCTTCTTCCTCCGCCCAAACCACGGGGACTGGAGGAGACGGGAGATGCTGGGCACAGCACTGGGAAATGCAGCCTCTGCTCCTCTCCCCAGACCTGCCCCATGGCCCAGCAGGGACCCCGGCTCCATCCTCTTCCCCGGAGCCCAGGAGATGCTGAATTTTCCCCTACAGCCTCGGGGGATGTTTGAGCCGTGCAGAAGCGAGAGGTGCTCCCCACCAAGGAGACCTCCTGCTGCAGCGCCCACGGGGCTGTCTCAGCCCCGAGAACAGGAGCGGCTCCAGGCTGGTTCCTGAGCTCAGGAGGGAACTTAAACTGCTCGGTGCTGCTGGCGCCTAAAGAGGCAAAGCAGGAGGGATGGAGAGCTGACAATACCAGATCCAAGAAGAAAGGGGTGGAAATCTGTGACGGGATCTCTTCCAAACGCTGTCGCTGCCGTTCGTTAGGCAGGTAGATGGGAAGCCGTGCCGTTGTCTCAACCGCCTTCAGAAAACCCCACAAAAGTCTTTGCGAGCCTCTAATTGGACTCCGTTGTGTTGCCAGTGCAGGAATTTATCTGAATCGTGTTGGGAGGGTTGAAAGTCGGTCCTTGGCCCATTTCACTACACAGCCACCTCTTTCATTAGAGTCCACCGGCAGAAAGATAACCAATTCCATCTCCGTAATTACAAAGACATCCACAGCAGGAGACAATAAGGTTGTTTCTTACGGAGGATTTGAATTACTTCAATTACCATGTCTGAAGCCTCCCATTCAGGGAAGCGTGAGGTTTGGGAATACTTCAGAGCAATCAATTGTGCCTGATTGGTTATATTCAATAAAACTAGATGGGAGAATCTTTTTTTGTTCCCTTTAGGCAGTACAACTCAAAGACTTGTAAAATCTCTGTGCCCCCTTCAGGGCTGTCACTTGAGCAAAAGAAAGGCACGAGCCGGAGAAAGGAAAAACTCAGATTCTGGGTGTATTTAGGCTGTTTCTTCCTGAAAGAGCAGTTTATCCCCACGTGTCACCCCCTGCATTCAGCGCTGGGCTGGGGAGGCTGGTGATGCCCCCCCCAGTTCCCCCTCACCCCAGGCAGGAGCAGAAACTGAGGCACAGGATGGGGAGGGTCTGGGAAGAGGCATCACTTTGCTGGTGTCCGACGGGCAGAGGGAAGGAGAACCCGTGTGGGATGGGCCAGGCTGGACCAGCTTCCCGCGGGGGCCAGGAGAGCAGGATGATGTCCTGATCCCATCCCCGACCGAAGCCCAGAGCCGTTCTCAGGGTGGATTCACTCCACAAGCAGAATCTGGCCAAGCTGAAGTCTGACCTCCAGCACGAATTAAGTTCTCCCGACTAATTAAAACGCACTTTTTCTTTCCCTTCTCTCTGCTAGTCAATAAGATAAACAATAGGCCTCTGGAATACAAAGAACCTGCTGTAAGCGCTGTGGCTTCTCAAGGATGCTTTACAGCACTGGGTGGCAAACACAAAGGCTGAGCTGCTGGTGTGTTTATTCCTGGATAAATACGTCTGCCTCTGGTGTCGCTTTTGGCATGGGAGAAAAGAAACATGTTTCTTCCTAAACATTTCAAAATGGCCAGAGGATTTAAAGCGGATGCTCATTAAAAGATTTGTAATCCCGTCTCTGGAAGGCATGCAGGAAAATTGGGATGCCTCAAAAACCTACAATACAGTAATGGTTTTTTACATAATCCACTCCTATTGAGCCAGGCCTCCAACGGGCATTTCATTTGAAGCACAGATACGAGTTCAGGCTGCTTTAAAATTCTACATTGAATAGAAAGTGTCTGCTGATTTGAGGCCACAGCTATGAACGTCCTCTCGTCCCCGAGCTGTGCCTGATGCTAACTCCACCAAATCTCTGAACATCTTGCCAGCTCCAGGCTTATCCCATTTCCTCAAAGTTTCCCCCAGGAAAAGATTCTTTTTCTCTCCATTTCCACCTCTGATCGAAACCCAAACACCTGCACCAGCTCATCCAGTTAAACCAGGTGATGCTTTCAGGTGCATTTCTTCATTAGGCCTAAAATCTCTCTTTTGGGAGGTGGGGGGATCGTTCTTTTGCAGCGACAGGCGTGTTTGTGAAAGCTCCAGTTGCTCCACTGGTGAGAACAACCCGCACCCCGTGGGGATCAGCAAAGCACTTCAGCCCCTATTTGTGTCATTTGGGCTGGTGCTGGTGTTCAGAGCCTCTGCCCGAAGCCAAGCACATCCCCACGCAGCTGCTGAACCAGTTCCCCACTGGTTTTAGCACCAGTTCTGCCGAACCCTGCTCCTGCCCGGGCCAGCACCGCCGCCTTTGCAGGAGCCAGACGGGGAAAGCTGCGGGAAGCAATATCGGGCACTCCCTGAGGAAATCAAAGTGGTCATCCTGGAGCTCGTTTCTGCAATGGAGAATGAAAGATGCTCGCATTGTCAGTGAAGTGTAAGAGATTGGGAAATAGGGCTGTGCTTCTGCAGTTCATGCCCAAGCTGAAGTTCTGTCTTATCTCAGGACAACCTCACAGCCCGCTCCTGCCTTTGCTTTGCAAAGAAAAGGAGGACAGAAAAAAAAAATTAATGAAAAATACTTTTTTTTCTTAAGTGTCACCTGAAGGTTTAAATTTAGTAATTAAAAGTCCCTCTATGCTTCTGCATGAATTTTTAAATATAGTCATTAAAAATAAAATAAACCCTTAGCATGATCCACCTTACATAACTTCCTCCACAATTTAAAAATAACTTGTACAACTTAGTAGTACTGGGTGTGCATCACAGCAATTACAGGAGAGGCAGGTACCCCGCTGCGGCACCGGAGCGCTCGCACCTCTCCCCCTTCCTCCCCACCATCTTCCTCTACAGCAGCTTTATTTAGCCTTTGGGCTCAGAACCCTGCAATGAGGGGGGCAAGAGCCTCCTACGACAGCCCCAACCCTCACTGCGCCCCAAACCCCGCTCTGGGGGCGCTGGGGGAGCCACAGCCCGGATCCCCCCTGGCCCCGGCTGGGTATCCACAGCAGGAGCCCCACAAACCCCACCATCTCCTGGGTCCGACGGGCCCGGGGGCAGCGAGGGAGCCGCTGCAGGTGCCCAGTTGTACTGGGGGGACCTGGTGGCCCCTCTGCCCACGGCGTTCCCTCACTGCCAGCACGGGTGATGTTTGAAAGAGCTGGTCACGTCTGGAGCTAAAAGCAACATCGCTGTGCATTGGAGCTCTGCTCCCGGCTAACTGAATTACCAGAGAATCCTAAATCTTATGTTATTCTGGTCCAATAAATATTAAAGTCAGGGGAAAAGCTCATTAGAAGTCCCAAGAGCATAAATACAAAACAGAGCTATCTTTGCATTTGTGCTGAAATCAAACAAGGCATTAAGAGCGCTTCATAAAATCTCCCGTGTTCGGGGCTGCAGCCGAAGCCTCTGCTGTGCAGGACCCAGCAGGAGTGCTCTGCTGCTCCACACAGCGCTCCCGAGACATTCAGCCAAGAACCTGGGAGCCAGTAGGAACTGCGGAGTGGAAAGAAACGACCATGTGAGGATGATAAATGCACTGGAAAATGAGGAGAGCGAGGACATAGATCAGCACCGTATATAAATCACGTAGGTGCCTGATGAATTTGTTGTGCCAGCTGTGCCAGCGGAGCTGCTAAAGCAACGCTAAAATATGATTGAGGCACATGTGGGAAACTCCAGCCACTCTCCCGGGCCTTCATCCCCGTCTGGAGTCAGTCATTATAGCTGCACTCACCTAAGTTTACATTAAATTAGGATCCAGCCCGTTGTAGCTACGGAGAGAATTATTACTGAGCGTGCATCAGGCAGACCTTCATCAGGCTGTCGGGCACAAGCTTATTTTCTGTTTCCCAACTCTAGATTGGCCCGAGTCTATCCACTCCTTCAGGCTTTCTTCTCTTAAACACACACACCCGCTTGGGGTGTGCAAGGACACCCCTCCAGATGAGCTGGGTGCCCCCGAACCGACGCCGGGGGCAGCAGCACGTGGCAGGGCACGAGTGACGGGGGCTCAGCACCTCGTGATGCTCTGGTGGGGAGGGGGGTCACCAGCCAGCCCTGGGGTGGGGGCCCAGCAGAACTGGCACTGCAGCCCCCCTGGGGTCCCGGAGCTTCTCTTCCAGCAGGGATCTGGGTGGGAGCAGCCCCCTGGTCCTGCCCTGTGCCACCGCCGGCTGTCCCCACCGGCTGCTGTGTCACCGCACCACTATTTATAGACTCCGGTTGTATCCAGGGAACGGGAGGATGTTGACTGGGATCCTTCTATGAATAAAACATGGATATTTTTCCTGGCTTGAGCGGCTAAAAGCTGCTTTAGATTTAACGTTTTCCTCTCTGATTGGACTGGGCAGCCGAGCCCGTCTCATCAGACACACAAAAAAAAGAAAAACAAAAAAAGGATTTGAGACTTGGCCTGAGAGAACACGTTACAAACAGTAGGTCAATATGTCGTTTGCTGTGACAAAATGGCACTGTTCCGTCAATATTATGGAAAAAAGACGGTAAAACTTGAGGAAACTGCTCCCTGTGCAGACAGAACCCTTTTCTCCAGCTTTAGTTCCCACTGAAGTCAAAAGAGACTCCTCCTTGTCAAAGGAGCACAGCACATTCCTTCGGAACTTCTTCTTATCCAGAATTACAACGGAATTTAAAACAGTAGGCGTGTCCACGTCTTTTCCAAATACTAATTGCACAGGAGGAAACTTTGCTCCCTTCCCTTTCCCAATGCCCAACCAGAAGCTGCCTTTAACTGGCAGGAGCTGCTTGGGCTGTCCTGAATCCATCCTACTTGGGAATTAAATCAAGCATCCAGCATCACCAAAAAAAAGTTCTCCCTGGCTTTGGAAGTCTGACCAGATCAGGGCAACAGACAGACAGACAGACAGACAGACAGACCAACACCCCCCTTGCAGAGGCGGGGACTCCTCTTCCAGAGAAGCACCGAGGGAAGGGGCATGACTTGCTCTTACTGACGCGTCTTTAGGCTGTTCTGGCTTTGTAGGTGGGAAGGAAGGAGCTTAAGGTGAATGCACTGCGATTTGTTCCTACCCAGACTCTCCCCCTCCGGCGGGTGATGGGCAGGGAGGCAGGACGCCGGGGTTTGGCTCTACCTGACCTCGCTCAGGTGTCAGAAGCAGGGACAGCAGGGATGTTTGGCAGCACAGAGCACAGCGTGGGGCTCCCCGTGGTGGAACGGACCCGAGCCGAGCCCCGAGCTGCCCCGGGGACAGCCCCACAGGGACCCCTGCTCATCAGGAACCCACCACAGCATCACCAGAGCTGGGCCCAACCACACGGGAATGGCCCGGGTATTTCACCCTCTCCTGGTTCAGACAGGGAGTGTTTTCATTTGTTTCCTGTTGAAAACCCCATTTCTTGCCCCTTTCTCTTACAGTCAGGCATTTGTTGGGAAGCAGCAGGTCTGACACACACTGCATTATTCCAGCTTTGTGCCATCCTCGTGCTGTGGAGTGAGCCCAGCACAAACCCAGCAGCTTATCCAGGACCTTCTACACCAGATCAGTGGACAGATAGGTTGAGAGAACAAACAAACCTGAAAAGATCCCCTGTCTGTCAGGCACAACACAAATCCTGTTGTTGATCGGGGACAACACGCATCCTGTCACCTGCGAGTTCCCGTGTCTACCCCGATTTCTCTCTCCCTGTTGAAAAATTAATGCCGAGTTTCCCACAGCAGCATCTGAGATGTGAAATGACAAAAGGAAGGTCGAGTTGGTGGATACATTTCTCCATACAGTTTTGAAGTAGGTCAAGTAATATAGGACTTGGCATCACTCTCAAAGTAATCATAACTGGAATTAAATTTAGATTTCGATAATGAAGGCGCTTGAAAAAGTCAAAACTCTGGGCCTGTTTCTGTGGCCCCTCGTTCTTGCAGGAGCAACCCCGTGTCTGGAGTCACCTCAAAGGGTCGAGAATAGACAGATATTGCCCGTTCACCCAGGAGACTTTCTTCAGTTTTGCTGGCATGTTTTGTCCACCTCCCTGGAGGAATCACCATGTGGTTAAACACAGCCCTTCATGGCAGCTTTCACTGTAAAATTTCAGTTTATTTATGAGCTCAGGTAACCTTCTAACTGCCCCTGCAAGGTGAACAGATACCACCCGCCTCCGCTCTCAGAGCTGAGGATGCTGCAGCAGGGGACCATGGAGTTTGCTGCCCAGGTGTGGACCAGGATGGCGAGACCGACCCAGAGGGAGCTCAGGTTCTCCTGGTCCTTAATCTACATTACGCAGAAAACCTTCTTTTCAGGTTCAGAAAGGCTTAGGTCTAGCGTGTGCTTGCCATGGCTCACGAAACTGCTCGGTTTGAGTTGGTTGCACAAGAAAAATAGCAAAACAGTGCAGGAAGGGGATTTCTCAGCGTTTGAAACCATCCTGCGTCGGGCACCTTGCAAGGAGAAAGCCTGACCTAACGAGATTACCCCGGCTACTATTTTTGGGGCTAACCACACTGAGGAGGAACAGAGAGAAAAGCACATTACCGACCGATAAATAAAATAAAACTAATTTTCTGATTTATTCTGTAAATCAAAATGCTAAAAGAATCTCTAAGGCTATATTAAAGCCGAGAAAAACGTAACACCGAATCAATGTTAAAGGCCATCTCAGCATCCTTTTATCTAACCAAAATTGTAAACACACTGCTACATTCCCAAAGCACAGAATCCATTTACACTTTGCATACTTGAAAAGAAGTCTAATGCATTTTGAAAACCACAGACTTAACTGCATGCTTCTCCCATTTAATACAACAGGACTTAATAAGATTTGCAGGAGGCATAAAAGGCAAATTGAACCCTATAGCTGAGTGCACAATTTCAGGTTCCCAGCAGAGGCAAACCTAGCGATGGGGAAAATGTAACAGCAGAAGGGATCAGAGCAGGGCAAGGGATGACCAGGAAATGCAGGGGAAAGTCATGAAACGTGGGCTCATTGCTCAGCTTCCCGCAGTTCTCCCCCCAACACCTCCAGCTGGTTTGTTGTGGAGATGGGGGGGGCAGATTGCAAATATTTTACTTCTTGTGGGTCACTGCACTGCGGAGCTACCCAGGTCCCCTTAGTCTGGGTAACACAATAGCAAGCTCTGGAGGAAAAGGCTGCTTTGGCTGCGGAGGTTGTCAGGAAAGAACCTGCTGCATCCCTGGGGAGACTTTACCCATCTCCATCCTGCCCTGCCCGCTCCCTGACGGCCCGTCAGTGCTTCCCCCTGAGCAGTGCAACCTTAAATGTCTGAGGAAGCTCTGAAACCACGCAGACGTGATCTTAGATGTTTGTAAGAGGGCATCGGGTCTCAAGACATCTGAGGCTTGTTGTCTGAAGCCATGCATGCAACCAGCCACCCCCCCATCCATAGACGTGCCCCTCACAACCAGCCACCACCCCTGGGGCTCTTGGTGACGCCTCGGTGGGTCCTCCCAAGCTCCCCAAGCACTGAACGGCTTCATCATCTCAGAGCCCTCCCTGCACCCCTGCCCTGCGCTCAGCACTCCCACTCCCACGGCCTCTCTGGAGCCCACTTTACTGGAGAAGCAGAAATGTGGATAATATTTTCCCCTCTGCTTAAAATTAGAGAGGCAGACATTAACCTTGGTCTAAAGTGGTAGGTACCCAGCAGAAAGCAGAGAGTTTATCCACAAGTGGTCTAAAGCATGGCAGAAACTCAAATGACTCAACACAACAGATGCTCTTTATACCTGTCTGACTTTCTGCACGACGTGTGCTTTGATCCAAAAGCTTTTATGGTGGCGCTTGAGCCAAAGATGCTGAGAAGAACAGAAAGGCTCCTGTGGACCCAAGTAAGCCCCGGATCAGGCCGTCAGATGGAGGGGCTGAGCATCAGTTCTGCAGCCAGTGGTGTAAAATGTGCACACTCAAGGCTAAAGACATGCCTCCTGTGCACTCACCACGATGATTTGTTACTGCTCCCCCCACTTACTCCCCCCTACAAAATGAAATACCTTTTAGCAATGGTCTGGGAACAAAGTGCCCCTCCAGGCCATCTCTGCTCATCGCCCTCTGCCGCTCTCTCCACATCGGGTGTTGCCAAGACAACCCGGGAGGAAGGAGCCGCGGGGCCGGGGAGGGTGTAGGTGGCCCTGGGGAAGGGGCAGGGGGTCCAGCAGGTCGGGAGCAGATTTCCACGGGAAAATCGGACCCTGACTTTGGAGGGTGCACAGGAAATTACCAGGGAGAGCATTTATCTTTCTTCCCTGTGCCGTGCCGAATCCCCTAGTTCTGAACTGTGCAAATAGATCCATGAAAACCCACATTCGGTGCCAGAAGCTGCCCTGCAAAGCAAGGAAACCCCGAGGGGCTCCTGCGCCTTCGCCTCTCGGTCTCTGGCTGTTTCCTCCTCTCGCCCATCTCCATCCCGCATCCCTCAGGTGTTTCCATGGCAACGCCATGTAAAGCCATCCTTCCCTCTGACATGGGAGAAATGTTGAATGGCTGAAGAGAATTGGCTTGGGAAAACCTGGAAATGCAACTAAAAATAGGAAAGGCAATAACAGGAGGGGCTGGAGGAAAGCTGCCGGGGGACGTCAGACCCTTCTGGAGGCCTCGGAACACAATTTGCGGTTTCTCTTTCGCTCTGACAAGGGGAAAGAAAGATTTTTGTTTCCTTTTAAGATGCGAAGCGTCTCTGGGAGCGCTGTCCCTTCATTCAAGTCTACTATTAACAGTCATTCTCCTAATTCTATTTTACCACGTAGAAGCGATTGTGAGGGACCCGGGGAGGAAGGCAGGAGCAGCGCAGCCCCAGGCTCCCCTCCCAGGAACGGCTCCACTGAAAGGCACACACAGTTGCAGTAACCGGGGGTAATTTGGGCTCTGATGTCCTGCACGGCTTTACAACAAGTGACAAATCAATCATTAGACAAACATCCTTTGATAATCAGCGTGGTTACATTAATTATGATAAATGCTGTCAGCAGCTGCAGTATGTGGCCGCAATGCATAATTGCAGGGGAACGGTATTACCCTGCTTTCCCATTCATGTCCTGAAGTACAAAATCTCAGAAACTGCCATCCTTCAGCAGCTGAACGCAGAGTTTACAGTCCCCTCTTCTAAGTGTTTAATTGCAGAAAGCTCAGAGTCCATTAGCGCTGCTGTTATTAAATATTAAGTAATATTCCTTGAAAAAGAACCGTTACCACTTTACACGTTGCAAATATACAGGAGGAGCGTATCGGTTTCCTGACCCAGGGGATTAATTGGAGCAGTTGTTGCACAGCAACAGGGTACAGCAGATGAGGACCTCACCTAATGAATAACGCTGCAGCCAATTGAAATTGCAAGGAAATTTAGCTTGGCAGAACGCAATTACCCAAGTTTAAATCTGATTGGATTGCAATATTTCTGTATTCTTAAAAAGTGCATCCGTAATGAGTGGTAAAGAGCAATAGATGAGGAACACGCAACTCCCATTGGTCTTAAAGACACACGGCAGGGGGGTG